>VXBB01013320.1:76262-93553 GCA_013399915.1 Illadopsis cleaveri
CGTTTTTTTGTTTTGTTTTGTTTTGTTTTTTGTGAGTTTTTTGTTGTTTTTTTTTTTTTTTTTGTAAATCAAACCACATGGACCAGGCATAACTAATATTCAGGAGGCAGTGTGTAGCTAAAAAACATCACTAACTTTTTTTCATCCCCAAAATTGTTTCATTGTTTGACACAATTTACTTTCCTCTGTCCTGAGGTAGTTACAAAAAAACAAATCATACATTAAGCATCAGCTAGGCCAGTAAGAGCTGAGGCTTTTTTCTTTTTCTTTTTTCCTTTTTTTTCTTCCTTATAAACTATCTGTTAACTGGCCAAAACTACCCTTGATGTTAAAAGACAGCTGAGAATTAGAGTTCTCACAACACCAAGAAATGGCTATGATGGGAAGAGGGCTAGCTGCTTCAAAATGTGACAATATATTGAGTCCCATCAAGCTGGCTGGTCCACTGCTGAATTTCCTATGTTTATCCCCCTTTACTGTCTATAAAGTCACTGTGAGAAGTAGGAAGGGTCTGAGCACATCATCGTCCTTTACTGTAACCCGGAAAGAACTGGTCCAGCAGTGTCTGCAGGATCTTGTTGGGAGCCATGGAGTAGCCCTTCCCCAGGTCATAGCGGCAGGCCGGGCAGGTGAACACTTCGGCCCTGAAGGAGCGCTGTAAACAGCTCTAGGACATACAAAGACAAAGAAGTTAATTGCGACAACTTTCTTTTAGAGCGACAGCTTAACCATTAAAAAAGTAAGGAACCACTGTAAACCAAAGGCACAATCTGCTGTACTACCAGAAAAAAGGTAGTCTTTGCCAAGCCCTCTGGTGCCTGACTAAAATGTCCTAGCAAAGGAAAGGACGTGAAACACTGTGCTTGGGAGGAATTAAATCACTACTGAGGTTTCCCCTTCATTTCCACTAATGCCTTCCTGTAAGTCACAGCCAATCTTCAGCTTCCTTATAAATTCACAGATTGCTACATTTCTCCAGACCTTTAAATCAAGAGGAAGGTGAATAAACCACGTATACTCTTTATGTAGCAGTCTCCATACACCTCATCTGAATTGACTGAGTTTAGCCTTACAGATATATGTAGGATAATACAATGTATAACACATTAACATCTGCACTGTCATCCTTACTACATTACTGCAGACCAATGAGCATCTTAAAGTTTTTAGGCAGATCTGTGTCCAAACAGCAACAGCAGCTTACTATCAAACTATACATTACAACCTCAACTGGTTGTTACATTATATTCTCAAATATGTACTGATGTCTTCAAATATTGTGCTTTCTGGGTTTGTTGCCATTCAGCTTTCTCTTCTTTTCTCATGGTTTTCCAATTTCGACAATTCTAAATATTAATTCCACAATTATTTCATATGTTTTTCAAAGAGACATAATTGTTCCATGTGTGCAGGCCACACGTAACAACAACCTGATTTTTACTGGAGTGGAATCTTCTTGAACAGCAACCTTGCATTACCAAATACTGTACTGGGATGATAATAGCTTGAGTCCTTTCAGGGCCTCAGGCAGAAATACCAGCTATGGCAGGCACCATTCAAATATGCACATTTCAGTGCATGATTCTGTATATACCAGTGCTATAAAAATATCTCTAGTCCAGGTTTGATTCCAAGCTCCTTACATTATCTCCAGCTGACCAAGATTTTGAGACCCGTGAGTAACGTACTGTTATCTGTGGCTCTCCTACCAAACATAAACAATGCTAAGACTAATAAGATAACATAACTTTCTCTGAATGAGCCCAAATAATTTTCTAGGGTATTTACCCTCCACCCTTTCACAACTCTTAATAGAGAGTTGCAAAATTTTAAAATCTGGTTTTATTTCTTAACTATGTAAAATTAAATCATTGATATTATGCCAAAATCTAACCTGTGGACCTAACCAATTCCTGGCACACCTCCACTGACTACAAAGGCACGACAGTCATGGTAAACTTCACTCACTATGTCTATGAGGAACTATATGAAACATACTCCCACTTTTTATTACACAAAATTTAGATGTTTACACAGCAAACAGTGAATGGAAACTTGCTGCCTGTTTTTGCTCAGAATGTTATGCAATTACTATTTTTCTAAAATGCCTATGCCTTTGGTGACTGGTGTCTCAGAGCCAAGAAAACAGCCCAGAGCAAGGTAGTTAATTCTTACTTTACAGACGTTGTGGAGGCACTCTGTTGTCACTGGCTGGTAAACCAACTCCTGGCAGCAGACACACATAAAGGATTGTTCCAGTTTCTTCAGAAAATTCTAATGTTGGGCCAAGGAATAAAAGAGACAAACTCTATTACAGTTCTCATGAATGCCACTTACTACATAAAGATTATGTACTTCCAGAAGTTCTTAAGTCTATATCTCTGAGCACAGCTTTCTAGAAGTAATCAGGAAGCAGGTCTTTTCCCTGCTCTTCTACATATATAATCAGAGAATGGTTTGGGTTGGAAGGGACTTCAAACAACACATATTTCAATCCCAGTCCCATAGGCAGGGAAATCTTCCAGGCTGCTCAGCACCCCATCCAGCCTGCCCTTGAACACTGGGGATGGGGCATTTGCCTCTGGAGAACCTGTCATGAAATTATTTTCTGTCCAAACAAAACCTAGTGACTAAAACCATCTTCATCTTCATGTCTGATTTTTGACATTAGCATAGCATAAAAAATACATTTATTTTACCAGGAAAAACATGCTCTCTTCAAAAATGGTAAAAAATAAAAATCCACTTCTAACTTCAGGATGGCTTATGAGCAAGAAAAGGTCTATATTGTGGAGGCATTAACCCATCCATCAAGAGTAAATTGCACAAGCAAGACTTACTTTCTTGAAATACAAGTATTACAAATAATAGTAATGCTTGACAGTCTCTATTTTGCAATAAGTCAACAAACAAATGAGGTTTTAAGAGGGACTGAAAATTTCTTCTAATAATATAAAGAAAATGCAAACAATAAAAATTATGCCTGCAACAAACATACTGGTCCTTCCTTAAGAGAAGCAAGTACTTCATCCCACAGCTTCTGGTTCATGCAGTCTTCTCTAATCAGCCATTGCTGCTCTTGGGTCAGCTGGAAAGCTTCTCCTTTCCCTCCATCTCCCATCCTCATGGCTTTGGTTGTATTTGTACGTTCCTCTGTACCTGCTTAAGGTGACCATCAGACACAGTAACAACAGTGTTAGTCTGAACTAACAAGGGAAAGACAACACTATTTTTAGAAGGAAACATGGGTTAATATGGATTACATGCATGAAATGCAGCAAGCAAATTCCTACTCCAACTCATACTTTCCATCATTGTTTCGGATTGCAGCACACAGTTGTACAGAAGAATGTTCATTTTTTTGCAGAGCTTAGGAGCAAAAAACAGAGTAGGAGCAGTAAAAAGGATTAAGGCTTCTACACTATTACTTAAATAAAGAGCATGTGCATATCAATTTACATTAGTGTTCCAAACAGCTTCACACTTCCACAAAGATTTCATGTCTTAGAAATTGTAACATGACAGACTTTGCTGACAAATGCTAAAAAAGTAAAAAAGAAATACCATCATCAATTGTTCTTTTCTGGTTTCCATTACTTTGGCTGGTTGGCTCCTGTTTCACAGTTTGCTTTTTAACCTTATCTTTCTTCTCCTTACTAGCCATGGCCTCCAAATAACCTTCTGGATACTAAAATTAAAAAATACAGATTTAAAACAAAAATCACTGGCATACAGGAATAATCAAATACCAAAAGAAGTAACTTCTAAATGGCTTTAAATCCCTATGACTACGTAGTAAAATAATTACAAAATAATTTTAAAATTCTATATGATAGAGAAAACATTCAAATTAGCGTCTATCATTAAGAAAGCACAGTCAAGTTGAAGAACCTAATCCATACTCAGCTGTATTGAACACTGTATCTGTACTTGTGTGTTTATAAACTATATAAATCAGGGAGATGATGGTATGCTGTAAAATATACCATTGCATTGCCAAGAATTAGTATTAATTATTTCCATCTTTTCATCTTTCATGGATTCTGCAATGCCAAACTTTTCATGGGTCAGCCTATATCTGTGCCTAAAATACACTACATTTACAAACTACTCAGTCACATGAGGAGAAAAATACATTAAAAGGCACTTTTTTTTATGGTTTCTGAGACAGATTCTAGACACCTGTAGAAAAAATTTGTTCCAGCCTAAGAATCACAAAACTGGACACAAATTCTGATTTTCCAATCCATATAGACAAACCAATTTACTGCTAGGGCAGAAAGCTCCATTCACAGTTCCTTCTGCTGTGTCACTATTACAGGATTCTTTCAATTTGCATATAGTCTATAGTGGTTTTTAGTATCAAAAGCTGCACAGTGAAGTACAAGAAAAAAGGGAGCTTTAATTTAACTGATTTCTTTCTCAGGAATTTGTTTACAGGAACTAACAAAAAAACTAAAAAAAGAATAAAAACAACAGTCCGAATCCTGGTGCCAACCTGTACACTTAGACCCAGCTTTTTTGACCGCTCCATTCCCTCTGAAGTCCAAGGTGCAGGCTCAACATCATCTCTCCTCAGAAGATACCGCCAAACTAAAAATCCACATTTTCCAATTTCTGGCCAGTATTTCACCACCTAAAGAAAAATACAAAATTACTGCCATTATTTTATCACAAGTCAAACACCATACTTTAATTGTTCAAGAAGAAATGACAAGACTGATGTTTTACATTGTTACTATTATATACAGAAGTTCTTCCCTCAGCTGTGAAGTTTTGTATTTCTTATTAATACAGTGGTCTTAAAAGGGACACTTCTTTGTTTCAGAAACTAAGGAGTCTTTAAACAAACAAAAGGCTAGGATACAGCTAGGAGGACTGAAGAAATAACGAAATAATCTGATTTCAGGGATGAATTTAACTCAAAAAGCACACACAAAGCAACTTACATATTCAATCTTATATATCCTATTACAGATTATGTTCTATTATCACTGCTCTGCATAATTTCATTTTGGTTCACTTTGCAGAATAAACTGAAGCTAAAAAGTATAGGAAAGTAAAAAGAACTATTTCTTTCAAATAATAATGAAGAATTTGCAGACTAACACATATGAGGCTTTTAAAAACAGATTAAGAGAAATTTTATGTTGTAGATACTAGAATACCTTGTAAATGCCATCATATCTGTTGCCCTCCTCTGGGGCATATTTGCTGATCCGCCGTCCTTTTGAACTGCGCACTACCCTAACTGGTTTACCAGCTCTCCAATTCTTTGACTCTGCTCCATTTTTGTCATCCAGTGGGGCATCACAGTTAAGGGCCAACGCCCTAGAAAGACATTCAAATTCTTCATCAGCTAGATTGCTTCACCCAACAGAGTTTTAAGAGTTAACATAATTAAGTCATATGTGTTGCTTTTGTCTAATTTTGCTTTAACAAGCAGCATAGACCTGTCAGTATGTTCTTTAGCAGAATTGATAGAAAAAATGAGATTCACACTAAAACACATGATAAGAAAAAAGATGGGAACACTAAATATGTGGTATAGGTTCCAGATGAAAAGCATATAGAGAAAAAAGTACATAGTACCATAGCACTCTCACATGATACATAAAATACCTCAGAGAAGGACTCAGAATCATAGTAGCTAATTAAAGGACAAACAACTCCCTTACCCATAAAGACCCTCTTCTAGAAATCTGAAGCAAGACAGTATGATCAAGCTGCCATAAGAAACAGTATTTCTGCTACCACAGCCTGACTTGAAGGGAATGAAAATCCTTCAGAATCAACCACAATACAAATGATGGATCTCAAAACAGAAGAAATGACATGGGTTATAAACAGACATGGTACAAGTATAGAACTCACATTGTAGAGAACAGTAAGAGACAGGCACATTATGCCAACATGTAAAAACAAAACTTGTAAAACTATCTGGAGAAGCAAAACTAATACAGATTCAACTAGGTAGAATCATCATAATCTTCTGAATCAAAGTGCTTGAGAATTTGTATCAAGAACTTGTACCTCAGTAAATGAGAGCAGCACTTTGTTACTCCATGTGCACTAATGCAATCACAGCTAAGTAGTTTTGCCTGTGGATTTCTCATTTGCTAAGGGGAGAGAAATGCTGACAGTAAGGGGTCCAGCGTTTAATTCTGTGTCCCAAAACAACCTTGTTCTATTCACTAAATATGCTTCTAAAGCTATTGCTTAAACCTACTTCCAGCTTTCTTCCCTCCTTGTTCTTTTTCATTTTCACATCACATGCCCCCTCCCCACCCTTTCTCAGCAGCCAAGTCAGGCTTTTCCTATTTCTCCTCTAGACAGCTTGAAAGAATCTTTCTCCAGACTGTCTGAGAGCAGCAAAACATATCTAAATGCAGACCTGGCAAATGAAAATTCTCAGTGACTCTCAGCATGCCACAGGTGCCCAGAGGTCAGTTGCGTAATAGATTATGCTCTTAGAAAAAAAAAAGGACTCTTTGTTCAGGCCAGCTTTTGGAGGATGGAAAAACTCTGCAGGCAGACGTCTAATTCTTCCCCTGGATATATGTTCTCTTTCAAGTACCTGTTGTAATAAAGCAGCATCCTAATTCCTTGCTTTTCACAGAAAAATACGATGGAAGAAAGGGCTAGCAAAATAGAAAATATTTCTTTCATCATGGGAAAATGAACATGCTTTCTTCCTCCTTAAATTTATAACTGATTTACCCATAAGAGGAGAAACTTAAAAAAGAAACACCCAGAATTCTGCTCAAGAGTTTTGACAAATTTCTCATTTAATTAAAACAGAGTCCTCTGAGAGTGACAGTAGAACAATTTCGACCTGAGGCATGACTGCAAGCTGCAGCAACAATACAGTAATGTATTTCACTGAGGTACGTGTTCCTTTAAAGCAACTAAACAGAATGCTTGATGATAAAATGCCTCTTAGAAGCAACAGGCATTGCTATTTATGAACACACCATGTACAAAAAAGAAAAAAATACGGCAAAACATTAGTTTTAAATTAAAGCACTACAACCCAAGTCTTTGTTTTGGAATACTTTGTAATTTAACCTTCAAAACTTACCTATTCATGTGTGTTAATGTCTGATCAAATGAATGTTCTCCAATTCTTTTATTGCCAGAAAGATCTCTACCTCCACTCCCAGTGTAAGTGAACTCATCTCCTCGATCCTGTGCAAGAAGATTATCCTTTGGTTTAACGCTCTAAAGTAAAGTAACTCAATTAAAAAAAAAAGAAAAAAAAAAAGAAAAAAAAAGCAACTTCATTTGTTCTATTTACTCAGACAAAAACTGTAATCCAGGGCATGAAAGACATGTTTTCAATTTCATTATTTCCATTCCATAGCAGCAGTACATTCTGCACCAGTACAAAACTACTGGTCTAGATGTAACCTCTTCACCAAAAAATTCTGACTACAAAAATGCCTGCCTTAAAAAATACTAATTTTGCATTTTTTATAAAGCTATTTAAAGAAAAAAATCTGAGGAAGGGAACATACTCTAGCAAATAGCTACTTGCTCTTGAGTTTCATTGAGTTTACAAGAGTATTATGTTTATAAAATACAGAATAATTACCTTGGATGAATCACGTCAGTCACTTCAGCTTGTGCAAGGAGTTCAGTGCTAGTAAGTACATACAGTGCTGCCTTATGTACAAAGCAGGTGCTTTAATGAAATAATAATCCCAGCTCTTCTGAATCAGTAAGAGTTTAAAATAATTTAGATTCATAATTTGTAAGCTAAAATAATTCTCTAGCTATGTAGAATTTTCACAAAATTGAAGGAAAGTTGATAAAGTCTTTTACCATGAACTGTGAAAATTGAAAATCTAAATACATTCAAGTAAAGCCTGTATTTCTACATCCTGTATAAGGCCTGTCACAGAATTCTATATTACTCCTGCGAAATTCATGTATTTCCAGAAATACATAAATATACAGACTACATATATAGCTAATATGTTATTTCTTTGGAGATGTATATTTGGTACAAAGCATATAGCAATTTAATAGGAAAATAATGTTTAAATGAATTTTTATAGCAAAATTCTGAACATCTATGCAGTAATAAAATTCAGTCAATTTCTTACCACTATTAAAAGTCTGACATTATTTAGGATCCAGTGCAAGACTGTTACACATATTTCATGACTGACAATAGCAGAAAAAGAGAAAGTTAGAAAGAGAAACACTGGTTTAACAAGGCCATAGATAAACTATAGAAATTAGCTTAATTTTATTTTGTGTAGGGAAAACCTAGCAGAAATTCAGCTGCAGTTATCTACATAATAAAATACTAGTGCTATGAAGTTAAAAAGCATACTCAAAACCTAGCAAAGACATGTAACATATAAACTCTGCTATATGCTTTCTTAAAACAGTCTACTTACTCTACTAAATAAATCTCTAAAAGGCAACAGAAACAGAATGTAGTTCTATTAAGGACAGTATACGAAACAAATTTAAAAGACTAACCAGACAAGAACCATTTACTAAGAAAGGATGTAAAATAAATTGTGTGAAATAAGGTATCATAGGATTGGAATTAATCACAGAGTATGTCTCATTCTTCTGTGATTGTCAAGGCAAACACAATGCACAGATCACACAAGGACGATCTTGATATGAACAAGGATGGATTCGCTTCATGTATCGCAATCATTCAAACAAATTGCATTTTGACAATGAATAAGAAGCCTGTGACAAGTTCAGAAAAATGGGAAAATGTATCTTGGAAGGTCGTGAATCCAGAATGGCCTGGGTTTTGAAACAAAGAAAGAAACATGCACATGTTCATGATGTGGCAGGGTGGGGAGGACTGTTAAGGTAGTTTTTGATATACAAGCAGAACTAAACTGAAACCAGAAAGTGATTTTTTTCCCTCTTCTTGGAACATAATTTTGAGATAAATACTGATATATTTATAAAAATATGAAAAAATATATGAAAGACAGAAACATTTCATATGAAAGCAAGATGGGAAAAATTGTTTATATTACAGGACAGGTTCTTGACAAACTTTTGTTTATCAGCTACCAGGTTGTTGATGAATCTTCATGACAAGAAAGTATGGTATAGACTTTTATTTTTTGGTGTAGCAGAAAAACACAAATCAAGGACAAATTGCTATAGACTTAAGCCAAAAAAACTTCAAAAGGCAATGCGGAAATGCAACAGTATTCCTACTTGCACACACTTCTATGGAAAATGGGTTAAATGTAAATGGCCTAAACCCAAAAAACATCCAGCACCTTCAAAGAAAGACTGAGTGGTTCTCTGGTGGTAGTCTAACCACAGGCAAACTGCAAACATTGTGCTTGAAGAGGTAACTATGGATAGAAGGCTTATGCATCCATGCTCACCTCCAGAGCCTATCCCACACTTCATGGGTTACATTTGCTTCTCTCTAATTATCTAAGTGCTCAATGCATAAATAAACAACTGGAGATCCAAGGGAAGGAAAATGGAGGATAAAAGGAAAAATTATGGAGCATAAATGTTACACACCAAGTTACAAAGATCTTTCAACATCCTCCAATGTAAGGAAGACTCACTGCTGCTTTATTTTCTAGATGAACTACATTCCCTTTTTTCATATCAGATATATTAGGAAGAAAATACAAAAAAGGATTTCAGGGAAAAAAGACACAGTTTCTAGAACTGAAGGAAAACGTCAGAGATCTTGCCACTGATCTGGGCTGAATGAAGAGAAATTGGAGGACATTTGAACCTCTGATATAACAGTAACTCTCAAACAGGAGAGAAAGAAAGCTCAGAAAAACTCGTAAGTGCTTGTAGAGAATGAAAATCAAAAATAGCAGGAGTAAGTGACACACAGACCCAGTGTCTAAAGACAGGAATAAATGTGGATATGAATGTGCCTATAACAAGCAGGAGTGAAATAGGGAAAGTGTTACTCCAGAGACGTAGTGGAAGACCTACAGTAACTACTTTCATAAGGCTTATGGTGTTTTACTTTTAAAGTGAAGCATAACAGGAATATTTACAACTTATTATTTGGGATTATTGGAGAGTAATGACTCATCAAAACAATTTCTCAACAGCTTTGAGTTCCATCTATAGACAATACAGGACCTTATAACCACCTACAACAACTTTTAACTGAGAGCCAGTATGAGATAGGTAAAGCTATTTTTGTCTGAAGAGGATCAGAAAGCAGAATTGAAGACAATGGTTCAACACTTAAAGAAAACATATGGCGAAAGGAATTATTGATGTCTGTATGTTCTTCTTGAACAAACAAAATAGCTCTCAAAAAGCCTATCCAAACAGTCTTTATCTTTTCCCTTCCCTTCTTCCTACATTCTCCCCATTTTCTTACCTTAAAATACATAATTCTGCCATTTCTCTTCTGCTTTCCACAGCTTAATTCCACTTCCTTGCACCAAAACTGTCTTTCAACAGCTAGTAAGTACTTTGTTATTCTGTCTTCTCTTAATGCCTTCTGTATGTCCCTTTTTCTTATGCTGTGTCCATAAAGTTATTTCTTAACCGTCCTGTTTGTAAAGTTTGATCACATTATAGAGCAAATGAAGTTCAACCACAGTAGCATTGACCCAGTATCTAATACTGAGGCACGTGAGTGGAAGACAGGCTGAAGTCCTAGTACTACAAGCCAGTCAGCCTCAGACAGCCAGTACAAGCAGTCAGTTGTATTAAATCATACTCCACTATCCAACGTTGTTATAATCTAACAGTCTAACAAGTCTAACAGAGAAATAACGTAGAATGAAGAAAGTAAGATTTTGAATTCTATTAAATCATTTGACCACATTATTTCTATGGATTACTTTTATGCACCAGCTGACAGGGACATTAGCTACTTCAGTTACTAGAATATCAGCTGTCTCAAGTGAGCTCTCAATTGTTTTCTCTGTCCATTAACATCTCTGCTATTATGCTCAGATTTCAAAGTTTGGTTCCAACAGATAATGCAAAAATTGCATTTATCAGTAATATGCTATTACAAACAAAATCAGATTTTCTAGATGAGTTCCAACCTTTAGCTGGAGCACCCAAAAAAATGTCTTATTGGCTTTCTTGATACAAGAAGGTCTCAAATATCATCACTTCATCAATCCCTCATCAGTTTGATCTCAGTAAAATGTAATGAATAAGAGGTGAATTTGATTATATGATAAAGTAAAATAAAAAAGCACTAAGCCTTTAAAAATGAAGTTATTAAATCCAAGTCAGTTATTAACTATCAAGCAATTACATTTGAAAGCATTTTCTTTCCCCAGTAGCAGGGATATCTGAAACTGAATCATGTCATCATTCATCTCCATTAAACTCTGTATCCATGAAGTGCTGACAGAATTGGCCTATCTGCCCATTGTGTGATTTATTTTTGATAATTTCATAGTTTAACACTGCAGTAAGAGATGCCAATTGAAAAGGATGGGCTAAAGTACAAATTTCATTTGTAAATCAATAAGAATCCCTTGCATTAAGTGCAGAGCCTGAATACATCATAATTGTTCTTGCTGAGTCTTCCTCACAATCACCCCTGACAGCAAGAACCTGGAAGTTTCATAGCACATTCCACCACAATGAAAACATTTCACCATTTTAGTGTTCACTAATCTACATGTCTGAACAATAAGAAAGACAGCTTCAAAGTAGGAAACAGCAGAATGTGTCTAACTGGTGATGGAAGGCAGGCAACATTTTAAAAGATTGAAGTCCTAGTTAACTACTGTGTGTAAATTCCTTTCTGAGGTTTTTCTTACTCCTTTCCATGCATTATCCAAAAACGGTGGATTACCAAGTCTTTAAACTGAACATCAATATGTAAACAATTCAGGCTACCCAGTATGGATTAATCATCTTTTGTTGCATTAAAAATCCATTCTGACTTCAAACCAGGTTCACCAAAGACAGAAAGTCTTTTCAGGTCAAAGACACTTTCCTGTAGTAGAATTTTACTTAGGAGATACTACAGCTTTTAGAGACAGCATTTTAAAATTAAAGTTATCTTTGGCTTTCAGCTGGAGATCCAAAATTTATTAGTTTTATGAGGGAAAAAATCCTGCAATCTGTATGAGTAATTTAATTAGCCTACTATAATTCTAGTTAAAGCAATGCATTTAAAATCTAAAAGACATTCATTTCATGAAGTGGATTGTGAATGCTACATTCCAGGCAGTGGAAGGCTTTGGTGTAAAACATCAACAAACTTAAACAATGAGTATATTGCCTGAATTCCTTTTTGAGTCATTATAGGCACTATTTTTTGTAGTCTCAGAATGTTTTACAAGAAGATGTGACTGCTCACACCAGATATTATTCTCCAAGAGATTGTGAATCTCAGTTCAGAGATTTCCTATACAATCCTATGTGCAACAACACTTACAGAAGAAACAATTTTTGTTTGGATTAAACTAGAGCACACCACACAATTAATTTACCATCTTTACGATGCTACCTCCACCCAGCAGAAACATGAATCTCAAAACTTTTGAATAAACAGCAGTTTCGACTTGATACACAAAAACTATGACACAAAATAATAGGGCAAGTTTTCAACACAAAAGTTAGACATCTTCAGCTGCTTGATTTGAAGAACAAACAAATCAGAATACGTTCATCATGAACACTGTGCTTGCACAATCAGTGCTAATGTCCAGTATCTAGTGTGTAAATGTTAATCTGCTCTGAAATAATTTTTAGATTTTTTTCAGTAATTAAAAAATTACTGAAAGTCTTCTCAATTTCTTCAGCTAATGCTCCTATTATGGTTACTATCAAAACAATACCAGGAGATCAGCAACATTAACATATTCAAAATAAAAGCTAACTATAGGTAAGCCATGTAACTTGTTACTAGAATTCAAAGTTACCCATTTTCAGGGGAGAGATTAACGTGCAAATATTTTATGTGCGTGTAATTAGAAATGAGGATAAAATGTCATGTGCAAAACAATTTTACCCAATGCTCATTTTGTAAGCTATGACTGTACCTGTTCTCAATCTTGAGGGCAGATCTGACAGAACTGATAAAACTTGTTATTAATGAGCACTCCAATACATCCAGAACATCCGAACTTCAGTAAAACTGGAGACAATTCTGGGTCTTTAGGATTATAAGTTTCTAAAGGCATGGCATAAAAATGTCATGATCTGAAAGCTAGACAATGAACTCTGTTTCTTGCAATGTATTTTTGTAATTACTTTATCCCAATGTGGTTTTGTTGATTTAAAGCAATAAGAAGTGCATTAAGATGCCACACATCATCAGTGTACATAAATAGTGCATAAAGTTTATAAACAGTATCATACTTCTCCAAAATGAATTTATTTCTCAATTTTATAAAAGCTTACACACAAGCATCTTTGTTGCACCACTGAAATTCAAGTAAAACTCATCTCTTTTTTTTGGTACTCATACAATAAAAAGAATATATGTGAGCAGAGGTTTTTATGTGTATATTTTATTTAAAATAAATCTCAAATTTCATACCTCAGATTAACTAGATACTGTACTTAGGATACTTATAAGTACAGAACTCAATTTTTCTGTGTGTATCCTTACAGGAGCTTAATCTTTTACAAAAATGATTTTCAAAAAAACAGAGAAAATGGAAGTATATTGGAAGATAAAATCTGGCATATGAAAGAAGAAGAGAAAAAAAACTAACTTCAATAATGTAACTGGGAAAAAAATTCCTTGTATTATTAGTTTAGAAAACAGAAAAAAAATCTCATATTCATATAAGTTTTTAGGGTATTTTCTGCAACATTTCTCTACTATGCCTTTTCAAAAGCATTTATGTCTTTTAGACTATGATGGTACTTAGGTGTCTACAAAACCGCATAGTCACAACATCACTTATGTGAATTGAAAAAGCATGCAAAGGTTCCAATTAATTAAGTTTACTAAATATTTTGAATTGAATAATTACCACCTCAGAAGTCAGGGGACATTTGTATCCTCAAAAAGAATAAAAAGAGGAGTCTGCAGCATCCCAGCATAGCAGATTCACTACTGTGAAACAGTGCTCTTAGGGTCAGAGAGTCTGGGTTGGGATTGACACTAAGGACACCATTTCTAAACAAGTATCTCCTCATGCTACTTGTCCAAACAGAGACACACACTTCTTCAGAGGCAATACTCTGCAGCTGCAGCAGCAGCAGCTGGTAGATGCTGTTGGCAAAGAATATAGTACATTCTGATGCTATTTCACTCATATGCTTTTTTTTTTCCTTCTTCAGTGCCCTTCTCGTTGTGATTGACAGCTATTGCTGTCATTCTCTGTAACTGCTCATTTAAAAAAAACAGGTTGCTTACTGCGTTATCCTTCACCTGATCCATGATTCAAAATTCCACCTGATGGACTGGAACTGCAGGAAGGGATGTACCTTGTGTAAACATTATTTAATTGAAGAAAACAGTAATCTCTTAATAAATAAATGTTGGTCAACACCACATTGGTCACCATGCTGAAAATTTAAAGCAGTTACTCTTCTGTTCAACAGCATAACTGCTTTTGTTGCTTTACTTAGATTGTTAACACCAAAGTAGAATTTCTTCCCAGCTCCTTTAGGGATCACAGTGCAAGATTCTGAGACTTTGCTAAGTTCTGAAAATGCTCACTAGCAGGAGCCAAGAAACTTCAAAACTTCACAGTTTCAAGTAATACGTATCTTATACTCTTGTTCATTAAAATAAATTTATCACGTATTTAGAAATACTGCTTGGAATGTAATTAAATTGTGAAAAAAGCAGAACATAAAACGTATTATTTGCACATAATTATACTATCAGATTTTATATTACACTCAATTCAGACTTCAGTATACTAAAATGTAACTACCCTAAACAATGTCAAATCCAGTGGTAACTGACATTTTGCTTTAATGTAAATCTGAGCATAAGCATTCTTTAAGATTTGGTAAGATTTTTCTCTCCAAAATATTAAGAGCTACTTAATTTATCAGTAGTAGCTATTGTTTTCCACAGTCATATCTGCCTAAACATTAGTTTTAGACGAAACACCAAATATAACTATATTTGCAGACATCGATACATTTGATGCATTAGAACAGCAAGACCATTGCTTGCATGAATGACATACCACTTCATCTTCAAATCCCCCAGCGAGTACGAGCGAATAAGCTCCATCGTTGCTGCGTCCATGGATTCCACCAACATGGGGCCTGTGGACACCTGCTTCGCTCACCTGGAAACAGAAAAAAGCCAGTTTACAGCAATTTTTTTTTAAAGACTCAGTTACCTACAACCACATTTAACAATCAATTTTCTCCTTAAAATACTGTACAGAGGTTACTGCGTCAACAGTTCATGCAAGACTGCTACTAAAGGTGTGAATTCCACTGTTTCTCCAGGAAGAAAAGCTAAAAGTAAGAACACCTAGCAAAGCAGCAGGACAATGCAGGACAGTGGTGACACTGGTGGTAAGGGTACACTTTCTTCTTCAGGGAAAATCTCCAAGATTTTTCCCCTAAGCAGTACCTAAGACTGTACTCACTGCTATACTCCACTTGCACAGTCATTTAGAAAAATTCAAAGGAGAAGGAGATCTACCAGTTTGGTAACATTTTACAATTTTTAACCAAGTATGATCCCAGGGTAAAGATCATTTTGTCAGGGACTTTTAAGGTAACACACTTTAAGTGTAACCAGGGGAGAGGAATATTATCAGACTGCCCAAGGAAACAGAAGAAGCCATTGCAACACCATATGGATCACAGACTAGTTCTCCAACCAGGGTAACTTTTGGGTAATAAATGTTCAAGTAATCTGCAACCTGACCTGAAAGCTGCAGCTGTAGCATAATCTGGCAACATCATTAAAGTCTGCAGGAGCATCTCTCCCACAAAAAATTATTAAATAAGGATTTCAAACTACTTAGCAGTTTGATTAGTAGAAAAGCCCCACAAACAACCTTTACAAATAAAAAGAGACTATATATTAAATTATGCATTTTCTCAGTATGTTATGCAAAAAATACTGTTGGTAGAATGAAGGCTTCCAGCATAAAACCAATTACACTGCTTCTTTCTACCTTCTTATCTTCTTCAGACCTTGATTTGGCCTGTTTTTCTCATTCTGCTTCTTGCACTCCTGAACTCCTTTTCCCAACCTAGGGCTCTAAGCAACTTTCATGGAAGTCCATATTCTTCTGCTGTAGTCTTGAAATCTCATAACACAATGCATCAAAGATCCAGGTAGTCAAAAATGCATTTTTTAACAACAGACTAGAGCTGTGCACAGTATGAAAAGTACGCAAGGACACAATAATACTTCCTTGAACAATTTCTTGGGATCCAGCTGTCTTTGGCTGACTTCCTATTCTGTTGAATTTTGAATCCAATATTTTGGATTCACAGTACTGAAGAGACAGAAAAGTTCACAGTAATACCACTTGTCATATGAACTAGTACCACTTTTGGTCACTTTGGAGTGGAAAGCTGACTTCTTTTCATTACCATTTTACAAAATTTGACATTACAAACTTGCAAATTTGACATTGCAGACGTATGTATATTGGTCCCACTTCTTTTATACTGTACATCATTTTGTAGGTCTTCTATACCCCACAAAACTTTCAACATTTTCCAGACAAATGAAAATTATTCCGTTCCTTTAATTGTCCTGGTTGCTGTTCATTATAATGTATTTAATTTTCCTGACCCTTCATTTCATGATAAGTTGGTATTTGATTTATTTTTCTGATCATTATTAAATGACATATTTTTCAAAATTGGCTACTAGAATATCTTTAATAAAAGACAAGAAGATAAGTAGCTGAAATAACAAGAATAAGTAGCTGAAAGCCAATTACAAATTACATACTTAGAACTTTTCCCAGCCCCATGTTTGCTATCTGTAGCAACTTAGCACTCTCACCTAACTTTACTAGCTATTTGTTGATTTTTCCAGACCATTTAAGAGCATGCTGAATAAAAAGTCCCCACTATTGCGTTCCTCTTTCCTGTTGTATCAAACATCCTTTAATTCATTCCTCCCTCCCTTCTTTTCATTTCCAGGTTTTATCAATTAAATTTAGGTTTCTGGTAGGTGATTCACCCCAAAGATGAACACTGATAAATAATTCATGCCAAAGATGCTCTTCAGATACTCTTTCCAGAAGTAATATCTAGTCAATTTCCTTTTAAGAAAAAGAGAATTTGTGTCATAAAAAAACTGTGCAAATCAGAAATAAAGACGTCTTTAAATTCTCACACAGTCTCTAAATTCTCACAGATTTGCTGAGACAATCTCATTT
>VXBB01013321.1:7137-30996 GCA_013399915.1 Illadopsis cleaveri
TTTCTTCTTCTTTTTTTTTCCCCCACTATTTTTGTGTTTCTCTTTGGCTGAGCAAATAGGCCAGATGGCAGTGAAGGGAACAGACAACAAGTGAGCCATGGCATATGGGCAGCCTGTTTAATTTCAACTCCTGTTGGGAAGTGGCTTGCAGGGAGATAAGTTACAAAAGCAAAAGAGGAGGAGGAGTATGTGTTGGAGGAGAGGGACAGGAGGAAGGGAAGACGCTTTTTGAAATGAAGCAACCCAGCTGAGAGGAGTCGGGGCACAAGGGACTGAAGCCTTGGCTACATTCCTGACACAAAGCAGTAAATTAGCTGTTTCCATGTCAGTTCATGCAGGAAGTCTTGTTGGCTGCACATGGGAAGGAGGGATGAGGATGTCTGCCTCAAACAAGGAGGAGTAGGAGGACATGTCTCCGATTTCCATCTCACTCCCCCTGTCCCAGAAAAGCTCCAGCCAGGTTTAGGTCCTGGGATGTGGAGATTTTTGCCCAGCTGCAGAAGAGGAGTCATGCTGCCCTCGATGATTTTTTTCTTTGCAAATAACGTTGTGTATGTTTTGCTCCTATGGGCATCAAAGAGAGATCACCCACTTAACAGTCCTTTGAAGCAAAAGGCATGACTTTTAAGTTTTGAAACAAAACAAAGTAAAAGGTTGACATAAAACAAAGTTAAAGGCAGCTTAATAACTATGTAATCGGCAGTGATTCCCCTTTCCCCTTCCCTTCTGTTTTGGCCTTCATTTTTCTCTATCTCAATTTGCTTTTTGGCTTCAATGTGCAAGCTATCAGCTTCTGGCTATCTATTCACATTGTTCATGCATTTTGGATTTTGCTGACTGAGACCAAAGGAAGTCTTGCCTTAAATATGTCTCAATGATTTAGGAAGAAAATTAGAGTGAATTGCATTAAAACATGGATATGTGAGGCTTCCTGGCTTCATTTTGATGTACTCAGACTTTGGGAGAAAGTGAGGGAGAGGTAGGTGTACTTTTCTTACTTTTTGTAAATGTGTTGTGTTTGAGTTTCAGCTTCATTGGAATGTACTTTAAAGTGGCTACACAATTTAGGAATTTGAGAAGTCTTATTCCTGCTGGGGCTCAGTGGGTTTTGATGTTCCTTGGTACAGGCCCTCAACACTTTAATCCTAGAGGCTTTCTTAAAAATCAACCATTTTGGCCAACAACATCATAATTATGTTCTATTTGCCCCTCTTTTATGAGAGCAAGCATGGAATCCCAATACAATCATACACATGGACTATTTGGAGCTCTGTGCATATTATCAGCATCCTGACTGGTGGATGGGACGCCATCTCGATGCGCCCATGTCTGAGGTTCAGCTGTGAGCTCCTTGCTGCTTCTTGCCAGGGTGGGAAAACTCTACACACCAATTAGCTCTGGAAATCCTAGTCCTGTTGGCAGGATGCAGATGATCCTGGTCTACAGCTGCACCTAAAGCCTGCACAAAGAATTTTTATATGGCATTAATTCTGCAGAGAAGTTTTTATTCACTGGAGATTCTGCAGAGTGATTATGCATCACTGGCTTGGTGGAGCAGAATTTTAACTTATAGCTCAGGCACTCCTCCATTGATTAGTTTTAACAAGAAATAGAAACACAAGCCTGTGATTTATTGGTGAAATATTTAAGATAGATTGTTAAATTATTTAAATAGCAGAGTTTAAAGCAGGCAAGATAAAACAAAACAAAGAAGACAGTTCATCCAAATAAGAGCTCAGTTTTCCTGAATTTGAAAACCGTACATTTAGACTCGCTAGTTATCTGAAAAAAAGTTCCCACTTTATTACTCTCACAAAAAAACTGTAATCTTGAATCTTTTTTCCATTTGATCCCTGCAGACTCTGTTTCATCCGCAGTACTAGGATTGTTGCAGCCTCCATCATTTCCTACCACTCATCCAGCACATATTTGGGCACTTGCCCAGACTAGATGCAGTTTTCCTCTTTCTACGAATGCTAATGGAGAGGTTTTTTGGCTTACTGTTAATAAACCAGGTGAGGACTGCTCCAGTCTTCTTGCCTGGGGTCACCTCATTTTGTCTTGCCCTTGAAGGTGACCTTCCATCCTACCTAAAAAAAAAACTTGTTTGCATCTGCTACACTTGTCTTTTCCTAGTTGCCCTCTAGCATCTGTATGACATTACCACAAAGTAAAATTAGAGATATCTTTTTAAAGGAGGAGATAGAGATCATGCTTGTGATCTTTAAGGAAAGAACTTCTGAGTGGCAGCAATAACAGTGTAGACTTGTGACAGTGTGAATAAAGTGTGAATAAACATAAAAATTTTTTTATGGACACATAACATTCATTTCACAGAATCACAGAACAATTTGTGTTGGAAGGGACCTTTAAGATCATCTGGTTTCAACCTCCTGCCATAGGCAGGGACAGCTTCCAATAGACCGGATTGCTCAAAGCCCCATCCAACCTGGCCTTGAATATTTCCAGGGATGGAATGTGCAGATATTTTTCTATTTTTTTTCCCCTAGTTTTGAGATAAAATACATGGGACTTGCTGCATCCAAAGGAGCATTTAATGTTTTCAGTTTCTGTTTGTCTGAAATTCTCCAAATTTGAGAGGGCTTGCTTGCTTCCTCAGCCATGTCTGTTCTGAATATCAGATCAGTGTGACACATCAAAAGCAAAGGCGATTAGGCTTTGCCATGTCTTCAGTAAAAACTCATGGGAAATGCGAACCAAGACCCATAGACAGCTTTGAAAATTTCAGTCCTTTCTCTTTATCTACTCACATTTCAGCACAAAAAAGGAAATATTTTTCAAGTCTGACCTCCTCTAGCAGGCCCTTCGTCTTGGGCTGTACATCGAGAAGGAGAAAACTTTCAAGGTCTGATTCTTTCAAATGTGGCAGCTGAAAAGAAGATAATTAGGACAGGCAAATCCAAACAGTACTTTTACAAGTGGTATTTATCTTTTTTTTTTTTTCGTGTGTATGTCTATATTATACTTTTCCACCTACCTTCAAAAGGAAGCTGATAAAAAGGATTTGCTTGGCCTTTTTGTTGCTGAAGGGGGAAAGGTGCCATTTTTGTGCAGTGCTGCAAGACAGATTCTGCAAGTGAAACTACCCCAGCAGGGGCAATCCTGCCCAAAGGGGACAACTCCAGAGATTGAAGCAGATTTTCTTTTTCCTTTGCTCTCCTTTGTGGATTTGTTGTGCTGTGGGATCAGGTCCTTTATGGCATGTAGGAGCGGGGTTTATGGAGCAATCAACTCCATCAGCAGTAGCGGCAATCGCATAATTCTTTGGTAATAGATTTTGTGCGTGTGAGCTGAAAGTACAGTCAGGAGGGAAGGGGATGTGAAATGTCTTTTTTTTTTTCTTTCCTTTTTCAGGTTGGAAAGAGTTTGTCTTAGTTCCTTTATGCTTTTCAGGCTCAGAGATGAGAGAGAGCATGTGTACGTGTGTGCATCTGTGCCCATACAGTCACTCAAGTGGGAAAAGACCCCGTTTGCAGTTCACACAGGAGGAATTTCTGATGGAGACAACAGTGCTAAGCAGAAAGGCACATCCTGATCTCTAGCAAGTGAGGAGCACGCTGGCGGACACACGCACACAACACATACTCTCTGGGTGCTCTGCATAATATGTGCAAAGCGCTGCCCTTTAATGAACGTAACCTATGGTGGCTGGGATGCAGCCAGCCAGACCTCACCATTAATAAACTGGGAACATTCTTCTCCTTTTTAGTCCCTTTCAATGCCAGCCCTGCGTTTTGATCTCCCTTGAATGCTGCTCCCCCACATTTGGGGCTCCAATTCTGAGAAGATTTGGCGCATTGTTTGAGGTCGCAGGATGTCGGATTGATTTCGGAGCTTTTGTATTGACTCCGGGCTCCTGAATGAAGCTGTCATGTGTGTCTGTGGTTGGCTAGCAGGCTGTCCGGCTGCAAGCTGTGCCTTCCTTTGTTGTTTAGGCCTCATTGAGCTGAGGGAAGAGGCTCATTTCAGGGTGATTTACCACCACCCAAACACCAGCTGTCTGTTGTACTGCTGCTTGCCTCCACCTTGGATACAGTTTTTGCTTTCCTTCCTTTCCCCCCTTCTCTCCCACTCTGCTACTGTAGGCACTTGGGTACTGGTTCTTCAAAATGTGTGGATCACCCTGACAGAACAGCCAAAAAACCATAACAAACACTGAATGTGTTGTTCTTCCTAATGGCGTTTATGCAGCCATGGGGATTTTTCAGAGTTTGCTGTTGCAGTGCTATACATAGACTCAAAGCATGATATCCCACTTTGGAAATGACTCACAAGGATCATTGAGTCCAACTCCTGGCCCTGCACAGAACAGCCCCAAGGATCACACTATGTGGCTAAGAACCTTGTCCAAATGTTTTTTGGACTCTGGCAGATTCAAGGCCTTCCCTGGGGTGGTTCCAGTGCCCGACCACCCTCTGAGTGATTATACCAGCTCCCTGGGGGAAAAGCTGCTTCCAGTATTTTCAATTACTGTTACTTAAAAGAGAGAAAGGCTAATGAAAACCAAGCAAGTTAGACCCCAGCTGGACCCGTCAGCTTCTGCAAGGTGCATGGCATATTGCTAAGCCATGCCCGCCTCTGGAGCTGAGGTTTCCAGCCACAGACTTGGAAGACAGGATCCTGCTGTTAATCCCAGCCAGCAACACCAGAGCACAGAGCCTGGCAGCTCCCTGGAGGCCAGCCGGTGCCATGTGCCTCGTGTCTAACTCCTTCAAACAGGGCTGGCAGCTCCACACGAGATTGCTCTGGGCAGCGCTGCAGTGATTTATGTGTGCCCCGCGCCTCCCCTGGAGCTGCTGGTGTGAAGTGAGTTGTGACCAACCCTCATTTGACTTCTGGGTGATGCAGTTCAGTGTTTCTCGACCACAGGCTGTTAAAACTGGCAAGTGCTCAACTCCTGTCACCCGTGCAGCTGAGATAATTAAGCCTGTTACTATTATTATGGTTTTTCTTATTTTTCAGCAAATTTTGGCCAACTGCTGGAGCCCATGGTGCAAGAAGGTGGGTGAGGCCAGCCAGATTCCCCATAAGAGGCGGGATAATAGGACATATGTCAAGGAGCCTTCTTGCTCTTTTTCCTTGGGAAGGATGATGTCTAGCAGAGGATGTGAGCCGGCAGAAGGCAAAACGATCTTCCTTGTTGGAAAACCTTGTGCTTCCAAACAATTCTACCTGCTTCTAAACAATAGCACCTCATATTATTAAAAGGCCAGGAAACATAGAAATTACTGTCCATGAACTAAGACCAAACATCTATACCAAGTTAGATGAGGCTCCTCTCTTTGTGGTGTTCTCTCCTTCCCCTGTGAGCATCAAGCGCTGCCAGACAAAGAAAGGAGGGAAATATTAGGAAGCAACAACCACAGCAGAATAGCCCCAGTGAGGTGTTTTAATTTCTTAACAAACTACTTGAGCACTAGAAACTGTAAAATAACATACAGATAAATAAACAAAAACTCACTAACCCTTAGCACCCTGAAGGGCTCTGTTTCAGATTGCTGAATAAAAGCTGAAGTTGCATATGCATGTTTAATGTAACACAAGGCGTGTGCTGTGGAAAAGAGTGCTTTCCTCTAATCTGGTTCCAGACAGAAGCATCCAAACAAGCCCCTTTCCCTATCCCCACCGAACTGCTTGGTGTATGTGAGGAAACCCCTGAATGACAAGGCCTCCATCTGCTCTGGAACAGAGTTGCGACTGGCTGCAAATGTTGTCCATATGCTTTTTTTTCCCCCTTTTGCCTTTCAACTTAGCTGCCTAATGTTAGACACCTATCTGGAAATTAGGCATCTGCTCATAAGGATCTTTCCTGAAATAAGATGGAGGTAGTAGCTCATTCATCCAATGCACATTAAGAGAAGTGCATGCAGCTGGAAGAGGAGGTGAGATTATTTATCCAGGGCATTGCTTTCATTTGGGTTTTCTTAGGGAATTGAAGAGCCCATTCATTCTTGTACTCTCAGAGGATAAGAAAGAAACTCTCAAGTTTTGGGTTCACATTTCCCTTGTACTCTTGATTTTTCAGGTGGTTATGGGCAACATCTTGTGATTTCTCTCTGTTAAATAAAACTGGTGATACTTCCATTTTGATAGGAGAACATGGCCATGGTTTGCCATGAGCTCAGGTGGCATTAGAGCCATAGAAGGGTCTAAAAATGGGAGTTTTTTCCTTGGCTTGTGGTTACAAAAAGTTGGACTATCTTCTTTGACATAATGACTTTTCAGCAGACAGTGGGACAAGCTGAGAATCAATGAGACATATGTGGATATAGTTTCTTAACCACAAGTGTATATTAATGCTATAACCATCCCAAGATATCCAGTTGCCTTTTGGGAAATGTGTGAGTCTTTCCTAGGTCTTTTTATAGCTCCAACTTTCCTCATATGCTGTGGGGTTTCTAGAAGGTACTCTGTAGTTAGACAAAGGGGTCTCTCCCTGTGCCTCAGTTTTCTGTCTCTATATTTTAATACACTTGCTTTAACTTATAGTTTAACTTCTTTCTGAGAAAAAAAAATGACTTTAATAGATTACAGACCAGTTGTTGAAGGACTGTAGTAGCCAGGCAAGAGTGAAACACCTTTGACAAATGAGAGTCACAGGCAGAGGAGGCCAGTTGAAAGTAGTCCCCTGAAAACTTCAGAGTCTGACAGTTTGTAATCAGCAGCCCAAACATGAGGCATTTTGGGTAGTTATCAGGTTAAGTATCAGTACAGCCTTTTCAGTGTCTTAGTTTTTTCCCACCTTCTCTTTTGGAAGGGGAGAAAAAGATAATTTCTGCACGTTATCTGACCTTGCTGGAACTTGTGAGATTCTGAGCTCACCAAGTAAGAGATGTCCCCACACCTGGCAGGCTGCCGGTTCTCCCAAGGTATCTAAAATTTTATCTTTCTGTTTTTAATTCCTGCCACCAAGAGTCATCTCTGTGCTGTGCCCTGATATTGAGCAATGGCTGCAATTCCTTTTAATCATGCCCTTTCTCTTCCTTATCCTTAAGGGCAGAGCACTTCCACTTGGCTAAACTCACTAACTGTGTTGGGATCTCATTTTCTATATAAATTAATCTGCTGAAATGTCATCACTTTTCATGGCTGCACACAAACCCATTCTCCCTCTGTTCCCCAGCAGATGCCAAAAGTGTTTATTTTTCAACTATGGACAGAAAAGTCTGAAAGTAGGCAATGTCTTTGTGTGCATGCCTATGGAAAAACAAGTAATTGTGATACGTTTGTGGGGACTCCACTGGCTCTTTGTGACTCCATGCAGTTTAAATTCAAGCAGCATTTTGACCAAGTCTGGAATCCCAACTCCTTTCTGCCACAGTAATTTATCAAGATGTCCAGGTTTGATAAGCAACAAAAATACTTTGGTGAAGAACCAAAGTGACTCAAATAACCCTGTTAACATGAGGAACCCGGTTAACATGAGGAACCTTGCTGATCACACTCAGTCAGTCTGATGGGTTTTCAACAAAAATAAAGTTATCTGAGCTCAGCTTCACTCTCAGACTGTTGGTTACAGGTGAAAGGAGAGTGAGTGGACTGTGTTTCTTTGCAAATCTCTGTTGGTTTGAGCATCAGTCGCTGGAAGTGTCCAAGGTTAGGTTAGACACTGCTTGGAGCAACCTGGTCATGTGGAATATGTCCCTGCCCATGGCAGGGGGTGGAACTGGGTGATCTCTAAGGTCCCTTCCAACCCAAACATTCTATGATTCTATGTCACAGACATTGCAGACTCTGTACCAGCAGTGTTAGGTGAGAGTGTGCGCTTGGATTTCAGTGTGGCATGGGTTTACCAGAGATGATGTGGACCCATAGTTCTACTGAGAGCAAGTCTCTCCTGAAGACTTTATTTCACCAAATCTGGGGACATTAGAAGCAAGTAAGCATTGACTTGGTAAAGGTGAACAGAAAAAGTAGTGTATGAGCTTTTGCTCAAGTCACTGCAGTTTGGTATTTGTACTGTCTGACCGTGCTAGACATGTTCTTGTTCACACAAGTATATGGAAACCATGGGTTAAAATAACATGTTTCTTTTCAGCTTTGTTTCCCACTTTTCCACACACCTTTCTTTCCTTCTTCCCTTGTGACTTCCCTAATGTTGTGATATCCCTTGGGGAGGTCCTCTTGGCAGTTTAAGAGCTTCCCTTCAGTGAAAGAGAACCTTTCAGCAATACAGGAAGAGTCCACAGACTTCCCCTGCTCCTGATCACAAGTACAAGCCTCTTGGTCTTCAGTGGTTCAGATTGTGCTGATGTTTTTCCTTCCTTATCTCTTATAGGGAAAAGTCACTGGAGATGCAAAACTGCTTATGAGTTGTGGTTGCAGAAAAGGGAAAAATTCTCAAGTGAAAGACTCAGATCAGGTCAGTCAATATGTACCTTAACTGGTGAAAACTAAGGATGTCTTAATGTCTGGTGGATTTGATCTGTGTTGTTGCATATCAGAGCTCCTGGGCACAGAGTCCTTGGCATGACTGACAATGGTACAACATTAATGGTTTTGTGTTTGTTATTTGTAGAAAAACCCTCAAGCAAGATTGGGGTTCATTGCACTAGGGGATGTTAATGCCCTAGCCTGGCTTATTCCCATCTGGTTTATTTATTCATGAATTCTGTTTCTTTATAAAAATCCACTCCAGGCAATGCCTTTCTTAAAGAATATTGCATTTCCTTGCTGGCTAAATGCATGCAACCTTTGGTCTCCTACTGTAGTTGCCAGGATGGGTGGTAGTTCATTGCATGTTTTTGTTCCAAAGTGACACCATCACAAGGGCGTTCTTTATCGGGGTTTCTCATTTTTTCACAAACCGATGGCCAGGTTTCAATATTCATTACTTGGAATGAATGGCCCCTTATTCTAAAATTGGTCAAATTGACATTGGTGGGATCACTGGTAGGGTTCAGTAATTGCAAGTGAGATGGACTGTGCTTGGAATTACAGCCAGCTGGTGGTCTCTTTCTTCTCCTTACCACTTGGAACTTACTCAGACTAGTCAAGTTCATCCCTGACAATTTTTTTTTAGTTCTTATTGGCCTCCTGTCTTTGTAGCTAAAGATCAGTTTGAATCTGGAGATCATTCTTTCCAAAGATGGAACAAAATTTGATTTGAGCATAAGAATTTTATAAAATCAGGTCACCCAATGTTAAATGTAGCAGAGTGAAGCACTTGGTCCCAATTACCACAAGGTTTTGCCCTCTAATGTATCTTGTGGACAACCTGTGACTGGGTTTAGACCTGAGGCAGATTCAAACTGTGTCCATGAAGCTCCAGAAACTCCTGAGAGATTCCTGAAGGGAAAAGACATGAATTCTCAGGAAGAAAAGTGTTTTTCACCTTCAACATGCATATTCATCAACTTTAATTTATAACAGTGTCTCTAAGCCTTGTTTTGTTAATGTTTGAGATCTGAGAACAGATCTATCTTATTTATAAACCTGTCCATCCATCCATGTACCTGTTCTGCAGTATTCTCTGTTGTGAGGAATGCTGGTCATTCTTACAAATTCTTTCTAGAATTGAGTCTTTCATTGATTTGCTTTGTTTTGCTTGGGTGCTTTTATTAGAATTTTCTAATTAGCAAATTAACTGTCATGAGCTATATCGTCAGTTTACCATCAAGGCAATGATTCATATTATTTTTCTTTAAAAGACTAGCTTCCCATTCTCTCAAATGCAAGCTTAGTATTCTCATTTTGAGGTTCTAATACATCAGGGGAAAACTAATTTAAAAATGAACACTCTTACAAGTCTTAGTCTTTTGTATTTTTATGTACTCTGGTTAAATCATTTTTAGTTTACAAGGGGACCAGAACACCGTTAAAGCACTGGTAACATAGATTAAAAAATAAAGTTGCAACATCTTGATTGCAGAGAGATTTTACAAAGCACTATCTCTGGGTAGCAGACCTCAAACTCACAAATTACAATATTTCAATTAGAGTGTAGGCAACAGTTTTCAGAGGGACAAACATATCCCATTCTCTTTGATGTTTTCTGGAACAGTGATAAAATATTTTTTGCATTCAGTTACTTCCTGAAATCTAATTTGTGATGTCTGATGATGTGTTGACCATATTAGTACCTCTTTATTTGCTGTATCAACATAAACTATTGGGCAAGTGCTTCCTTCAGAAGCTGTAAACTCATTCGTCAGCTCCCTGGCAAGATCGTGTCTATATTTCAGGGGATAGGAGGTAGATGGGGAGGAAATTAGTACAGGAGGGTGGGTGGCAGTGTGGAACATTTGTCTGTGAATTCAGGATCTCAGCTCAGCTTATAAATTGTCCCCTGGGCCTTGTAGATAAACACAGACTTCCATGGTGACATCGGCTGGGAAAGGCAAACACTTGGTGATGATTGTAGGCTAATCCTCCAGGACACTAATTGCCAGAAAACCAAGGAAGCATTATTTTTAGGAACCGCTTGTTTCACTTTGTGAAGGGGAAAAACAGTGCACTGGATTTAGTTTTGTTTGCAGATCTCTATCCCCGCCTTCTGCACCCTGTCTCAGATTTTAAAGATTTGCCATCATTATTGTTATTGTTGTTGGGGCCTTTTCTTTTCTTTTCTTTTTTTTTTTCTTTTCTTTTTTTTTTCTTTTTCTTTTTTCTTTTTTCTTTTTTTTTTTTTCTTTTTTTCCTGCCTTGCTTTGTGTTTTGCTCTGGTGCCTCTGTAAAGTTTTGTGAAAATGCAACTTAGTTTTCATTTGCATTAATGTATACATAAATAGGCATGTGAGTTTTGTACCATTAGCTATTTAAAGATTTGGTTTTAAAGTCACCAACTAATTTTCAGCTGAAATTTTTGTGAAAGGTTATGCTTTGCAAAGAGTATATTTTTCTTTCATTCCTTCAAGTCAATTTGGAAACTGGCAAAAAATACTAAACACACTGCCCCACTATAAAAATCCCCAGCTGAACCAAACCATAACCTCATTGCCAAGGATTTAATTTACTGGCATTTCTTACTTCAACCTGGAGAAGAGGAGACTGAGGGGAGACCTCAATGAAGTTACAACTTCCTTGTGAGAAGGAGTGGCAGACACTGATATCTTCTCTCTAGTGAGCAGACAGGACGTGAGGAAAAAGGAGGAAACTGAATCAGAGGAGATTTGGGTTAGATATCAGGAAAAGGTTCTTTCCCCAGAGGGTACTGGGGCACTGAACAGGTCCCCCAGGGAATGGGTGCAGCACCAAACCTGCTAGAGCTCCAGGACCACTTGGACACACTCTCAGGGATGCACAGGGTGGGATTGTTGGGGTGTCTGTGCAGGAGTTGCACTTGATGATCTTAGTGGGTCCCTCCCAGCTCAGAATATTTTGTGATTCTGTGGTTCTCCAGGATGCCTCTAGAAGTAATGGCACTTCATTGACCTGAGCCCTGCCTCCCTGAGTTTGTCAGTCAAAGACATCAACTATCTGCATGGTATTTTTCATGGTACAAGTCACCAATGTGTAAAATCTGGACCTGTCAAGGGCAGAAATCCAAACAGGCTCACACGGGGCTGGGATTTCACAACAGGCACAAGCAACCCAACCTTCCTGTGGGATTTGCATCAGACCAAGAGGGGGACTGGTGGTCTTTATTCTGTGGCCTCCCAATCCAAATCAAACCCTGCAAGACAATGTGGAAGGGTAAACAGTGCAATATAAATCCCACAAAAGCTTTGAAAACCTCAAAAGGAGTAGAGCTGACTGCACTGAAGAGCTAGAGTAGCATCCCCAGTGGATGGTCTCTAGGAAGCTTTGGGTCAGTGAACCAGGATGACTGAGAGAAGTCCCCAGACAAAATCACTTCTAGCTGACAAAACCCCCATGTCCTTGCCTGCCTTTGGCACCACTGCTTGTTGTTTGTGTGCTTTATGGGAGTAAAATTTATCTGTGCTTTGAGGTCCAGAACCAAGTCTCTGCACCACAAGCATCCTGCTGTAATTGTAAGGTTCATATATACCCTCAGGAGTACTTATTAGATTCCCATCAGTTTTTTGCTTTGCCGTAATGTTATAAAGCTATAATGTTGCTTATCATTTGAGGTGCATTGTTGTTTAAGAATGACAATCCTGGACTAGGATTTCCTTGTGCCAGGTAGCATGCTAACACAAAGAAGGAAAGATGTTTCCCAGGGAGCAATTTCATCTGTATACTTTCTGAGGAAAACAGAAATGTAATTTAAGAACAGGAGGGAAATGTGTGGGTGGGCAAATAATGTGCATATTAGAGTTATGTATAAGGTTAAGTGCCAGAAGTAGCAGAGTGCTCCATATCCTCAGCACGTGCAGCTCTGCCTTCTGAGGGTTTAGTTTTATTTGCTTTCCCTTGGTGCTCCCAAAAGGTGGGTGATTTATCATGCTCTTATCCTTTGATTTGCAGTTGTTGTTGTTCTTTTTTTTTTTTCCCCTCTTTGTTTAACTTTTTTGGTGGTTCCTGTGAGATCAAGTGTTACTGAGAAGTCAGATCCCCTTTTCCTTCCATATGTTTGGTCTTTGTTTTAATATGACAAAATTATGCCTCCTCTGGAAATGGTATCCATGCTGCAGAGTAATTATTTAGTGAATGGTGGATCCAGTTCATGTTGGCAAGGATCAGATTAATCATTATTAATCATGACCCCTCCGACAGTAACCTCATCCTTTGCCTAAGTGCTGCTCTTTATTAAGAAGTAAAAGCTATTAGAGAATGGCTGAGCCACTGCTTTCATTGCACCAGCACAGGGCTCAGGACTTCTGGCAGAAGGCGGAGGAACTCAGTTCAATGCTAAAAATAGATGCACATGGCCTATGTTCCAGAAATTAAATAGGCAGCTTCCCCTGTGTGCTGCTTCAGCCTCATCTGAGTGTCCTTCTTTCACCTGAAGCCTCATGAGATTTTGAATCTTTCCAAAGGTTGAATTCAGTGTTAGGGATTAAATAATCTCGCTCTGACTTCTGTTTTGTTTGTCTGCTAATTTTTTTTTTTATTTATTTTCAAACTGAAGTAAATTCCAGTATAATCTAGTGCATATGCAGTCCTTGCAAGGATAGGATTTTAAGATCCTGTATGTAGCAGGATTCAACAGCTAGCGAGACTAACCAGGAGTTTAGCTTCCCTGGACTTCAGTTGCACCAAACAGAACCCAAATCAAGCACCCTTTTTTGAGGATTTATGGATTCCATGAAGAAAACACTGCACTGTTGAGGTGAGGCATGCAGTGATGTTCATCTTGTGCAAAACAATTGTGAGAAGTCAAACCTCTCTTCAAGTCACTGGACTGGGGTTTGCAGACATATATATACATATATATGTTGGAGCAGAGCTTTCTGTCACCAGAGATCTCCTGAGAGTAAACTGTAATTTAATTCATAATTATTCTTGTTTCCCTAGCAGTTACAGATTCTTTTTAAAAGGTGAGGCAGTGCTTTCCATTGATGTTGTCATTGTTTCAGCAAAAGCACAATGACTTGAGTACTAGACTTAAACCAATCTCCACAACCTTCCCACTCCACACTTTTTTAAACGTTTTCACTGATTCTGTTGAATTCCGGGACAAAATCCTTTTGGACAGAAAAGGAAAGAAAAACATCTTTTGTCTCCATCTGGCTCTTCATTACCTGGCTGGTAGCAGTAGAAAACTGGAGAAAACCTACCATGCTATTTTGATCTTCGCCAAAGTTCTTGTGGGAATAACACTGTTTAATGGTTGAAGGAATTTATAGAAGAATAAAAGTAACAGCAAAGATGAAGGGACCAATACAAATTATCTGGTAAACTGCTGTCAAATTTTATATGTTCAGGGCTGCTGATAATTTCCCATCTTAAAAAAACAGGGTGGGAGTTTGTAGGGGAGGAGGGTATATAAATAAACCCACCTCTTTAAATGGCTAACTGGGCTGAATTGTATGAGAACTAAGTTCCTTTGGCAGCCAGCACTGTAATATCTGCCTAGGGTGTAGCAGAGGACAGACCAAATTTTGGAGAATCTGCCTTAGCCTTGCTGGCTCTCCCTTGCATTCTTCCACTTGCTAGCAAGAAACACACTGAGGCATGAATGAAGGGGTGCAAAAGCTCCTATACTTATTTGAACAAATCTGGATCACACCCCCTCAGTTAACGTTTCTCTCTTCTAAAAGAAACAGAAGTAATAAAAATAAGTGAAAGCATTGGATAACTTGGAATTACATGGGTGGAATGAAGCAGGAGGAGAGAATTGTAGGAGTGAGGGTATGATGTCCACCATCTCCTGTACCCACAATTATGGCAGAGTTTGAATCTCTGAAAAAGTCATTGGATTCTGCACAGGTTATAAGGACCTAAAACAAGAAGTAAAATACAAAGAGAGAGGCTGTTAAATGTCTGAGGTATCTGGGCAGTAAAGAGCTGTTAAAAATATTTGCTGATTTAATAAAGCAGGGTAGAAGATCATACAAAGATCTTGGAACTGTAGGAAAGTGTTTCAGTCATTGAGAACTCATAAAAATGTTACATATAGCACCACTAATAAACACATCCCTTTTGGCTCTGGTGCCTATTAAAAGCAATCCTTATACCTCTGTCATTATGCTCAACTAACCAGTTAAATTTTTAAAGTTCAAAATACTCATGTAATACTTGTGCATCTTGTTCTTCCTGCCACATCAGAGTTTTTTCACCTTTCCATGATAGAGGTGCTGCACTTAGCAAGATGGATCACCTTTGCCTACCCATTCACTTGCTGCTGGTGATGCTGTAAGGGGAAAGAAGTTTCACTTGGTGCACGAAAATGATTCAGAAATTTTTATAAAAGCTGGAATCCTCTCAGTGGGATCTGTCTGGGGACAGAAGGTGTTTGAACAACAGATGCCCCAGATGGCTTTTCTCAGGACTTCCCAATTTCATACAGCAGTTGTGCCCAGGTAATTGGTGGATCTGCTGCTAAGCATCTGCATTCCTGCTGGCTGGGAAAATTTTTTTAGTTTCATTCATCTTCTGGGAGGAATTGAAGCAGTTGTGAAGTGGAAGCTGGGTGGATTAGTCCCTATTCTTTGGATTCATGTAAGTTTTGGAGTGACTACATTTAGGAAATGTCTTTCATAATATTAACCTCTGAACAAAAGAGATTGAGGTTATGGGTGTCCTCTGCATGTTCAGCTGTGGTAGGTTTGTCTTGCAGGGGGTTACACCTCCCTTCACACAATGCCATTTGTAAGCTGACATTTCTACTGACCTTTTATAATCACCTATTTCCTTTTCTCACTAATTTTATGAATAGCTTTGTACTCACTTCAAGAGTTTTCCACCTTGTGGTCTCCTCCTACTGTTCATATTAATTTCAGAGTGGGTTGGGTTTCCTGTAAAGTGTAGCACAGTGTAGACTGAAGTTCAATAGAATCTTTCCTTTCTACAGGAAAAGGGAGACCAAAAAACTCGTAGTGCCCTTTCTTTTTGTTGCAGCAAAGGCTTCAGAAGTGCAGTCTGCAAATTGCCTTTTTTCTTTTTCTTTTGAGGCACTTCTGAATGTGTGCATTAACACAGTGCCCTGCCCCTGTTCAAGACGTAAAGATTGGAGCTCTGACCTTTCTAGTGAGTGATGATCCCATGGCACTTTCCCTCCTGAGTTGGAGCTGGTGATGATGTTTTGTCCAGGCTCTCATTCAGGATACGCTTTCTGCCAACTTTACCCTCTGCCTTCAGTGGGACATATAATTCTTGACTTCCTGCCCTAAATTGCTGTGTACTGCCACCTTGCATTGATGGGTCCTTTGTTCCACCTTGGAGGTAGATTCATTTTGGTGCTGGATGAAGGGAAGCCATACTGTTTCGAAAAGCAATTTGAGAGCCCTCTGAATGAAAAGTGTTTCTCACATGAAAAATATCATTGTTATCAGTTGTCATCCCCAGCCTCAAATGCTGAATTTGAAAGGGTCATTTATACTCCTCAAAGGCAAACACACAGCATGTTAAAAGAAAGTTAAAGCAGCTGACGAAAATGCTGTGTTGTGAAACTTAGGCTTTGGAATCCCAGGAAGAATTAATAACTACTTTGTTGTTTTCACTGATCTCTCTACATGGATGGAGAGGGAAAGAGTGATCCCATACCCTCTGGTTTAGCAGCTTACCTGCTGTCAGGAGACTCAACCAAGGCAGGAACAACATGCAGATGGATGAGGAAAAGGCCTGGGTGAAGATTTGGACTTGTCTATTTGATAATCATATAGGAAGGACCATTTTCCTCAATATTCTCTGATATTCTGTCTGCGTCTCATGGAATCACAGAATCATAGAATGTTAAGGGTTTAGAATGGATCTTAGAGACCATCTAGCCCCAGCCCTCCCTGCCATGGACAGGGATACCTCCCACCAGATCAGGTTGCTCAAGGCCTTTTCCAACCTGGCTTTGAGAACTGCCAGGGTTGGGGCAACCTTCCTGGGCAACCTGTGCCAGTGAGTCACCACCCTCACAGTAAAAATTTTCTTCCTGATATCGAACCTAAATTTCTCCTTTTACAACTTGTAACCTTTACTCCTTGTCCTATCACTGCAATTCCTGATGAGGAGCCCCTGTCCAGCATCCCTCTGGGTCCCCCTCACATACTGTAATGTTGCTGCAAGTTCTCCACAAAACTTTCTCTTCTCCAAGCTGAACAGCCCCACCTCTGCTGCCTTTCCCACTCTGTCCTGTTTCCATTTCCCTTTAGCAGATGCCAGCATGTGAAGACACCACAGCAGGGTCAGCCTCAGTCAGTCACCTTTTAGATGACAGATGCCATGTGAGTCCAGATTCCATTTCCTCTGAGGTTCGTGCAAATTGAGCAGCCCACTCAGAGCTGCTGAAAGCTGTGAGGTGAAAGAGAAGTGCAAAGGCTTTGTGGAAGGTGGCAGATGGAGAACGGGACCTGCCTTGTTGGTTGGAGTGTCATGCTTGAAGCTTTGTGGAGCGCTTCACGCCTGTCTCATAGTCAGCATAGGGTGCAAAATGCAACCCAAGCAGAATGGTGGCAGGTTGCACCCTCCTTTTACTGACATTGTACCAGAGTCAATGTCAAGACGATGAAATTCAAGTCCTGTATTTCAGCAGGTCATCTGTCTGGAATTGTACCCAATATGTTTGCTTTACATTCAGCAAATATTTGGTTCTGACACTGGTTATACATGGAAAATATATTCAGTTAAGTTTTCCATCAGCTCCAGCTCCTGGAGAGCTTGTTCTGCTGTTGGGTTGACCATGGTGACAGGAACATTTTGCATTGCTCCATCCAAGTAGGCCTTTGTTCCTTACATCCTTTTACTCCCAACTATATCCCACTTCATGGGTTTCTTGTTCTTTGTCATGAGTCTGGTTGGTAAGTGACAGTAGATACATATGTACCTTGGGTTTAAAGTCTCCTTATATAGGCCAAGTCAGTTTTTAAAACATTACCTCCTGGAACCCACTCAGAAAGCTCTGTCAAATAGAACTGTAACAAAAGTGGTCTTTGTAGAAGTAAAAAAAAAATCTCTTGTGCACATGAGAAATCATTCAAGCTGTATTTGAAAGTCTTTAAAGCAGGTGGAAAAAGAAGAGATTCAGTGCCTATGGAGTCAGCTCACCCTTCAGAGATGCTCAATCTGTCACAGGTTTCCCACACAACCAATCGTGATTTAATTCCTGCAAAACCTCAGCTCTTTTATAAAGAAAGCAGTGAAAGCAGCACTGATACCCTTCATGTTAAAGACTGCGGAGTACTTGGATATTGGTGTGGGGTAGGGATTGCTTGAGGTAGGTTAACTCTAGCTTGGAATCTTGGAATATAGTACAGCTCCTACTAGCCTCATGACAGAGGGATGTTTTATTCTTTTTCTTTTTATGTTGCATCTTAAAAAGAAACAGACAAAATTGTGATCTAAAGTAGCTGGAAAAGAAAAAAAAACAACAACGCAAAAAGCCATACGATTCACTGCAGGAATAAATCCCCTTGGCAACTGGTCCCAGCCTGGAAAATACATTCACAGCTGGGTTATAAACCCTCAGAACCAGCCAACATAACCTTAACTAACACAACGTTACTAAGGCACTGCTGTAATAGGATCATTCTGCTATGGCTCCTGGGCATGTTTTAAGTGTCATCAATTTAGTCTACAACTGGAGGCTGTTAAGTGCAAAACCATTTTAGGAACTGCATCTTACAAGCAGGAATGATTGAATATTAATGGTTTTTCTTTTGTTGAGGAAAAACACAGAGAGGAAAGTGAAAATCCACAGGAAACCTCAGTCTGTCCTCGAGTAGTGAAGTTCATTTTTGGAAGACAGCAGGATCAATCTAGCTGCTGAGTATTGGAGTAGGAGGCCAGGAAATTGACTCTCATTCTTCAGCACTGATCTCCTGTACAAACTCAGCCAAGTTATTTCACCTTAGTTTTCCCTCTCAGCATTACCTCTCCAAGGAGGTGAGTTATTTGACAGAGTAGTTATTTCACTCCCTTTTTGGAATGAGTTAGACTCCACCTGTACAACACTGAAAGCAAACAGGAAAAAGCTGTGAGAGATGTGGCCTGGTGTTTTGTCCAAAGATGCCCATCTTGGTTATTTTGGCAGTAGATGTTAAGCACTTCAAAAAGAGCTCAAAATGTTTTGCCACTGAGTGGAAAATGTGTTTGCCTCACCTCAAAGCTGGGGTCAGAATAGGTGATAAAATTAACTTTGACAACCCTATGAGCTTCTCAGTAACTCACTGAGCTGCTCATTCTTTTCCCATGCCATGTGTAGGTCAGAGGAAAACAAAAGTTTCCATTTGGATACGGATACTTGTGTTGTCTATAGTGTTGTGGGGCAAGACTTGTGTGAGTATGCTGAGGCTGCCTGAAATCTTTGTGAACAAGATGACAAGGAGGTGGTAACCACTTTCTACGAACTTTGCGTTACCTGGTGCTGCAAGGTGAGAGCTGTTGCAGGACTTTTGTAGGCCACTCCTGTGGTTGTACTTTAGATGACTGTTAGAATGTTTAGAATGAGGTGTTGTCAAGGTACCTATGTCTCTCTGCACTAACTGTTGGGAGACTCTGAGTTGAACACTGGCTATCCTCATAAGGAAGTTAATTGAAATCTCTCTCCCAACACCCTCCCAGCAGGTCAGTGGTTGTGCTTAGAAAACAAGGGAATGAATGAATATTATAACACTTGATGCAAAAATCTTTTATTTTTTTAATCATTATCAAATCATGCTGAAGAAGCTGCAAGGTGAAGAAACTCTCAAGCTGCATTTTCAAGGAGCTGTTAGGATGAAGACAGGACATTTCAAAATCAATACTGAAGCTGCGATCCAAAGAGCAAAAGGGAGAGTCATTATAAGCTGCTTTACTTCTCATCTCTAATTCCCCATATTCATAACTTAAGCTCTGTCATTTGGATTTATTCTCTGTGGCCTGCAGTGACACCAGGAAAAGTCCTTCTTTTTAATTCTGTGGCCAAAAAATAGCAACGCTGCAGGGTAGGATCATATCCCCCCAGAAGTTAAGGGCTTAAGTGTTTCATGTTGGGCACCAGATTTTGCCATCTTCTGCCCCTCCCAATAGTCCCCTTCCTCCTTTCTCTACTGTTATACATCAGTCATCCTCTTTCTTAGAGCCTAGGATACAAGCAGTGTAATCCCAGAGAGAAGGAATACTGATACAGCCAATCCTGCGCGTGACTGTTCCTCTGTCCTTGGAGATGCCATCACTAAATCTAATGACAGGATATTGCTGATGGGAGTGTTTCAGCAGGGGTGGAGAAAGTAATAGGGGCAATAACCTAAGAACCCAGCTTTGCCATTGCTGGGAGATCAGTTCTATCTCCATCCACTTCTCTTTTTTAAGTGGCTTTCTAAACTTCTCTTTCCTTTATTACTTCTTAGTTTGTCTTATCTTGGCACTTATAGCATCATAAACATTTCCCTCCCTGGTAATATTTTTTATTATGACCTGGGAATGAACCTTAGGCCTGTTTCAGCCAACCCAACTGAACAGTTCATAACACACAAAGGTTTGGTGTTGAATTAAGTAATTATTTTAAAATAATCTGGATTCCTGTATAGGTTGTTGTTTGGACAAAATACCACAACCTCAAATGCTGTTCTGTTTAGAGGCTTTCAGAAAGAGTGCTGGGTTTTTTGGGGGTATTCTTTGGTTTGGATCTCAGAAATGTGTTTAGAGGAGGCTATGTTGCTCACCTCTGGAAAAATCCCAGCACATATATTCAGGAGAAGCCGCTGAACCATGGTTGACTTCTGCAAAGTCCAGGCAGTCAGTGACAGGTTGTTCCAGCAGCACAGTCTTCCTGCTCCTGTGTTTATTGAACCAGACTTGAGATCACATTATATTCCGCTGGCAAATTTGGGAATGGCCTTTGGTGGGAACCCAGCACTTGTTGCATCTGCTAAGCCCTTAATAAACACCACTATTACTTTTTCTACCTCCCCTCTGGACTTTGAATTACACTGCAGTGAACATAACACATGTGAGTAAGAGCTTAAGGTCTTTCTCACTTGGGTGGTCCCATTAAAAAGACCAGGTTTGCTGTCTTGGCTCCAGAGCCATTCCAAACACCACTGCTATTTTTCTTCCCCCAGCATTTCTTTCACCTGCCTTTTTTCCTTCTGCTTTTTTTTCTTTTTTATTTCATGCCAAATCTATTAATGTGAGTTTTAACCAGTTAACTTTGGAACCAAAATATTAACTGCATAAAAGGCAGGTTTATAAAATCTGTATTGGAGTAGGGAATATAAAATGCCCCCAATTTTGTAGGGGGGGGAAAAAAAAAGTATGAAGTGCTGAGTGAAAATTGAGAAGGACCCAGCTTAAATCTTTGAAAATCCCTGCCAGTTCCTATGTGCTGTATTTATTTTGACTTGGAAGGCTCAATCCAGTCCAGATGAGGTCATTTGGTTGGGAGCACACGTGTCCGTGCAGAGCCAGGGGGCAGGGAACCCTGCAGGATGCTCTGGCTCCAAGGCGTTGAGCTGCCAGGGTGCAGCAGTGGGAGCAAGGCAGGCAGACCATCTCTGTGTTGATCCTGGCATCAGAGCATGATTCTGGGATGGAGGTGTTGTAATGTTTGAGTTGATTTCTTTTTAAGGCAGGCAGGAGAGTGTAGCTTTTGTGTCCTCAGCTCTTTGCTGGATGGGATAAGTGGAGGCAAAGCTTGACATGCTTCAATAACCTGGGTACTGGGGAGTATATTTAGGTAGGGATGTCTTTGGTTACTTGTTGGTATGACTTCATGCAACAGAGTGCCTGTTACTTTGTTTGCCCAGCTCTATCTTCGAGATTGTCATGTTTGACCCTTGCCCTCTCAGCATCTGATACCTGCTCAGCACCATTTTACTTTCTCCTCCGTCTGCTCCTTTGTCTTCCCTTACTCCTCTCACCAACCAAGATCAGTATCTGGGCCATTTGTGCTAACAAATGCCACTTTTTTCTCTTTGAGCTCCATATCTGCTGCTCAGTGCTCCACTCCAACAGGTGGGGAATGTCCTATGTCCTCCCTAAGAAGCCTTGTCTCTCCTGCTGCCCTTCTCCCCACCTCCCTGCCAGCAGTCCTTTTGCCAACACTTTGCACGAGGATGCTGCCTCTATAAAAATAAACCGTGCTGAAATCTGAGAGAGAAACCACGTCAACCTCACACTTCATTATTGGTAATGTCAGCCTATTTGATTTCCATTTGCAAACAGTAGCCTGCATATGTTCCTCACCATGTACCCCGTCTCCCTGTGCCTTATTCTGTTAAAATTCAGGTTCCCCATGCATGTTACTAAATCTGCTTTGTGGTTTGCTTGCTCTGGGCCACAGACACCCCTGCTTCACAATTAAAGTGTGGAAAAAGCCTGTTAAGTCACTGATTTAACTGCCTGGTTACTCAGGACTAACACAAGGTTGCCATCTGCAACAGGCTTGAGCCTCTTCTCCCACCTCCTCTACCTTTATAAGATTTTACTCCTCGCAGATGGCTTTTATTGCTGACTTACAGCAGAAAAAGCCAGCAGAGACAGACCTGTATTTCCTGTTTTTAACCCCAATGTGCACTGCCATATGGGCATTGCCTGGGGAGGGCTGGACATGCAGGCAAGACTCTCTTGCACCTCCAACGTTGCCTGGCTGTCACAGTGTCTGCCTTGGTTGAGGACTTAGGATGAAACTCGATTTTCCAGGAGAGGTGTCTATTAAAAAACAACAGAAAAAAAAGAAAAATGGTGAAGGGCGAGAAGTAAGACAAACCAAGTTTTATATCAGTAGAGTAAACACTGCACTGCTGCCGTCAAAAGCCCAAACCCTGAGATGCAGGTTCATGTCTCCATTTCACACAGGGATGAGCTTTCAGATGGGTCCTGCAAGTGCTGGCAGCAACAAGGGGGCCCCAGGAAGGCTCAGGGAGGGGGGATGTACCCAGAGCTTGAGGAGGAGCTGCCTGTATTGACTTTCACTCGATTTACTGGAGCAATTGAGTTTGTCAGTGAAATGTGAGAGGGGCTCAATCAGCTGTCACACTGAGACACTCCTGCCACTACTGTCAATAGCTTCGAGTTTCTGATCCTTTCTCAGATTAGCTGTGTGCCAGAACATCAAATGAAAAGCTGTTTGGGGCATGGGGAGGGGAGAAACTCTTAGCAGTTATCTAGGAATCAGTTTACAGACTTCAAAGCACTGCCAGGTTTATTCTGATGGCCTATAGCAATGTGCTGGGATCCTTAATGCATTTGGAGTGTAATGTAGACTTTCCTCTTCAGTCCATGTTCACTCATGGACTGGGAGACAGGAATGGAAGAAAAAGGAAGGTGTTTCTCCCAGTGAACCCAAATGGCATGCAAATACCCTGTCTCCTCTGGACAAACTGCTCTTTAGCTTGATGAAATAAGTTGCGTTTCTTACCTTTCATCCTGAAGGACTCCTCTGTGTTTCTCTCAGAACTAAATGGAGACTTTTTCTGGTAGAGCTGGGTTATGTAAAGGCATCCCCCCCAACAATAGGATGGGAGTGAAAATAAATGGGACAGGTTTGCCATGCAGAAGGAATGAAGGGAAAGAGAGGGAGATTTAGGTAGGCCATCTGAGCAGTTTTTAGCAGTGTTGGACCTCGAGTGGGTGCCTTTCTTTTTCTAACATGGCAAAAGCTTTGTAGTCCGTGAAGGTCTTCCAAGACCTTTTCCTTGAAATTTCACTGGTTGGATCTGAGACAGCCTTTATTGAGAATCTTTCCATCATGAGATAGGTCAATATGAATGAATGAATGAATGAATGAATGAATGAATGAATGAATATGTCTCTTTTTGTAGGAAGAATAGGCCATCAGGAGACTTCTTCTTAAAAAAAAATACTTTAAAGATTAGAGAACTCTCTTTTCTGTGTTCACACTAAAACAGCTTATGGCAAGGTGAACTTACCCATTTGCACAGAAGCCAAGAGGGTAACATTAATCCCATTAGAAAAATAATCTACCACCAAAAACTAATAATAGTAAGGGTGGAGAAGGAATCCTTTTTAGGCCAATTCACTGAGTAATTCCTGTGAATTTACTCTTTTCTTCTTAGGATTGCAATGTTAAACATTTTGCTATAAATACATGAATTATAAAGATTACTATTTTCCTTTCACATTCCCAAGTATATTAAAGAAGAGAAAAGCTACATTCTAACCTTATTGGTAGAGGGTTTTGTCCTTTAGAGAATTCTTCTTGTTGTCTCAGATTGGGACAGTGTCCATAGTGAAGGTTATCCATGTACAGCACCAATCTAGATTTTTTCCTTTAATGTAATTTTTAAATTTTCCATTTTTTCTCCTTGTTACTCAAATCCATTAGCAGGTTTCTTTTGACTTCAAAACATCAAAAATTTCATCTGTTCCTCATTCAAGATCACCACTACACATGGGATCACA
>VXBB01013321.1:39197-50766 GCA_013399915.1 Illadopsis cleaveri
GGGGGGGGGTTTTGGTGTTTTTTTTTTTTGTTGTTGGTTGGTTGGTTGGTTTTTTTTAATTTTTATTTTATATTCTGCACTGAATAGTTAAGGAAACTTTTCTGTTACATCCAAAGCTCTCTGGCGGCACAAAAATACTGGTTAACTTGCATCCTTTATAATGTTTAATTTAAACTTTTAACTTTCAAGATGAAGAAGGATTTGTTCATTTCCTAAAAACTATTAGCTATCTGTTGGGAATAGATTTTGTTTAATAAACGATTGGCTTGGCTTTAACCACTGATCTNTTCTTTAGCTGATCTGGCAGAGATAATTCATGTCTTGCTGTTTCATGCCAAGGATCTGTAGTGCCACCCCACAGTCTGACCTCTCAGGTGGATAATCTGGGGGTCACTCCACATCATCAATGGAGACACATCCGCTGACCACCTGGGTAGTAGCATGACTCTTGAGAGTAAAAGAATGTAACAGATCCCATGCTGTTTCCTGGGAGGGTGGTACACAGTTGATCCCAGGTATGGAGATTCACAGCCAGATATCTCTCTTGGCACGTGACTTCTCTCTGTCATTGTCATCACTGCCTCTGCTCTCCATGGGAAGACAGAGGAAGCAAATTCTTTATAATTAAGTCTCTGTGCCCAGAGGTTTGAAAAGAAACCATTCTGTGATTCTGATAAGTGACTCTTCAGTCAGATTGTGGCTGATTTTAGTACAAGTGTTGCTCCTAAAGCCACTCCTGAGGTCTGGGTCNCCACTGATCTAAATGACAACATGTCTCAGACTCTCAAGCCATCAGTTTGTATTCCCAAATGTGCCTTGCTAGTGGAAGAAATATTTATATTTACTCAGAAATGCCAACAGAAGTTGCCTGTGCCCTTCTAGCACACATGATGAAGGCCAAGGGCTCGAACACTGGCATCAAGAAGTCAAGAAGTTGTACTTCTTGAATATTTTTTTTATTCAGCTTTTTTTAAAACTTTTTAATGTATTTTCACTATATACATCATGTAGCCTGGTATATGGGTATTTTGCAGAGGCTATATGAAATTCTCCCCCTTCTCATTTGTGATCTCAGGTCTGTACCTTTAACTTTTCTTTATCTTGGTAATCCTCATAATTCCTGCACTTCCCTGGGCTGTGGAAGAGAACTGCAATTCTCTAGTGCTTTGCATTGCAATTCCTTCTATAACATTTCATAACAAAAGTAATAGGAAACCCAAAATGTTTGAATTGGAATTTTTCTTTGGAAAAGCAATCTTACAGGAATATTCATGCACTGCCTGGCTCAGGCCCTTATTTAAGTAACACAAAACACCAGATGTAAATTTCTTACAGGCTTAAATGCGGGATTTGAAAAGCCATTCTTCTTTTTCATGAGCACATCTTCCTTCCCAGAAAACACCGCAAAACCCTTCACCAAACTCGTCATTGGCAGCAGAGATAAGGAATGCTCCAATGCAGAAACATACCCTAAAAAGGGAAAGGCCAATATTGACTTGCAGCGTAGCTTAAGCCCTTTAAACTCACATCCTGGACAAGGAGAATCAATGTGTCTTGTAAAAAAAAGCACTGCTACTGTTATAGAGCCGGCTGTTAAACTATGCTAACAGTCGTATATTTTCTATTCAAAACTGTACCACTGTGTATATAAACACAGGAAGGTTTTGTTGCTGTATATGTCCAGATTTTTGTCATGCGTAGGTGGAGCTGCCGTAGGAAAGCCTATTCGGGGGTTGGGAGCAGCTGCCCTAATGGAATATTATTGACTTTAGTTACATCAGGAGCTAAATATAGATTGAACAGCAATGTACACAGGGCTGTGTCTGGCAGCGAAGACAGAATGTGCTGCTTGACGGACAGGCAGATGGACATTGCTCCTGCACAGATGCTCCTTTTAGGTCAGGGCTCTTCTGAGCTCTTTCACCCAGCATCACGACTCCCATGGGCATCCTGCCACTGGCCAGCCAGGGCTGTGGGTCTGGCTCCAAGGGGAGATGTGGTCTCAGTCCGGATTTGGACGCATCTCCTGTAAGCACCTATTGGCAGGGCTCCCCCAAGTCAGTGGGATTGTGTTGATTTATATGTCATAAGGGGCTGACACCAGCAGCTAAAAAACTATAAGGAATAGTTATACCTTAAATATTTTGCCCTGGCCTTCCTTTATTTCCATCCCTAATCTCTTGTTCCACCCTCTCTCCCATCCAGCTGTGCTTTTGTGCTGTTTAAAATTTGTGATGAGATCCCTCCTTCTGAGCTCACACCTCCCTGGTGTTTGGCTTTTGAAAGCAAAACCTGCATATCCAGCAAACATTCCTCAAAAGCCCTTTCCCAGCCTGGACTGAAAAAAATGATCCATGTGCGCCACATCTGTGCACTCAACAGGAGAGTCTGTCCTTCTGCTAACCTTCATGGAGAAGGAGAATGGAGAGATCATCTGTGACATTTCTTCTTGATTCTTTGGGACTGGAAAAGCTAGAAGGGAGCCTGTTCTTTCTCTTGCTTGAATGAGGATGAAGCCTTTCTAGGAAATTGGGTTTTAATCATTTTTTTCTCCCTGCCTCCAACCCTTTACTGCTATTTTTAAACTGAGAGAGCACTGGTATTCAAAGGGATGTACTTATCCTTATGGGCTTTATAGAGGAGCATCACAGGGCTGCAGTGCAGCTCAGTGCAGAGGTGTTAAAGAACTCTAAAGACCTGGCAAGCCATGGGGATGCTGAAGGCAATGCCCAAGGTGCCCAGAAGTTCAGACTGTCTTCTGTATTTTCCTTTCTGGGAGGGAAAGCCCAAGGCTCTTGTATCATAGGAAGTGGCAGTTTTGAAGTGAAGCCAGCTTGATAGTCTGAAAGCACCAGATTTGTGATTCTTTGGGAGGAAAGGAGCGTGCACTTTTCCCTCACTGCTGTTTGATCCTACAGATTTAAATCCAGCTAGTGTGCACAGACAAGACCTGTGTGGTGTCCCAGGTGGTTTATGGCTGCACAAAACATTAAGGCCAGAGGTAGAGAGAATCATCTGCTCATATGTGCAATGAACCAGTATTTTTTATGAGAAACCATTTAAAGGCTTTGGGGACATAAGAAACTCTACAGCAACACAAGACAGGGATTGATCCAATTTATCAGACTCTATTTGCCTCCTTCTTTATGATCTGTAAGAGATCTAGAGTATTGTACCTTCGTTTTCTCTCCTATCTTTAGTCCTTCCAAATTCGCTGAAAATATACATAGCACAGCAAACCCAGGCTATGTGGGAAAGGACTGCACATATTATTCTATTCAGTAAACTCTTATTAGAGCCCCATTTTCAATGCTCTAATACTTAAAAGATTGTACATTTTTGTTACCTGCTTTTGACAGCCTGTGGAGTAAAACTGCATGCTCCCCTCCCATTCAGTCTTTGGACCATATTTTTTTTTTTGTCTAGAGTATGAGGAGGGAAGCAGAGTACATTGCCCTCTTAGATTTATAGTCCAGGAGATAGGTCATAACCCTTAGCCACTTCAAAAATGATCTATATTTCCTAACCCTGGGGGGCAAACATGGAATATATATTGTATTATGCCTCAAACCACCCTGGGCTGTGAAGGTCGGTCTGAACTGAGTCGGTCTGAAGTGAGCCGGTCATTAAGCAATGGCTTCTCACCATAGGGTAGGGAGAGCATGAGCATCAGGGATGTCATCTCTGGGAGGCTGATGCTGCTCCAACAGCAGGGACTAATAGTCCCAAGTCCCAGGAGCGCTGCTGATCCCTTCAGCAACATCCCTCCTCAATATAGAAACTTTTACAAGGGTAAGGAGACACATCTGGTTCTGTGTGTCTCCTGCAGCAGTGTGGCAGCAGCTAATGTGATTTCGGTGCCATGGAGAGGGACTAGGAGTTTCTCCCATGCAAGATGCTGTGCCATCCTTGGCTATGGCCAAAGCAGAACATCACTGCCAGCTCCACCCCCATGGCTGGATTCACAGCTAAGCCTCACAAACAAAGCCACTTCACTCCTTAATTTTTTTTGTATCTGTACAGTCAACTGCAGTGAGGCACACTTTGAAACACCAAGAGTGGAGTTGCAGTCACTGAGTTCAGAGGAATAAATCCACCCTTCCTCTTCCTGCTCTGCCTCCAAGCGCTGAAGTCACTCTTGGGAAAGCCCTGCTTCTCTGTACTCAGATTTCCAGGAGTCAATAAGGGTTGTGCTATGATAGGGAGGTGCCTTTGGCTCCTCCAGTGCACGCTCAATCCTCTGGGGATTGACAGTATCCACCATGTTGAATATGGAGTATCCAGAATCTTCTGCTCCTGCTGAAATATTTGTCCCTTGCAAGGATCAAGCCCCATCAGGAATGACCCTTCCATGTCCCAGCCCAGTACATTGTGGGAGCACACAGATAACCTCTGGATTAGTTTAGTTTCTTCATCCTGGAAGCAAGAAAAGCACCAGTTAAACATGGAAATAGAGAGAAAAAGAAATTAAATTTTGGAATTTTTTTACTAGCAATTGTTTGTTCCTCTTGTCAAAAGCCCTGAGACATGAGAAAATATTACCAAGAGTCTCTTGCTTTCTGAAGTTGTGCTTATCTTGTGGTCTGTATTTCTTTCCCTATCCCTCCTAAATTGCTCTTATCATCCTTTTATCAAAGGGCTTCAAAAGAGACCAGCACAGCTCAGCTCTCCTATCCCCTTGAATTCCAGTGGAAGGGTTACGTTTGGTTTTCTAGGAATGACAGAAAAGATTTAAGGCAGAAATAAACCACTGTGGATNTTGTATGCAGGAAGTGAGATTATTTGAAGGGCTCAGTATTGTGTTTCACTGCTGAAGAATGTGGTGAACTACCCATCTTTCCTGGTAGTGGGTATGCAGGACACTCCTGAATATCCCGTTCTCATCTTTCTGCTTCAAAACCCTAGCCCTAGGTGAGATTATCTAATTCTTAACTTGCATCAACACACTTCACCACAACAATGACTGTGTGAAACTCATAGTTACACACTCCACTATGCCCGACAGCACACGCACACATTCTTGTTTCCTTTGCTCTTCCATATCCATTCACACAGACTCCCCTAGCCCCAGGCCATGGCAGGAGATAGAAGAACTGATGTTGTCTGGTCTCCATCACCTCATCCTCTCTTTGTCTTCAATGCCCTCCTCCTCAGATGAACCCTCTGTTAAACTAGGCTGAATGGGACCAAGATGTCAGGCAGAAACAGTATCTACAGCTGTCATCATGTTCTTTCTACTTCTAAATTCTGTGACAGTCCCACCTTGTGCTTGCTTCAGGCATTTGGAGCTCACACTCTGTAAGATGCCCTGCAAATTTTTATCGCACCTTGCTCAGACGGACATTTTATTGACTTTAGGCACTTGTGTCATAAGCAAAATATTTGTGAAAATTAAGATATGATCTTGCTGCTGTGTTGTGGGTTTCTCCACTTTGCTTTGAAGATCACATGTTGAAAATCATTCCCTGACAGTCACAAAACTGGTGCAGCTTGCAAGGGCTTCCCCAGTCTTAAGCACTGGACGTTGTGTTGGAACACGGCTAAAGCTGGAATGAATTGAAGTGTGCCCATTGTATTGAAATCTCTGTGGCCTGTGGCCTGATGCAATACTAATTTTGAGATGTTCCAGATGCCCTTTAATGGTTAGAGCACTCTTAATGCACTACAGCTGCTGTATTTTGGAACAACTCTTGTTGCCAAATTCCTTCATGTGTAAAAGCAAGGGTGCTTATCTGGTGTAATGGAGAAAAAAAAAATATTGCAACTGCAAGTATGGGCTGAAAGGATTTATGAATTACCATCTACTTTTACTTAAAGCTTGACCATTATCTTTTTCCTTTCTGTGTCTATAGACACATCTCTCTGTGCCATCTCTCTAAAGAAGTCCATGCTCAGATTCCTGCAACACACAGAACTAAATAAAAGCAGCCGACACCCTTAAAAGCTCCACAACTGGGCAGTCCCACTTTTAAATGTATGGGCAGCCATTGTGCCCATTTGCAATCATTTCCACTTTCCATCACATTTGGCTTGCTTCAGAGAAAAAGTCTGCTGCCAGGATTTCTGCTGGCTGAAACAAGGGTGAAGTTCTGGCCTGATTAAAATCAATGGCAAAGCTCCCAGCAACAAGTAGGAGAGCAGACTGTGATTTGGAGTACTTGGAGGGTGTACACAAAGCAATCACACATAGCAATATAATTGTGGCCATTTGATGGATGCTAAAGTTAGAGATCAACAACCAGCAGATGAAAGTAGCAGTCACTTGTGCTGATTCCTTGTCTTGTTATTTTAACTACTGTTGAAAATCAATTCCTTTCCAGCTTTTCAGGATAGGTAAAACACATCATCTCCCATAGTAAAACTTGAGAATTTTGTTGGCTTGTAATAAATGCTACCCTCCTAACCATGTTGCTGTGTTGGCATTCTTAATATTTTCCACACGTACATGCAAAACCTGTTAACATGTTAATGGATTTATTTGCTTGTCAGGGAAAATTTTCCCCCCCTGCAATGACAGCTTCAAACTCACACTGCAAAAGGGCAGGGCAAGCAGTCACTCAGTGGACAAGCACAACACAGTTCTCCCGGCAGTAAAAGCTTTGGATTCAAGACGGGTGCCTTGCCACTGTGATCTGCAGCGCTGGTTTAATCATGTTAATATGCTGTCTAATTATGGTAAACACTGCATATTATTCAAATTAAAAATGTATATTGCTGTTCACGTAGTCAGCCTGCAGACGTTTTCACACATTAGTGTTTTCTAAACTGAATGCCCTTTAGTCAGCAGCAGAGGCTGTGTGTTAGCCCATTAGTTAAAAAGGGAGGTGGATGATCAAATATAGTGGCCAGATGACTTGGACCATGTTTTTCTTGGCATGCACTTGAGATTGAAACAGTTTCTCTGCTTCAAGCAAAGTTGTCACCAAAAAATCCCGTGTGAGATGTAAGTCTGAAATCAGCCCTGCAGCTTCTCTCATCAATATGCAGCCATGCCCAGTGTGGTCTTGGGTGCATGAATTTGCCTGCCTTGAGTTGCATGCACCTTAAGAAAAGAGAGATTTTCAGACTCAACAGTTTTGAGGATTCAGACACTGTTTCCTCCCCTTGTAATGAACACCAGCTCTTGTTTTCCCAAAAGTTCATCTTGCTTGATGGGCATCATTGGTAGGTGCCAAACTCATAAATGGGTTTCATCAGAAGCAGCAGTTTGTTGTTGCAGTGAAAAGCAAACTCAGTCCTGGTTACTGGTCTGGCAAGCCTGCAACTGTATATCCAGTATATCTCATTAGACAAAGAAGCTTCTGAGATGGGTCCAAGGTGAAAAGTATTTCCCTAAATCTAAACCTGCAATTCCTCTTTGTCTGGGATTGTTGAGATCATCTCATGGGATTCTATATCTAATGAAAGCATCCATAAATAAACTTGTGATTTAGTGATCTTGTTCATGATAGGAGAGGAATTAACCACTACTACTACTAAGAATAGTATAGCAATCCTGCTCATAGCCATATTACTATTATTAATACTATTAGTAATAATGTCATGTTGGCTCTTGCTGCTATCAGATATCCAATGTGGCTTCTCTTGTAAGAGTAGTATCATTCAAATAATTTCTCTGCATGACTCTGCACTGTAAAATGTTTATTTAGGTATTTCAGTACTTGCCACAATTTTGTACCACTGTTGTGGTTTACAGAGGAAGCTACTGAACAGAGTGAAAACATAAGAGTACTTGATAGAACTGCTTAACAGGTGAGCAATCCAGAAAAGTTTGGACAATGCAATATATATCCATAAAGATAAGTGCTTTCCTGGCAGATTTAGGTTGGTTTGGTTTTTTGGTTTTTTTTTGGTTTTTTTGGGTTTTTTTTAATGTTCAGAAATGGGAATTGTGTATGCACTTATAGTTATGCAATTAGACCTATAAAATTCTTTTTCTTTGTATTAAATATTTATATTTTCTTTTGAGGAGGTTTCTTCTATTTTTTTTTTTTTTTTCTGGGATGCAGGTGTGGATGCTTAGACTTGTATACTTAGCATGCTCTTTTATTCTTTTAATTGTCTCCCCATTCTTTGTTTACCAAGATCCAAGATGGAAAATTACAGTGAAAAGGACTGCTGTGCCTTTGAATTTAATTATTTTAGGGGACAGGAAGAGTTCCTTGAGACAAATTGTATTATGATTCAACTGTCCCAAGTTGTTTCTTTGTTCGTTTTCTTTCCCTGTTTGATTTGTTTCAGTTTGTGGGAATTGTTCCTAGTCATCAATGCCTTGTAGAGCTAAAATAAGTAGGAGGAGCTGGAGAAAGATAGATTTTCAGGTTGTGAATGCTACATTCCTGGAAGTTTTTTGGACAACTTGGTCTAATGGAAGGTGTCCCTGCCCATGTCAGGGGGTGGAACTGGATCATCTGTAAGGTCCCTTCCAACCCAAGATGTTCTATGGTTCTTAGTCCTTTGTACTAATGAATTCTTTGTACTAATAAATTCATCAGTAATTATCCTCTATTGATTTCAAAACAACTTGAACAGAGTGTTTTGTACAGGCAAATGTGACAAAATGGCTCTTCTTGAGTTTATATATTGGAAACTCTGCCAGAAGTCATGTGTAAGTAGTGATGCTTTGGCTGGATGAGGATACAGGTTTGTATAACAAGAGCTTCAGTAACAAATTCATGATGGTTTGTTATACAAAACCCTCATCAGACCACATAACTCTCAAGAAGCCTATTAATTGCTGTGTTTATGTTGTTCTTGAATTTTAAAGATACTGATATTTTTAAATTGATTATTTGATCAAAGTTTACAAATATATTTTAATAGATTTGGCCACATGTAGTGAAGGTGAAATTTAGGATTAAATACCACAAGAAAAGTGATGGGTGGTGTTCTGATCTTCAGACAAGAAGACAAAATTTGCTGCCTAAGCAAATAAATAAAGAGCTGTGATGAAATAATTTCATGCTGGATATAGCTTTTGTGCAGAGCAGAGGGAAGGAAGTTGCTGGAGGCACTTTGCAGAACAAGTGAGATACAGCATCGTAGTGGGCGTATGGTAAAGGGAGGGGAAGAGTATCAGTTCATCTGCTCCAGTTCTGGGCTGCATAGGGCTTATTCCTTTGCTGTATTTCCCCAGGGAAAGGGAAAAGGGGTGGAGATCCTACAGTGTGTCTCATGCACTTTGTTGCAGTCCGACTCCATATCAATGCATTCAGATCATTGGAATTTTAGAAAAAAAGCATAACTTGAGAGGGTTTTTTTATCCTCCCCGCTTTTGATCATCGTCTTGGCAAGCAGCAATGAAATAGTCACTGAAAAGTTTAAGGGATGCCCGCAGGATCACAGAATCACCCACTAATTGCCACCTGCTAGATCAGGTTGCTCCAGGTCCCACCCAATCTGACACTGATGCCTCTCTCCATCACTTTGGCAGTCTCTGTCTCCATGTTCCCTTCTCCATCCCTACCCCTCCTCACTGCTAGATCTGTGCTTGAACTGGTACTCTGTGGCTGGGGTGCTGCTCAAAGGACTCTGCTGGGCTGTGTTCTGCCCAGAATCCTCTGGCCATTGATCAGGACAGAAAGTAACAAGTGCCCTGTGCTCCAGTAAAGAGCAGCTGCCTTTTTATCCAAGGTCCCTGGCTGTGGAAGGGGAGGACAGGCTGTAAATTTGACCCATCTCCTGGGGCAGGAGGTTGGATGCTTGGTCACACCTGAGTACCTGGTAGAGTGCCAAGGCCCTGTTTGATCATGGAGCACTTTTTGCACTGGGCATGGCTAAGAGGTTTCCATTACCACATAAAACAGGGCTCGTGGGATTTGGGTGTTTCCACTTTCCCCACCTCTGACCCGAGGTGTGAGACCAGCTGGTTTAATCCACCCCAGGGACCAGAGGACTGAGGACACCAGTGCTGCAAGAGGCACCTGAGCATGAGCAAAAACCAAAACAGATTTCAGGTGCTATCAGCTTCCACCAAATTTCCGAAATTCCAGGGTGGCTTGAGGTACTTACTGGGCCCCATCTGTGACCCAAGATCCTATGGCCATGGCTTCTCCATGTCCAAGGACGACAAGCTGATGGATTCATTCCCAGAAGAATTCAACTGGCTCCCAGCAGCAGAGACTGTAGGTAGCTGCACCCACTTGAAAACTTGCTGCACATGAGGATTTTATAATAATACTTTAAAAATCCCTAAGTCTCAGATCATGACCCAGTTGAGAAGATTTATCTGCAGAAGGGCTCTCACCCTTGGCATGACATTTGTCCTTCCTTGGATGCACATTTTTAGAAAGCAAAAGGAGAAGTGGGACCTAGAAGGTGACAGTCATGGCAGCCAAGCTTTGCTTGTTTCAGGAGACTGTTTATGATTGATTGTGTGACTTTTTGGAAGCAAACCCATTAAAATGGAGACACTGAGCAATGAGCATGGTGTGATGGGTTTGTACACACTTTGGCCTGTGGGCTTGAAAACTAGTGGGGGGAAAATTAATCTTTAAATATGAACCTTGATTGTGGTCCAAAGACAGGACACAGGGAATGTGGATGAAACCATTTGTCCTGTCCCAGACACCAACACTGCAACTAAAGTCTTCATTCCATCATGAGTATAGTGTTGGATAAAACAAGCAAACATACAAACAAACAAAACCAAAAAAGCCTGAAATGTGAGCTTTATGACGGTGGAAACTGATAGCATCTTACAGCAAAGGAAGGGGGAGAAGGACAAGGTCAGTGCAAACTTGCTCTGGTCAGATTTCTGGATGAATCACTAGTTCACCACCTCCTTGGGGTCCTTGTTAGAGAAAACTATCTCAATGCATATGTTTTTATTATCTCATCTCTGTGGGGATGTGAATGGTTTGTTTTGGTTTCCAGAGATGATTGTCCTTGCTGCTTTTTGATTACTTTATCTATATAAACCAGCCTGGTTGGTCTTACAGCCTCCAGGAGTTCATTCAGCATACTTTGTAAGAAAATTTTCCTTGCTCTGTTTATTGCTGCCAGGTTGTTCAGGAAAGAAAAAAGAAAAAAAAATTTGGAAAACAAACCACTAGTATGGGGGGAAGAAAGGAGGAAAAAAAAAACCAAAATGAAAATAAACACAGGAAATTCAGTGTAGACAGTTAAGAATTAGGGAGAAAAAGCAATGGCCAGAGACCAACCGGGGACATGGGGCAAGGACAAACAAATCTAGAAGAGACAAATCTAGAAGAAACAGTGGGTTCAGGAGGGGATAAGTGAGAGCCTGGGTGCATTTTGCATCCAAATACTAGTATGAAGGCAGAAGTGAGGACTGCAGCTGCATCCACAGCACCCTGCAAGACCTGGAGGACTCTGTGGGGACCAAGCACCACACTCGCCATCTCTGAGGTTTTGCTCTCAACCTGGGCCCCGTGTGCGGGGGAGAGCAAAGTCTCTTCGTATGAGACAGCCCCTTCAGACCATGCCTGGGACTCTGGGATAATAGATGGTGTTTTTACAGCCTCTCACAGGCCTGGTCCTGGGTAGACGGTGAAAGGCAATACCTCAGGACCACTGGGTTACAGGAGGTTGTAATACTGCTTCTCCC
>VXBB01013321.1:50912-70279 GCA_013399915.1 Illadopsis cleaveri
TATCAAACTGTAAGTCTTATTTCAAGTTGACATAGAGGCATTAAATGAGTGACTAGGCCACCAATTTAAGGGAATTGATGATCTTTGGAGCTTACACTCTCACGGGTCAAATGATAATGTTGCCCTTCAGGTTAAATTCATACGTTACATAGGGAAAACCAGGAGTTAAACTCTACTCAGGACCAGAAGGATGCAGACAAAGTTTGGTCATAAATAATCATTTAAAACTGGTTTTGAAGAGAATAGTGCAGGGACGTATAATTTTTTATTTCTTTCTTTTTGTTGTGTGTTTTTCTTCTCTGAATTTCTGTGGTATCCTGCAGGCAGCCATTCTCTGTGTTCTGTAAACTTTTAAGCAAAAATATTTGTCCTACAGTAAACAAAGATAGATATGGAGATAGAGATCCAGATGAAGTGAGAGATAGAAATACAGATAGAGATGGAGATAAACCAGTATGGGCATGGATACAGATATGATTATAAATAATAGATATACAGAAAAATATGTAATTGCATATATACTAAAGATACTTATATCCATTTTATTGTGTCCCAGTTCATGGGTACAACCAGAAGCCAAACGCATGAGGCTCACAGAGCTTAGAATTTGATTTACTGGCACACCAGAGCAAGGCCTACAGCTGATGTCATTATACTAATTATTAATTAGATTTGCTGCCTTCCTTGTTTATTATAGACTCCTTTCTGCCCTATCACGTTCTCTCTATGTAAATCTTTCCAATCCATTACTATCTTCTCTTCCCTTTGCCTCATAGTCCTGCTGCCACATACCAATGACCAATTACATTTTGCTCAAAATCAAGTACCTTAAGCTACTGAATAAGTGGGAAGAAATTACTTGCCCATCCCATTTTTTTTTTTTCTCCTGGTTTACATTCTCTGTGGAATCATATAAAATCATTGGTAATGGACATTTATTCCCTTCTGCACCCATGACAAATGAGACTGACATTTTGGGTCCTTAGCTGCTAATGGTTTAAAACCTACTGGGTCCATTCAGAACAAAGCCTGCAGTTGCTTCTATGGTCATAGATTTTGATAAATACAGGATTTTCTTTGGGGGAAAGTCTAACAATTCCAAAGACTTAAAACAAAACAAAACAAAATCCACATGAAATTTTGGCTCATAGATGTAAATGGGAATTGTCTGTTGTGTAAGAGAGGAGAGGAAAGAGAATTGGTAGCAATGTGTTTACATTCACTTCTCCACTTCATTAGAAGTTCAGAGGAACACTGGACTGCTGGCTCAGGGCAGTGAAACATGGTTCCTGCATGGCTGCACAGAGCAGAGCAATGCCAGTGGGATTTTGGGTTGATCCTTGCTGTTGTTTTTATGGGGCAAGAATGAGGTGTGTAGGGGAGATGGTGTTAGAGAGAGTTTGGATGATCTCCAGTGGTATTTTAGCTGACTTTACATCTAAATATAAGTCAAAGATGGGGACATAGTTGCATGCTTGGCCCACAAAAAGGGAACAACTCTCACCTCAATGCAAAGAGCTTAGGTCATGTCTCTCATCCGTGAAAACATTGAATTGCTTAGGTTTTATTGCAGAGATAGTACTGAGACAGATACTTAACAGGTAGTATTCAAGTGGAAAAAAAAAGGACATCTGTGGAAACTATAAACCCATTTTACTTTCAAGTATGTGGCTTGACATCATTTGCAGTGGCCTCACATTCAAGACCAGCAAGAGGTCTGGAAAGAGGACACCAGATAAGCATTGCTGCCCCAGACAGGCTGGGGAGGTTTTGTCTCTCAGCGCAAAGTGTGTGCCTGTCTTTTATCTGTCCTCCATTCAGAACTTAGCAGGGACAAATTCTTCACACTGGCACCCTTGGGAGATCCTATCCCTGAAGCTGAGCCCACCAGCTCAGCAGTTGCTTGAAGGGGATGAGAGGCTGCCAGCTCTGGGATGGGCTTCCAGGTTTTCCTAGCGATACCTCTCACTGGGAAGATTTCATGAGGCAGTGGGGCTGCATCTCATTTTTCATACCTAGAACTTCGCAATATTTAAACTGGAAAGGCCATACTATAAATGAAGGGAAGATGAAGAAAAAAATAATAAAAGTTGAAGTAATTGGCAGATGAGGCTACCCAATGTTTGGGGCCAGGACATGAACAGTTCTATGCCTATGACATTTTGGGGAGGTTGAATAAAATTTCTTCCCCTTAGGCTTCTGAGTCACTTTTGCAGTGTTCAGAAATCAAGAGCTAAATATTTTCTCTGAAAACAATTCAGTTTCCCAGTCTTTACATGTTTAGGCTGCAGATACCAATGAATTATTTGTGAAGGTCATGTTGAATTTGTAGGACACCATTAACCGTTGCCTTCAAGGGAAGCAAGCCTTCTGTCAGGAAATTTCTTTGAGAAATGGATTATTACTGCTATTATTTTCGTGGGGTGCGTCATTCGGTGATGCTGAGTGAGTGCTGGGTTGGTAAGTTGGAAGTTTGTGTTGGATATTTCACCTTTGGTAATTACCAGCTTTGCATTAAGAGACTTTCAGTGCAGAGCCGTCTGACAAGGAAATCTGATATTTCCCAACAGCACTTTACAGTTGTTTCAAATAAATAAATGAGGGCTTCTCTTCCTCAGATCCTGTTGAGGTAGTTAGCAGCTTGCAGCAGGTAGATAGATTGCTACCTACACAGAAATGACAAGTATCCTCCAGGCCCAGGAGAGGGAGATCACTTACAGCAAGGACACTGGGAGTTTATGAGCTACCAAGGAATAAATATTCAACACAGAGTTCTCCCAGATGTAACTGACATGAGGGGATTTTGCCTCAATTTAAAAATAAGGAAAAAAAATAAAACAAAACATCTTGCTGATTATAATGTTTTGTTTTCTGTCTTATTAAGGTTTAGATGTAACTTCTAAACATCAGTGAGTTGTTTATTTAACTTTGAATTATCATGTCACAAAAAACCTTTCATTTTCAGGCAGAAGTCTCAAAACTCAGTACCTTGATTAATAAAATATGAAGAGTTTGTGCTATCTGTTTCTCCTGGTTTGAAGGAACACTTTTCTGCTATTGAGAAGACAGGTAGCATTACTAAGAAAAATAGATTTTTTTTCTCTCTCTCTCTTTGCTCAGGCATTGGACTAGGGAGTGAGATATGTAGGCAGAAATCTCAACTCTACTAGAGGCTTTCTGAGTGATGTTGGCTGGATTAAAAAGGCATAAGTTTCCACATCCTGGAGTCATATCATATTTGAGAGTCACCCAACAGCTTTCTAGGAGAATTCTGGAGATGCTGGCTTGTTCTCTGTAGATGGAGTCTGGAATCAGCTGACACTTGGACATCTAAGGTGGATAAAATAAACGCATCTCTTCATCCTTCTCTTCATAATTTGGTCTATCTCCAGATTCCCTCAGTTAAATGGGCATAACAACCGTTCCTTTTTACCCATGCTTCTGGAACTGCCTCAGGGCTTTGTTGTCTCAGAAAATACTGCCCAGTGCAATAACGTGCTGATTCTGGTACAGGCTATGTGTTCTTACTTGCATTTCAGATAATAATAATAATAACAACAACAACAAAAATAGTAGTAATTATAATAAAAAATACAATTTTTAAAGTCATTTATGGGAATTTGTTGCATGTAACAGGTGTATATCAACTTTGCCCATGGCAGGGAGATGTAAGTGGAATGACATGATCTTTCAGGTCCATTTCAAACCAAACTTATCTGTGATTCTGTATTTTTCATCTCTATTAAACTTGTGCTATGTACAGTGCTAAAATAACACAGCCTAAACATCAGTTTTGATGAGTTTCATGCCTGAAATGCAAATTATAAAGTGAATGTGAACATCCACTCAAAATCTAGGTATTAGCATGGCATCCTGTGGTATTTGAGAGCTATGAAGACAGGATGCCTGCATGGATGTACAAACATAAGGCACAGTGGCGTGACACATAAAAATTAAGTATGTTTTTGATTCTGACGTATAAAGTGTTATATCAGAGGTTATACAAACCTCCTTCTGGTGTTGGAAAGACAAACACAGTTTTGTTTTTGCATGAAGTTCAAGATCTTCAAACAAATGAAAGCCTCCAGAAAGTGTGAATTTAAGGCAACAAACTCATTCGTAATGATAGCATAACAAGAAGCTAGAAGTTCTGCACAAACCTAAAGTTTGGGCCTGAAAATGCAAAACAACACAAAGAACAAAGCTTTCCACTCACTTTTCCGTGGCAAATGGAGAATAGGGTACATGCAAAACATTTGTTTTTAATTTGTTTGTTTATTTTGGACTCATCCTAATCAAGGACTTTTCCTAGCAGTTCCCTTCCTCCCCCGCCTCCCCAGACCTTCCAGACTCCCTTGTGCTTCTGTCCTCTTTCCTTTTATTTATTGAATTTTTGAAAAGAACTGAAGGGGGTCTCCAACATCCCATCACCTTGGAGAGCTTGTTTCCCCACAGGGCTGCAGATGCTGGGCAGAAAAGGCTGAAACAGGCAGCAGAGAGTCAAGGAGAGTGTTATCAATCATTCAACATGTTAAAAGAGAAGAAGGAGCAAGAAAAAGACAGAGAGAGAAGGCGGGAAGTGGGGTGGGGGGAAAGAGCCTGGACTGAATTGGAGGAATTTCCTCCCCCCGGTTGCTGAAGGGAGGTTTTTTGGACATCTGCCCAGACACATGCCGAGTCAAAGAAGAGGGATAAATTCTGGAAGAATGAATGGAGGGAGAGGAGGGGTCAGGGGGACACAGGGGAGCATGGGCTACGGGGGGCATGGCAGCTACAGGGACAAAGGAGGTCTGTGGGGGAAGACTGCAACAACAGCATACGTGCGTGCGTGTGTGTGTGTGTGTGTGTGTGTGCGCATGTTTCTTTCTTTCTTCTTATGCCTGCTGGATGTTTCAAGCATTCATTTCTTCTAGGGCACTGCATATAGCAGTGAGACCTCTTGGTTTTATGGTAAGAGGCAGCTTATTGTCTCTTGGATCTTCTTCTGTATTGCCCAGGACAGATCAGGTGCAGGATCAAATAGAATCTATAGGCTGCATCAGGGTTGATAAACACGTTTTAGAGAGCAAGGGCAATATGATTGTTTGAGCAAAACTCATGGTAGGCTCTCTCCATCTTCTGATATCTCCAGGCAAGGTGGTGTAATCTGAAGGACACATTGAGCCAGGCAATTTCTGACTGTGATTCAGGGCATAGATGGGCAAATTGAGTGGTCAGCTTGGACAACTGACATGAAAGGTCAGATAAATCATTCTCTGTAGCAGACCTGGAATCTGTAGGTCATGCTCTGGGCAGCTTGTTCCCATGCCTTCTCCATCCCTGAGGTTTCAGGAGGTCACTCTCTTGGCTCTCTCAATTTAGCTGTTCATCCAAAGAAATTCTGGACTTGTTGGAGAGTGGATGTGAGTTAGGACCTGCTCAGATCGCTCAGATGGAGAGACAGCCAACAAAACTGGGCTGGCTGCAATCCCTATCCAGAAGAGCCAGCTGGACATGGATTGGTAGCAGTAACTCCTTCCTCATGTCTGATTCAGCCAGAAAAAGTTCGTCTGCCCATCATCTCAGGTCTCTGCAGGCCTTAAGAACCATGAATCTGAGAATAACTCTGCATTTGCCAAAGAGCCTGTGTGACATCTTATGTACCACAGCTAGACAGTCATTAGGTATTTCTATGAATGTTTTTCCAGTCAATGGCTCTGATTATGAGCCAGTTTCATGAATCCAACCCAAAAGAGAATCACAGCCTTGTGCTCTTGAAGCAGCCTCTTGCTGTGGTTGAATCTTGCTCTGATTGTGCCACTTTTCTTGTGTTATTTTGATAAGTTTCTGATTGTTTTTTTGAACTTATGAGTTCTCTATTGTACTCATTTAGAGTTACCAAATCCAGAGTTTGCATTATTAGGGCTACTTAAAGAACAGAGGGGTGAAACCTCTGTCAGCTCAGAGCCTGCACCCATAAAGCAGTTTTGTTTCAGCTGCTGATGAAAAACATGCTACTCATGTGAGAAAGGATTTCATATTTGAAATTAATCAGGTCACTTTTCCATCATAACACATAATTATGCAAGAGTAAATGAGACCTCTCAATGTGAAGAATTCATAGAATCATAGAATATCCTGAGTTGAAAGGGACCCACAATGATCATCAAAGTCCAACTCCTGGCCCTGCACAGGACAACCCCCAGAGTCACAACCACGTGTCTGACAGCACTGTCCAAATGCTTCTTGAACTCTTTAAGGCTTGGGGCTGTGACCACTGCCCTGGGGAGGCTGTTCCAGGGCCACACCACCCTCTGGGACAGGAACCTTTTCCTGATGCTCAGCCTGAACCTCCACTGGCAGAAGTCCATACCATTTTCTTGAGTCCTGTCACGGGTAACCAGGGAGAAGAGTATCTGCCCCTCCTCTTCATCTTGTGAGGAAGCTGCAGAGTGACTGAATAGGCCTGGGCAACTCATCTGGGTTACTGATTTTACAGAACAGAATCATAGAATCACAGAACAGTTTGGGTTGGAAGAGACCTTAAAAATCACCCAGTTTCAACCTCTGCACCTTAGTCTGGGATGCCACCCACTAGGTCAAGTTGCTCAGGGTCTCAGAGGTGTAAGCATATTCTCTCTATCATCACACACCTGTGACACAGTAACAGTGACATTCACTTGTGCCAGTGCAATATACAGATTTCTAAAACTAAAGTCTTTGGTAAATGAATGGACTGATTAACTCACTGAAAATCCGAACTACCTGGAAGCTGCTTTTGATCAGATTCCAAACTGAACATGGATCTGCTGTGATGGCTCTGGTCAGCATTTTGTCACCCATATGTTCATCACGTTGTCTGCTCTCTTTTGGTCCAAATAATGCTCTGATCATCTCCTACCAAAGCTTTTCTAGAGGCAGTAGCCACTACAAGACTGTTTAAGATAAAAATTCCCTCCTGATATTTTTACAAGTAGAAGACTCAAAAGTAAGCTTGATCCATTTGTTACAATCATAGCCATTTTCACCCTCTTGCTGTAACTGAAAATATTTCTGTTGGTACAAACTGTAGTTAAATTGGCTTGATAGAAAGTATCCTTCTTACCACCTCAAGAAGCAAATAAACAGAGAGGTATCCCCAGAGCAATTTCAAATATAATATTTTGATCACTCACACAGAACAAACATTGGTGTAATTCCTTCCTGGGTTAGTTGTTCTAGCCTCTAAGATAAGCACGAAGGAGATAAGCATGGAAAGGAAATGAACAAACAGGGCTTGTGTCTACAATAATCATTATAATAATTTTATATTGGGATGCAGTGGCTTTAAAAGAAGCAGTGGTTGGCAATACTTACATTACACTGCACTTAACCTATGTTGAAGCTTGCCTCCTATACGAATTCAGTTGTTTCATTTCTCTGTAGTGTAACAACCTATTCTTGCTTGCAAAATATCCACTTAATCCTTATTTTGCACAAATGAAATGCTGTTGACCTGCAAATACAAAATCAGAGCTTACAAAAAATCTCTGGCTGTGGTGCCACTGGGAACTTTGTGCATCCAGACAAGCCTTTCTTTACTTTATTACTTTTGTGAGTAAAGTCATGTTGGTGAGGGACAATTTGTATTAGAACACAGTCAGGGATAACAGCAACTGAGTAACCTGGTCTAGTGGAAGGTGTCCCTGCCCATGGCGGTGTGTTGGAACAAGATGAGCTTTGAGGTTCCCTTCCAGCCTAAGCCATTCTAGCATTCTATGACTTGTATGTCAGTGTTAATGGTGGAGCATTCCTCTTCAGTTGTGCTTGCTGCTCTGCTTAGAGGTAGGACTCAGATCCTGGTTCCTCCTACTGTTACAGTCCCAGTGAGGACAATTTTAAAATCTGGGTTTATTTCTATTTTGAGTGGAATGAGAGAAGGCTTGATCCCTTGCTGTTGGAGCTGCTCAAGTTGAAAGTAGAGAAGCACCCTGTGGCTGGCACAGCTGTGCTGTACCACCTGCTGCAACCTGGGAGAGGATTTCAGCCTCTGGACTTGCAAACTTAGCTTCAAATTCACTTCAATGTGATAGTTAGAAATAAAAGAGAAAATAGAGAAAAACATTAAAAAAAGTCAACTTAGCTTTAAATGGATCACTTACATTAGCTACCAGTCTTCAAAGTTTTACTTAGAACATGCACTACGATGTTTTTCACATGCAACACTTGAACTGCTGGTCTGTATAATCCAGTACAGACTTTATGCCAGGACAACGCCCCATGTTTCATCAGCGTAATATAACAACAGTAAGTCATATGACACCTAGATTTCACACAGTTCTGAGTATTAGGATTCCTTTAGAGATTTTTTTTCCCCCTTATTCTTACATGACTACACTCTAGAAGCATTGCTACTTCAGTATAATGTTATCCATGTAGTAAAAGCAGTGTAACTTCTTCATGGTAATTAATCCTTATCTATGTAAGTTTAAGGCAGAGATGACCAACTGTTGTCCCAAGGCTATGTTAGGACAACAGTGTGTTGTTTATCTGGTGCTAAAGAGTTTTGGTATCCACCAAGGATATTGTGGGACAGGTATGTGTGTAAGGCACACGTGTAACTATAGATCCAGACTGTATATTCTTAAGGTTTACTGTTTTATCACAGATCTATGTATACTAATCTGGGGATAAAAATGGCCCCAACAAAGCAAAATTTTTCACTCTGTCAGAGCATTGTCCCAATGTATCGTCTCTGTACAGTCCTTGAGTACTGGTCCTTGAGTGAAGCTCAGTGTTTCTAGACCAAAATTATGCTGTAATCCTAAATGAGGGTGTATATTATTTTTCCTCCATATTTTCATATTGGCTGGTTGTCTCACGAAGTCAGTGTCCAGCTCTGTCTAAATAAATAGATATTACATTATAGATCACTCCCATAGTGGATCAAATCATACACACAATCCTGCTGGCTCTTTTTCTGTTGATGTTTGGGACTCAGTGACTGAGACCCAACCCCATATTTACCATCTACTACTGATATTTAGCTCAGATATAGGTACTTGGTGTAAAGAATGGTCTGTCTTCTTTACTCAGCCAGGAGATTGACCTGTCAGCCCAGAGATTGGGGTTGACAGTGCCCTTTGTTGAGCTCTGATTACAGCAGTGCTGGCAAAGCCACCGTTGTGTTTGGCACTTGTTGGTCTCTGATTTGCTTCATAGCGCTGTACACTGAAATGAAAAACATCTGGTCAGCTCACATGCTCTATTTAGACTGCTTACACAAATGCATGAGATTATGCAACCCAGACCTGCGATCCTATTTCTCCCTCTTCTGAAGCATTTCATATTTTGTCTTTAATCACATCGAACAGCCAGCTGGCCGGTTTCCAGGTGGCCTTTCTCAAAAGGCAAGTCTCACTACTTGACCGCCGGCACAGGTCAGCCTGCCACCACCTCACTCTTTTGCAAGGATGCCCTGTGTCTTCCTTGCTTCCCTTCCTGAACAGTGGGAGCTTCTGCCAACAGATCAGCTGTGGAAGCTGGTGAAGTTCTTGAAGTGCAAGGAGCTTGTTCAGGCAGCATGTTGAGCATGCTTGCTCCTTGGGTTCCTCCTGTCTGACAGTGTGGGCCTTCCAGCAGGCAGGGCAGAGCTGATAACCCTCAGTCCCCAGCTGTAGGAAAGGCTGCCTGTTCCCTGACACTTGCAGGAGATGATGCACCTGGGGAAAAGAGTACGGTGAATCACAACAGAAGGAGTTCAAAACAGGATTTCTGATGGCTTTGCTCTTATCATCCTCCTCGACGATAAATGGCTCAAACATGCATTTCACCTCCTCAGCTCCTAAGTGAGGAGGTTTCCCGTGCACAGCATTTATGAAAAGCTCAACAATGGAAAATGGCAGTGCTGTCCAACTGACTTCCCACCAGGCTCACAACAGCTGAAAATCAAGTTTAGTGGCTCAAACTCAGTAAGTTCAGCTTTTAATTAAAATACATAATTTAATGTTAGAAGTCTCATTCTCTAAGAAGGGTACCATTATAAATGCCCACATCCGACCTGGATTGCTGAAAATTGGCATAATGCCTCTGTTATGTTAGAGACAGCAAACCCAATCTGACGTAACACTGTAACCATTTGCCAAGCAGACAGAGGCACTGTTTTCATCCCAGATACAAAAATATGAACAAATGGTCATTGAGTTATCTTATTTTGCATGTAAGGTGACCAACACCCCAGTGTGACCACAGGGAGAGCTGTGGTTTCTGACACCCCACAGTGCTGCATTGAATCATAGCCAGGCTGCCTGCAAAGAGCTGAGTGGGGATAGTGCTCAATGGGCTGTCCCAAACCCTGTTTCTAGAGCCTCCCCCAAACTGCTGTCACTGTCTATGGCATCTGATCAGAATTTCTCCTTCTTTGTATATGTGTCTTTGTATGTTTGCGCATAAATAAAAAGCAGGTAAATGAACAGAAAATAATTAGTGCCCCTTATCTCAGGAGCTTACGCTGATTTTTTTTCCATTTCCCAGTTCATGCCTCTTTTATAAGTGTTTCCTCTTTATCCTGCAGTAGACTTTGCTATAATCCTGGGCTTCACCAGCTGAGATTGAGGAATAGCTTCTTTAATTTGTTTGGAAGTGGTCCAGTCTGTGGAGTCTGGATAGCTCTGGTTCATATCTTAATAATTTTCATGCCTTTGCATGAATTTTTAAAATAGGAAATACCCTGGTGAGCCCCTGGATCTTACTCTCTTGGCTGGCAGCTTCCCGACTCCATTAAGGCAGCCAAAGAAATCTCATTCTCCAAAACCACAAGAACCTCCTCTTCCGCACAGAGAGAAGAGCCTGAGTTTTAGCTGGGAGGTGCATGCACAGACGTGTGTGCAGACGTGCAGGCATGCACTTCTTGATTCACTATTCCTCTCGTCCCCCTTTCACCTATTATTGTCCTCTGAAGGATCAGGTTACCTTGCCAGTGGAAATATATGAGCTCCTTGTGTGATATAGCATAACTGCAACAGCAGATCATATAATTTTCCCCCGAAGGCTTGTTGCAGACTATGTCGAGTCATTTGTATTTATGACAGCCTGGGGGTGATTTAGCACGACCTCACTTTGATAAAAGCCATTTAGAGCTCATAAATATGGGTGACACACTGCCTTCCTGGCTGGGATTTTAAATGGAGAGCTGTATTTGCATTCCCATTGAGCTTTTATTGTTTAGGGGGTAAGGATGGGAACAGTTGAGGTGAAACAGAAAACAGAACAAGTGTGCAAAAAGCAAAAGAGCCCTTGAGGATCGAAGGATGCTGCAATGCCAAGAGTGCCTCTAGCTTGAAGCATCCATGGTGACCTTTCCTCCCCACATCTCCTCCTGGACATGGGGCAATTTGAAGTTCTGCTCATCTGAAATTGGTCAGTAGGTGGGAGAAGGGGATTCTTAGGTTTGGGGGCAACACAGATTTTGCATTGAGTTTTCGTAATAAATAGAGTCTTCTGCGTTCCAGCAGGTTTTTTTTAAGCTTGGTTCTTGCTGTTGTGTGCTGTAATTTTTACTTAATTTCAAGGAGCCGTTTACCAACTATATTTATATTCTGTGCCCAGATTTATAAGGAAGTTGACAATTTATGGCCAACAATAAAATATATTTAAGCCAAACATAGAGTTATCAGATTTCATGCATTGTGCTTAAATTCATCATTGATGGAAGCAAGTAGGAAGATTGTTCTTGAAAAATTATTCTTTTTTTTTTTTCTTTTCCATAATTTGTGATGCCCAAAGGAACCTAAGCATCACAATCCACTGAATTTCACACAGGGATCAAGATCTTATTTTGTAAAAGAGGACTCAAAAGATGAAGCAGTTTTCATCTTTTTAGTCACTAGCAGAGGCAGGACCTGAGCCTAGGTGGGTATCTTGACCATTAGGTCACTAAGCAATTCGCCCCATGAAGCCATGAATTGTCTTCTTCTCTGTTTTTCCCTTCTGCAGTATAAGTTAGTAGGAATACTGGAACCTGTTCCTGGTGGCTGGAGACTTATCTAACACATTCTTGGTTAATCCTTAATGGTGCAATTACTCAGTGGAGGTAGATGAGGACCATGATACTCAGTTTCATCTGTAAAGCTATCCTGTTGATGCTTGGGCCTTGATGCTTAAGGCTGAGGGTTACCAAATTAAACTAACCCAAATCTCTTCAGGAGATGTATATAAATGTATAGATGTATGAGATGTTTAGATGTATATACATCTTTTCAGAGTTTTATGTGTGTAAACATTTTAGGTTTTGGTTTAAAAGCCTGAACAATGTCACTTCTGAAGATTACCTCTGAAATTTATTTTAGCATATACCTGTACATTTGAAGTATATCAGAAAGATTTAAGCTGCTCAACTTTTAAGCTCTTTTTAAGCTTTTTGGAGTGTTCTTTATGAGTTATAGGGATATTTTTTGTACATTATTTTTATTTTTGATGGCTAACAGGATAAAGTTGTCACAAAAGCAAAATAAATCTTGCCTGCCTTTCAAATCATTTTTATGGTGCAATATATCATTAGAATGATGTACCAAATTATTTAATTTTATCCATAAACTAATCAATTAACCATGTTGAAGTTATTGTTGTCCTCTAAGTTGGATAATGTTTACAGGTTGCACCTGCCAGTTCAGTTTGTTGCTTACAGCAGCAAACCCAATGCTTCCCTTTAACCATTTTATTATTAAAAATTATTTGTGTCACAACTTTATTATATATATAGACTTAAGGAGTCCTCAGAATTGCTTGTGGATGATGGTGGACCAACACTACCCAGGTACTGATTTGGAGGTGTGGCTGAATATAAAGAAAGGTGCTGAGGCTCCGCCTGGTTCTGTTTTAGCCTCTGCTGGCCCATAGACACCACATGACACAGCCTCAGGTCTGTCTCCCCGCTGCTCCTATCACTGGGGCTCCCACCTAAAACCTAGGCAACAGAATCCAGAGGAATTAAAAGGCAGTGTGCTTTTCATTAAGCAGATGAAAAGAAAATCACAGTCCCTGCCCTGAAGATTGTACACTGTAATCAATGGCAGCATTAATGTGGAACTTCAGTGCACTCCGAGGAACAGTAAAACATGTATGATGGGACCCTGAAGATGAGACAACCAGTAAACTACTTACTCTGTTTCAGCTTCATTAGCCATTAAAGCAGGATAATGACACTTACCTTACCTTGACAGAGATTAGTTAGTTGTCACTAGCACAAAGTTATGGAGGGGAAAAAAAGAGAAAAAGATTTTAAAAAGGAACATCCCTTAAATTCTTGCCTTAGTGATGCTGGTAGCAGGTGAGGATAGGACCTGGTTCATGCCACATAGTTCTGGTGGCTGGTCTGGTTCTGGAGGGGAAGGATGCTCATGCATGTGTTCTTGATCGGCAAGAGCAGCATTCTTGGGCATGTGCAAGCCCTGGGCTGCACCAGCACACACCTTCAGTTGTGCTTCAAGATCCTTTTGGGTCCCTCCAGTGCAGGATATGCCATGATTCTATGATTCTCAACAGGAGGGAAAGAAAAGACTTGATTTGCCTAGCCTGACCTTTCACATTTGAGGTTCAAATATGGAGCAGCTCCCAAGTGAGCCTGCTCAGAGACCACTGACAGCCACCCCGCAGACATTTGGCTGCTCTGTCTAGAGCCACGTGTGGCTGAACCCTCCCTTGTCAATCTGTGCCATGGGACTTCTCCATGGATGACAGAACAGAGGCAAGGAGCAGAAGTGACATTCCCACATGGGAAGGGTTGTGCAACACCTGTCCACACCGTGCCTGGTGTGAGCCACTGGCATTTATCTTTGTAAACATTTTTATTAAAAGTAGGTCCTAGAGCAAACAGACCTCACAGTGTGGCTTTTTTCATTAAATGAGCTTGATTTTGTCTCTGCTGACTCAAAAAGCCAATCAACAAACCCCCTGAATCTTTGATCCATTTTTCTACTTTGCTGCTCTCTAAAGACTCAGTTTCCTCTCCTGTCATGCTTTTGAGAGGGGGGAAATACAGACTAGTCCCCAGTTATAATACAATTATTTAGTGCAAGAGATTTTTTTTTTTCACTTGAATAAATTAGTTGTTAATTAAAGCTTTTTGATGTAGTGCGAAAGGAGTTATATTTGATACCAACAGCTGTATACTGTTTGATTTATAGTCCTTTGGGGTTGGTTACAGCGATCCATTTCTCCGCCTTCCCCCAAAAACACACACACACACACACTCACTTCAAAGACCATTAAGTGGTACTGTGTTTTCAATTAGAAGGAAAATATTTTTGCTGTGGTTTCCACTTTTCTCTGCACCACTTGAAAACAAGAAAGCAATGTTTCATCACCTTGGCCATTTTCCCCAGCCTACAGTCCTGTGACAGTGGCAGCAAAGACAGTTGTGACACTGCCAGAATAAAGACTTTGCTTGAGCTGATGGGTTGACCCTGAATGTGGTTCCCTAGCTTAGCACATTACAACTGCAAATAGGAGATGCTGGCTGAGGATTTCCTCTCATTTCCATGTCAAGCAGGTTAAATTCCCATTGTGGGAAATGAGCCAAGCTTCCAGGTAATGCAGGAAGTGTTTGGAAGCTGCAAGATATCTCTGGGTTGAAGCATCACTGTAGCCTTCAGTCTGTACAAAATTAGGCACCTGGGTGAATTTAAGAAGTTTGGGCTTGATTTCCTGATGAGAAATTAGAGAATGCAATGGAAAATGTTGGCAAAGGCTCTGGGTGAGATAAATTTTTTCTAATCCTCTTCAAAGAGTAGATTAATCCAGTGTACATTTGGTGCTCTCACTTAGTTGATCGATTTACCTGTCTCTAATTTCTCAGAAATTACTCAACACTCATCTGCTTAGCTCTAACAGTTTCACACCAGGAGGGACCAGATGCCACGGGTGTTTCCTGGAGGATGTGGCATGTCAGAGGGTTGTCCCATAATCCCCTGTCTCCCCTTCATCCCCAGTAAGGTGAAGAATGACCTCAGTAAAGGACTCGTGGGTTGTGTCAGTTTAACATGGCAGTCACACACAGGTTAAAGAGGAGATTTTCCATATATGGTGCTGTTTTCACTCAATTTGCAGCACTGTTTTTTATCTCCAATGGAAGTGGCTGAGCAGAAATTCTTCATGCTGTTTTGTGTTTGGACTTTTGTGTCTGGGAAATGGCGGTGGCACTTCCCAGACTTGTAGGATAACATTTAGGGCATCTTTTAGAGATGCACCAAGCTCAGCTGAGCAAAGTAATAGGATCAGCTTCCTGTGCAGAGAGAGAGAGAAAGCCCTGCTTCTCCAAGAATCCCTGTCCCAGGCAAGGTTGTCCTATTGCTGCCATTTAATTGACTTTAATCCGATGGAGGAGGGGAAAGGGTCTTAATTAATTGCCTTCTACTCCAGGCTCAAGAGGAAAACCTGCTTTGGAACAATTTAATGCAATCAAAATCTGCAGGTTGTGAGGCTGCTGGCAGAGTTCCCTGTTTGTGAGTAAATGAGTGCACATTTCCTGCTCTCAGGGATGGGTGAGGCTTGTCTGAAAGAGAGTTGCTGGAGGTGTGGACTTCTGGTGAATGTGAAGGACTGGAAAGTGGAGTGGCTTTGTCCTGTTCCCTGCTTTTACCAAGAGAACATGACTGTCTTTGTGGCCTTGAATCTTTTCCATTACTGTTGAGTGTGAATCAGATTTGACGAAACCAGAGGATGGTGGAGAACATTTGTTTTGAAGAGGGTGGTTGGAGAGGAACAGAGATGTCCATGTCATTTCCCTCCCCTCTCTCTCCCTCTCTCTCTCTCTCTCAGAACTAGAATAATTTTTCACTTCCTGCTCCCCCTTCAGTAGTAATGGAAGCAGCAATTCTTTCCTACTTAACCCAGTTTCTGGAGTCCCACATGTATTACATAGTTATTAATACTTTTCTGGTATGCTCAATGTGGAGTTTTGTACAGTTGCACATTGTGGAGTTTCCAGGAGGGATTCTAGGCCACTGAGATTGGCAGCAGAGTTGGGAAATGCCCTTGCATTGTGATGGTGATTACTTTCCATTTTTGCTATTACTTTACTTGTTCCAATGACCTGCTCTGAGAAGAGCTTATTTATCTAAGGATCAACTTGATATTCTAGTTCTCAGGGCCATAAAAAAATGTGTTTTTCTAAATTGCTGAGAGACTTTCTATCTGTTCTACAATGTGTTATTTTAGTAGAACCTACAGAAACACACTATTTCAAATGCTTAAATTAATCTAATAATGGAGCAAAAAAGGGAAAAATTGTTCATGAGGAGTTTATCTACCAGTTATTTCACAACTTTTGTCCATGTTCTGTTTTGCCTATTTGAGTTTAGTTGAAGAGTGAACAAAGAGTGGATATTGAATGAGGAAATGAAGATTTTGAATAAATATGGAAGAAAATACTTGTTTTCAATTGTGTGCATGTCACACTGCTGGAAACCAGGACAGACATCTTATGGATATCTGAGTTTGTCTCATTTTTGCATTAGTAATTGAGGACTTTGAGCAAAAAATATCTGGCTTTAAGTTAATGAAAAGCAGTATGTGCTCAAAAACTGGAATAACATCTCTGCCAAACATACAGGTTTGTGGAGCCATCAAAAGTTAAATAAGTTTAAAAGGCTGAAAAAAGAAAACCAACATGAGAGGAGTGAAGGAAAAACAAGAAGGAAGGGTGTAAAAGTCAGCAAGAAAGATATTTTTAGCCCAAGGCAAGTGCCAGAGAGGACTTGGCCATTAAGGGTCACTAAGGGGTTGGTGAAAAAGTGTCAGTGAGGTGGGGACAGGAGGGATCAAGGAGAAGGCCAGGGAAGAACAAACAGAGATAGGGAAGAGAAACTCTACAGTCAGAAGTAGGTCAAACAGTGTGCAACCATATCTGCATAAAGTGTTGGATGGATTTACCTGAAAAGAATAATTTTCCAGCACAGGAAAGGCATGGACCTGCTGGAGCAAGTCCAGAGGAGGCCACCAAGGGACGGAGCACCCCTGCTATAAGGAAAGGCTGAGAGAATTGGATTTGTTCAGCCTGGAGAAGAGAAGGCTTTGGGATGACCTAATTGTGGCCTTTAGGTACCTGAAGGGACCCTACAAGAAAGATGGAGAGAGACTATTTACAAGGGCCTGGAGTGACGAGTAAAGGGTGAATGACTTCACACTGACAGAGAATAAGTTTAGACTGGATATTAGGAAGACATTCTTGGCTGTGAGGGAGTAAGTCACTGGCACAGGTTGCCCAGATAAGCTGTGGCTACCCCATCCCTAGAAGTGTTCAAGTTCAGGTTTCACAGGGCTCAGAGTAACCTGCTATCCTGAAAGGTGTCCCTGCTCACAGAAATATTTCTTTCTCCACAGGGCACTCTTTGGTTTTCCCTTTCCTGAATAAATAGCAGAAGCAGTTGGTAGGCGGATAGTGACAGGGAGGTGGCAGTGACTCTATATTTGGATAAATTAATAGCCCCCACTGTAATGTGATTTCATAAATTTTGGAAACCACCTTGATGTCTTATTGGTAAAGACCAGCAGTTTTACATTCCTAATGTTTTTGATTATCAAGTTTTCTCATAGGTTCTTTATTTATCTGGATGATTTTTTTTTTTTAACAAGCAGTGATGTCTCTATTGTCTGAAAAACAACCTTTGAATTTTGGCAGGGACAAAAGCCATGCAGTCAAAGATATGCCTTTCCCTGCTCCCATGAACCTCCCCTCTTTTCTGGCTGAGTTATGAGCTGTGTAAGATCCACGTTCCCCATTTCTGCCTTCTATTTCTCAGGAAAATTTTGGCTGTGGGTCAGAATTATAACCGAACACGAATCTTCCGCAGACCTGGGCCCAGAGCGCTGCTAAAGCAAAAATAGCAATGAGAGAAATCCCTCAGGGCTTGTGAGGCAGGTGGAGCTGGTGCATCACCCCCTGCAATTTCCCACTAGCAGCAGTTGTGGCAAATCTTGCCAACCCAAGCACTGTGCACCTCCAGGGATCCTCGATGAAGGGAAGGATGGGTCTGCTTTTGGACAGAGCAGACAGCTGTGTTCAATCTGCCTGAATCAAACAGCAAAAGAGTTAGGATATGTTGTCTTCATCCCCATAGGTCCAGCCATAATGTTGGATGGGGCACATACATGTTAATCCCATGGTGGCCTGCCTTTCCTGTCATGTGTGAGGGAGTGCTTTGCTTGTGCTGCTGGAGAGGCACTCACTCAAGCAGAAAACAAGTTCACACAAATAGCTGTGAAAATTGTGAAATTCCTGGGTTTTGACACTTGCAGGGTAAAAATATTTCTTATTGCAGTGACCAGTGTAGTATACACTGGGAAATATGTAGAACTGTACACATATGTGTGCACATGTCAGATGACAGACATCTGGATGGCCATGCAAGCATCACCATGTGGGATGTATTCATGTTTGGACTTAGAAAAGTAGAAAAAAGATTTGCTTTGCAGCAGTACAATGCAGAGCAGCAGCAGAATCCCAGCCTTTTTTTTTTTTTTTTTTTTTTTTTTTTTTTTTTTTTTTTTTTTTTTAATAAGGGGGAAACCTAATGAAAATGCGTATTTGCTGACAAACACACAAGAAAACTTCACATTTGCATACACACACACGCACACACACACGAGGTGCTGGCGCATTGGTGACGCTTGTCAAGCCGAGGGGGCTGCACGCATCATGCATCTGCGTTTGCTCTCATACAAGTGTTTTATTTCCTTTTGAATAAGGGGCTTTCCCCGCCTCCCCACCCCTTCCCCGGAGCTGTGTACTCCGTTTCTGACAATGCACGGCTGCGTTGCTTGTTGGACTGCCTGTCATTAAGCAATGCACTGATTATTCTGGCAGCTCCGCTGCTCAAGTCCCCATGGACGAAGTCAGACATGGAGAGAATTGAATTTCGCCAAGGATGGGGCTAAAGGTCGTTCCATGCAGTGGACAGCTGTGTCTAGTCAAATCGAAACTATTGCTCCAAGTGTTACCAACAGAATAGCTGATAGCTGTGTTGTCAGTTCATTTACACTTGCATCCTGTTACAAATTAAACTGAAATAGTGGTGTGCTGAAGGAGCAGAAAGTCGGTTTTCTGCCAAGTGACAATTCCTTACATCACCAATTTCCAAGCGCAACCACTATAGATCATTGCTAAGGGTTTTTGTGATTTCCAGAGATGAAGATTTAGGATTCTGATTCTCTGCCATGGGCAAAATTCCCATTAGCACCTGCTCTCATCTTCTAATCCCATAGGTTGAAAAGGAAATGCAAAGCTCTGGTAACTGGCCCCTTTTCTCAGCTCTGTTCACAAACAATACATAAAATACAGAAATGTTTCATGACTTTTCCCATTTTCCAAGCTGGCTTTCTTTTCTATTTTTTTCCTTTTTTTTTTTTTTTTT
>VXBB01013321.1:81831-100461 GCA_013399915.1 Illadopsis cleaveri
GATGCCGGGGCATTGGCAACCATGGCACGATCCTTTCTGCCGACGCGAGAGAAGGAGGTGGGAGGGCTGGGGATGGAGGAGAAAGGGAGGGTGGAAGGTTGTAACGCTCGGCTAGAAAAATTTAGAGTACAAAGGAGAGCGCGATGAAAAGGGGTGGCGGCGGAGCGGGGGAAGGACGCTGTGAACTGGATGCCGTGGAGGTGGAAGGGGGTTTATGTTTGACCAGTGGCTTGGCTGGGAGCGGGGTGGGAGGGTGTGGAGTGCCTCAGGCAGGGCTGGGGGTGCTGTGGGGAGTCTGACCGCCCCGGCAGAGAAGCAGCGGAGCTTTATTTTCTTCCTTCCTTTCCTCCTCCCTCCGCTGGGCGCTCGGAGGAGAAGGCAAGACAAAAAGCTGAACCGGTGCCAAGAAGGAGCTGCAGCGACTCGAAAATGGCACTCTGCGCCACACTAATATTTCGAAGCTGGTCTGTGCTGGAGAGCAGGGAAACGTGTCAAGAATGAGAATGGCTAGACGGTGGGGCCACTGGCCGGGCTGTAGAGTGTCCTCCCTTCTCCCTGCTTCCCGTTCGTCTTCTAAATGCGACCCTTTTCTCCTCCAGCTTCTCCCCACCCCCAGTGATATTGAGGAGCTCTGGGAAAGAGAGGGGATCTTTGCTAGGGACTTGGAGTGTAAAGGGGTTCATCCCCTCCTTCCATCTCTGTATCGTGGAGGGATTTGGTGGCGGTGGTTTTTTTTTGTTTTGTTTTGGTGTTTTGGGGTTTTTTTGGTTTTGGTTTGGTTTTTTGTTTGTTTGTTTTTGTTTGTTGTTGTTGTTGTTTTGTTTTGTTTTGTTTTGTTTTTTCTTCAGGAGGAAAAGAAGACTCTCAGGGAGTTTTCTGACTGTTTTCCTATTGCCCTTCCCCTCCTAGTCGCTGTTCTCCTCCTCCTCCTCATTGTACCCGTAAGGCTGCTGTTGTGGCTCTGTAGCTCGATGCAAGGTTACTTACAGGACACAGGAGTCTCTGCTGCAAGGTGCAGCGTCGCCTGCGTCGGTGTTTCTCTCCGTTTCTCATTTGCTGGGAGATGAAGCAACTTCCAAGCTGCTCCAGGGCTCAACTCAGCTCCTGGTTGGTGCAGTGGCGCTGTTTGGGTTGCAAAAGCCCCTTCCTGCAAAAACCTGTCTGGATAAAACAAACAAACAAACACGTAGGGCTGAAACGGCATCATTTTGCGATGTTGGTTAATTTGCAACCAACTGGAGTTTGCAAGGGCTGGACTTTTCTGGTGATTTCTGTCTGAAAGGGAAGGTTTTGTCCTGTGCTGATCGCCTTGTCATTCCATTCACAGGCAAGGAGAAAATCAAACCAAACCAGAACAAACCACTTCTTTTTTTAATAGAGTTTTGATTTGTATATATTTTTTTAACATTTTAAAAATTGTTACCTTGTAGTTGTTCAGTAGTTAAAGTGCAAAGATATTTCCCCCTCCCCCTTTCGGATCATTCAGGAATGTGTATCTGAAGCTTTAGGTTGTCATTACAGAAATTAGAGACTGGAGAAAGGGAAAGCCCCAGCCTCTGGTTTTGAAAACAGGTCTAGATCCTGTTAGAACAGCAGTTTTAGCCCTCGCATAGTCAGCAGGTCAAGTTCAAGGAGACCTTTCTAAAGCAAGGGCAGAGCCTCATTAACTTGCTGCATCTCAGAAGCTTGTGGATTATTGGGTTGTTAGCTTGGCCCATTTTGTAGTCTCAGGCATGGGATGTTCTCTGTGATCTCTTTCTCACCTGAAAACCATGCCCTAGTACACGTTCAAACCACTTCAAACCTCACCTTTGGTCTCAGACATGGAGACCTGGTTTGGGAGGACCTACTCCTGCCCAGAAAAGGCTTTTGGAAATACTGTGATAAATAGGAGGGAGTTCAGGCAGACTTAAAAGTGTTGGTCTAGCATGCTCCCCTCACCCTCTTCTCAGAGCTCCTTATAGATCAATAGTTCTTCCTCTGTGGAGGATCAAAATGCTCTGTCCCAAATTAATGCTGTTGGGGTTGGCACTCATTTCTAAGTTGATGCCAACAGACTTTGTATGGAGTAGGGTGGATAAAGTAGTTGATCTCTTGCTCTTCCTCACCTCTCAGCTGTGCTTTGTACCCTGTATTTGCTGCAGTTCAACTTGGGCTTGTGCAAAGAAGGTGCTGCCATTTCTTCTTGCTCTTTTCCTTTGTTATGACTGCAGGGTGTGCAGTGCTTGGCCCAGGAAATCTTGGTTTCTTCACCATGAAAAAGAAATATCAATCTATCAACCAGAGGGTTGGCCAAAGAACTTGGAGAGTATTCTTGTACCTTCCACCCGATCCTACCTGTTTTCTCTGAATAAAGGACATGCATTAAACACAGATTTTCTGAAAAAAAATGTGTATGCTGTTCAGTTTTCAACTGTCTCTTTGGATGTCATGAATTGAGCTGTTTGAAATACCATCCCCACCCAGGGCACACACCATGCAGACCTTGCTTGAATTTTATAGAATCACAGAATCCTTGCATGGTTTGGGTTGGAATGAACCTTAAAACTGATGCAGTTCCACCCCTTGCCGTGGGCAGGGACACCTCCTGCTAGACCAGAGTGCTCTAAGCCCCATCCAGCCTCGGAACACTTCCAGGAATGGGGCAGCCACAGCTTTTCTGAGCAACCTGTGCCAGGGCTTCTCCACCCTAAAGCCAAAAATTCCTTCCCAATATCCCATCTATCCCTGCCGTCTGGCAGTGTGAAGCCATTCCCCCTTGTCCTGTCACTTCATGTCCTTGTCCAAAGTTGTCCAAAGTTTCTCTCCCACTCTTCTGGAGCCTTTTTAAGTATGGGCAAATGCTCAAGATCTCCCTGGAATCCTCTTCTCCAGACTGAACAATTATAATGTGTCAGTCTTTCTTTGTAGGTGAGATGTTCCAGAATTTTCTAGATTTCTTGCTGACACTTTTGGCTGCAGCTACACCTGTTCCTCTGGTCAGAACCTCCTCTTTTTAACCTGAGATCTGTGAGGATGGGCATCTCAGGGATCTGTGGGATTCTAACCTGCAAGAGAAAGTGAGGGTTAAAGCCTATCAACATGACAAGAGGAGACACTGGTTCTTGTCCTGACCCACCACACACTGTACAGACCATTGCTCATGCCTTTAGATCTGGAGCCAGCTTGTGTTTACTACTGATTTAAACTTCTTCAGTTTTCAAATGCTTCAGTTATCAAATAACTGAAATATCAAATATCCCATCAGGTTTATAGAGAGGATCCCAAAGACACGGATAGGCAGTAATGTGGAATGACAGCATCCATGTGTGCACAGCAGTAAAATAGTGTTCATTATTCAAGAAGGAGAACTGGGAGCAACAAATGAAGAGGCCTTCACAAACCTTGTTATTTCAGTAGGGAGACCTCTTTCATTTCTTGAAATCTTGACCATAGGGGAGGTTGTGGAATGCATCTTGTCCATCATAGGGCAAAAATGTTACTCTTCTTCTTTCCAAGTGGTCAAGTCAGCCACCTGGGCAGCTTGGTCATGCTTCCCAGGGAGGGAAGGTTTTGACAAGGCAGCTGTAGGTTTTTTATTTCTCTTTGTCTAAAAGAAGTGTCTTTGGATGCATTCTCCAGAAACATGCTGTCCATTGTGTCTCAAGTTGCTTCCTTCAAATCTTTCATCCTTTTAGCACTTTATAATTACAAACATTGTCTACTTGCAGTTGTTATGAGGTGATTTTTGTCTGGAAGGGTTCATCTAAAGGGCTCTTCTGAGGCTGTCTTTCACTCCTTCTCCCCACACTTTCCCCAGTCCCAGTTTTATTTTATTGGACCCGTAACCTCACATTTCTGTAATCTAAATGTGCAAATGCTTTGCAGTCACGGTCCAGTAGCTGGGTTAATCTCAGACCCCTGGAGTGGCAGATGGCTGATTTGTCGCTGATTCCAGTTATAGACAATTGTGTCACCTATTATCTTTGCACAGAGTGATGCGCAAAAGGATGCCTTTGGCAAAATCAGTGAAAAGCAAAGAAAAGCAAACACTTCCTGATCTGCATGACCATAGGTGAAAATGTGAAATATTTCACCTTTGTGTGAAGGGTTGGAGAGGTGGACAAAGAGGAGAGGAGGTGGGAGGGGAGGAAGGGGAGAGGAAAACCTCATTTTCATACCAGAAGTACCAAAGCACAGTGCAGAGCAGGTTTGCTGTAGTCACGTTTTTGCATCACAAGCACTTACCCTGTTTTAAATGGTTTTGCAATGTGGTAATCCTTGGCTTCAGCTCTCTACATTAACTCTTATACAAACCAGGCGGGTTGGCTTCTTGTGACACCTTCCTGCTCTCTTCCCAAGCTTTTCTAGCACAGGTTGTCAGAGGAATCCATGGCACCACTCCCTGAGATCACAGCACATTGTGTGCCCCACCGCTGCTGGGAAAGCTGTGGTGCCTCTGTCATGCCAACGTGCTTACAAGGGACACTTGGGAGGGAAAGCTTGCACATCATTTTGGAGTAAGGGGAAACTTGAGGGGCCCTACAGAGCTATGAGTGACCGAGGGTGGATCTCACCACTGGGTTCCCACAGAGCCTCAGCTGGCAAGTGGTGGTAGTGGTCATCCTGAAACATGTAAGGAAATCAAAAGGGCAGAGCAAAACTCTGGATGTTTGTGACCATTTTCTACAGTCATCCCTACAATTAAGGTTTTCTTTTTTTCTCTTTGCTCTGGGAAACACCACAGAGTCAGATGAAGAATTTGGGAAGAGAGTGCGGGTTCCCTGTGCAGAGTCCAGTGACGAAATCAGTGAGCAAGGTAAGAACAAGGGGATATGGCTGTAATGATTTTTGTTTCATCCTTTTCTCTTGCCAAATACAATTTTGCAATGTTGGACACAAAATTTAGCTATGTGTATCACAGAAACTGATAGTCCAAGCACTAAGCAAATGAGTCTAAAACGTTAATTTGAATTTCTTTTAATGCATGCCATTATGATGGTTTGGGTTTTAGAACAATTTGTATTGTGTCCAAATGATCTATGTGTGAATAATTGTTAGCAACCTCCTGACACCAGGACCTAATTAGGAAGTAAGAGCCTTAAATAGGCCATTTGCGTAGTGAGCTTCCATATGTCTCCTTGCACAATTTATTTGCTCCACTGCATTGAGATATAATGAGAATGAAACTCTTAGAGCTGCTTTTGACTCTGGGGCTCTTCTCTTCATGTCCTATGCAGTTATAGCCCCTAGTAAGGTCTGTTTCCCTGTTTTCAGAAAAAAAAAGCTAGGGTACTGCTACTTTCAGTCCAGATTGCCCAAACTTCTCTGTTTCCAAGTTTCCAATGGAAATGGAGTGAAAAAATGCCAAAAAAAATATGCAGACTAATAAAAATGGAATGCCATCAAGAAAGCAGAAAGGTCAGGAGAGGATGATCTTGAGGGAATACTCCCTATGCTATCTACCTCACAACCCTGCTGAAAGCTGATGCCATTGTGTTTCAGTTAATGTATAGATGCAAAGTAAGAATGTCTACGGATAGAAGCAATTTGAAGAGATTTGTATTGGTTTTGTTTGGCTTTCTTGCTAGGACGTGAGGAGGGGGGAAAGTTTGGCACAAGGTCGCTTGGGTTTTTTCTTAGTTTTGAATATTTATCTCAGTCGGAACCAACCTCCTCTCTGGGACCTCTTGTTCATGTGTATGCTCTTCAAGTGTACTTTCAGAATATATCCTTTATTTCCAAACACCTCTTGCATGCGTGACTCCATCCTACACTTCATTTGTCCCACTTGATTCTTTTACTCCCATCATTATGAAGTCAGCAAAACTTAAATATATGATTAAGTGTCATTTTCTATCAGGATAAACTTTAATAAATTCTTAAGGCTTGGGTTTTTTCTCACCCCCAAATCTGGATCTTGTTTAGTTTCCCAGCGAAAGAGAACTCTACTTGCAGTGATTTTGTTTATGATAATTCACTTGCATGTTCCCTTCCAGGAATTGTCATTGCCTTCCAGAAGGGAGGTTAATACTAGTCTCCTCACAGTGATAATTATAATCAGACCTGTCAACCTTCACACAGTCTATGCTTATCACTTGCAGTTAGAAGGATTTTTCCTGAAGCCTATTACCAGTGCTCCTTCTTAGGGAAAAATAGTCATGATTTTTTCTCCTAATCTTTGATGTCTCTCAGCTTTGAAAGCATGGAGAGGAGCAAAATGACTGCCAGTTGCAGTTAAAGAAATTGTCTGTTGGTTCTGGTATAGAGCTCTGGAAAGCCAAAGAGTAGGCAGATAGTCTGGGAAATGCTGAGGGGTTTAATTTGTTTGTGACAACACTTTAGGTGTGCTGGAAACACAAAACAGTTTCCCAATGGTATTGCTGGCAGGAAGTATCTCTGCAGACCCGCTAGACAGGGGCTTCAGGTGGCAGGTGGTTCTTGGCAGTGGTGCCCTCCCTCCCTGCTGTTTAGGGCAGTGATCCCTGCCCATGTTGAGAGAGGTCTGGAAGCAGGATGGCCAGAGAAGTGGCTGCAGTTGCTGCTGGAGGTAATGACTGGCATCACATGGACCAGTTGCCACCAGTTCAATGGCAACCAGCTGGGCCAAGTCATAGTGTTGAGTAGAATGTGGTTCAGTATTTTATTTATCCCAGGATGCTTGAAAATTGTCCCCCCTAGTGTTATTCCCTAGGAAACACATTGACCCATTTATTAGATTCTCCCCATTTTCACTCCATTATTGCTATTGATGCGCTGATAACCCCTCTTTCTTACCTTTCTAGTTTTTACTAGCATGGAGACAAAAAGGGGCAAGTTTTACCATTTCATTAGACTAAATGAGTTTTGTGTCTTTAAGTCCTTTCCCTGTTATTACCATGCTTTTTGTAATTTACTCAGAGATTTGGGCTCCCCTGATTTTGGGAGGATCTGAGGATGATCAGCACTTTATAGCTTTTTTAGCAAGGGAGGCAGTGGAAGATTGGGAACCCTTATGTTATGTGCAGTTTTATATTTCCAGTGCACAGGGATATGATTTGCCTTTGTTTTATTTAAATTCACTGGGAACTAGAGATTTATCAGGTGTCATTCCCTGAAGGATGAATAATGCCATAAAGAGAAGTCTTCATCTATTATACAAACATATTTGAAGGCTTTGCTATTACATTCCTCTGCCTGTTGAATGGAGTAAAAATGCCTTTGGCTGAACAGAGACACAGTGATACTTAGCAGCAGCATCTTATGACCTTTTGATCAGCTGAGATCTCAAGCCATATTAGTGGACAGATTATGATGTGATGGAAAGAAGGCCAGGAATAGCCTTTTCATCATGAGATCTTTTCTGTGAATATCCTTCTTGGGTGTATTCAGGTGGTTAATCGCTGGGGCCAGGGCAATCATTTGGAAGCAGGGGAGTGAAATGCTGGTATAGGCAATCCAAATACACTCAGGTTTGCCAAATGTAGCTGGATATTAGAGCTAATAGTTTCTTCCTAATATTCTCCTACCCTCCTGTTTCTATCAAGGCTGTGGGTGACCTTGCAATTTTTTTTCTGTCTCTAATAACCTCATTTTGGCAGAAAGAGCAACACAAAATGAACCTTGAGTCCTTGGACCACAGGGGAGCTGCAGTCCCCGAAACAAAGGAATGCACATGGTGTATATGGATATCAGACTGTGAAGGGAAACTCACATAAAAATGTCTCTGTCATTTTAGAGATAATAACACTAGTGCTTAAATCTATGTCAGCCCTTCCAAGGAAAAAAGAAATAATGCAGGTTTCAAAAAATGCATAGCCCTGATAGTATTTCTCATTTTACAGGGCCAGACAGAGAAAATAATGACTTTTACTTTATCTTACCTGCCTGTGCAGAATTACTACTTAAAATTTGCTCCAGCTTTGAATTTGCCTCCTTTTCATCTTAATGGCCAACAGGAATCTTCAGCCTCCTTGAAAATCAAACATATCAATCAATCAATCAATCGCTCATTCACTGCTGACTCTGCACATTAATAACAGTTGTGCCAAAGCTTGACTCAGGTGCTGTGGTCACTTTTGGAAGGAAAAGGGGCAGACTCATGGGTGTGGAATCAAGCTCTGGGTCTTCCTGAGCATGATTATATGCTTGGGCAGCCCATGTTGGTTATGGGCTATGCAGCATCATCTTGTACATTGTCAGCACAGGGGTGTCTGAGTTGCACTTTTTTTTTTTTTCCGCCTGAAGCCAAACAAGCTGCTCATTTCAGTGTCAGGAAGAGGAAGGGCTGGCAGTGTGGGAATCCCAAACCGCTAATGTAATGGGGATGGTGATGCACCAGGTGTGGAGAGCAGTAGCTATCACAGCACTGTGGAAACTCTTTGAAAATAAAGAGGTTATGGAGGTGGGAGAAGCACACAGCAGGACACTGTCTCCTCTCACTCATCTCCCCCAGCCTCTTCAAGTAGGTGCCTGCTGGGCTTCCCACTCCTCCTGCCTTTTGCACTTGGTCACAAGGTCATAGGGCATTAGATTCTGCTGGCATGAAGGAATTTGCCATCCTCCTGGCATTATTGCTTCCTGAGTCAGGAAGCCACCATTAAACATCAAGGCTATTAGCCCACATGGTGCCTTTTAGCTGCTTTTTCCAGGGCCACAAAGGTGTCCAAACACGAGCTGGGAGGTGACACCAGCTCCTGACACAGGTCTGCACCATCTTTTTTTTGGGAAAACCAGGCAAAACTGCAAAAGGTGGATGGCAGCCTTGCTGTCCACAAAGAAAGTGCCATTGCTGAAATACAGCCGACTCACCAGGATAAGGAGCTCCCTCCCAAGCTCCATCTGAAAACCATGAGTGGGTTGCTGTACAGATGATTGTTAGAAGTTTCATGAGCTAAGCCATTCAAAGGGATGCATTCCTCTGAACAGCTCCCATATCAGTATAAGAGTTTCTGATGGCAGCTTTGAGATCTTTTCACTGGGAAGGCTTTGTGGTGTGTGTGGTGAAGAGAGTGCAGGCATGAACTCTTTCCTCTTCCTCCCTGCTCTGCCTTGAGTACCTGTGGGATGTAGGAGGGTGGGTGCCAAGGTTTGTGTGACAGAGTACCAAGATCTTCTCTCTTGGTTTGGGATTGCAGTAATGCTGCTCTACCTTCTGCCAGATGGCCTTGCCTTGATAAAATCAATTCTTGAAGTAAAGAGCTTGCATTCAGCTTCTTGTAACACAGAGAAATCCATGAAAACAGACTTGCTCTGCCTTTTGCAGGTCAGGACAGAAAGTTGCTATGGGACATCTAGTGGTATCCCAGTTGTCATGGTTTAACCACAACAAGCCCCTCGTAGTCCCTCACTCATTCCCCGACCAGCAGGATTAGGGAGAGAATTGGAAAGGTAAAAGCCGGAAGACTCATGGGTTGGCATAAAGACAGTTTAACACGGAAAGAAAAAGCCATGTAGACCAGCAGAGCAAAAAAGAGAATTAATTCACTGCTTTCCATGGGCAGGCAGGTGTTCAGCCATCTCCAGAGAGTCAGAAACAATCACATGTAGCAGTGGCTTGGGAAAACAAACACCATCACTCCAAACATCCCCCCTTCCTCCTTCTTCCCCCCACTTTATACACTGACCATGATGTCACATGATCTGGAATATCCCTTTGGTCAGTTAGGGTCACCTGTCCTGGCTGTGTCTCCTCCCAGCCTCCCAAGCTCCCCCATCCCCTCCCCAGCCTGGCAGTGCAAAAAGCAGAAAAGGCCTTGGCTCTGTGCAAGCCCTGCTCAGCAATAACAAAAACATCTCTGTGTTATCCACCCAATGTTCAACACAAACCCAAAACACAGCCCTGTAACAGCCCCTGGGAAGAAAATGAACCTTGCCCCAGACAGAACCAGCACACCAATGTAGCATAGTTAGAGCATATGGCAAGCACTTGAGGTGGGATGCTTTTTAGGGGGCAAGCAATTTAAAGTGGCAGATTTTGAAAATGTAGTATCAGACAGATGTCAATGATATGCAATGGGATAAGGAGGACAGTGATTTGTTTATGAAGGTCATCTGTCCATGCATAATATTTTTTTCACTTTAAACACACCACATCTGGTTCCTTGCAAAGATTCTTAGATTGCAGACAGCAGTAAACATGCATCCTATTGAGTAAAAATGATTTCATGAACCAGCAGAAGTACTATTGTCATAACCAAATTTATAGCCATACAATTCCCTTCTTCTGGCTGGAAAGAAGTAATCTTGATCAGGAAAATAAATATGTCATACAATAACTTAAGCAAGTTAAGCAGTATCTGGGATTGTTCATGGGAATGTAACTGGGTATACTCAAAGTACTAAACCAGTTCTCAGCACACTTTTGGTGCATCTAGCAAGCTCCTAAATCATCCTTAAGCATGGATCCCTGTGAGCTGTTTGCATTAAGCTGCTGCACTAGGAATGTTAAGACACGGCTGTGAGCAGAGGTGCAAGCCTCTCTGTGCCAGTTGGCCTCCACGCCTGGGAATATTTCTGGGCACATTTAATTACTACTGGCTGAAAAGGCTCAGGCCCAACTGAGAAACTGGACTCCTTCACTCTCAACTCCATTTGTCAGCAGTGGGAGAGGGGAGCCACCACCAGAACCTGATTCAGCCTCCCTTGATCCTAACCTGTCCAAATTGTAGACAGTTGCTAAGGCAGCTAAGCCTGCACAGTTTAACATGCTGATAGCAGAGGAAAGGCCACATTATCCCCCAAAAGGCGATGCATGGTTTTTCTGCATATTTACTAGTCACCACTCCAACCTCTTCAAGCTCATGTAAAAAGATGTATTGTAAAAAGTCACCGAGGTGCTCTTTCCTACAAGAGGGAATGTCACCCATTATTTTTAATTTTTTTCTCCCTTACCATGAGGAGATTTCTTTTTAAATAAGTTTCAGCCATAAGATAGGTGTTCTATATAATTTGCTTTCAACAGTTTAATCCTTGTTAGTTAAATATGTCCCTAGGAGACAATTGTAGACTTACACATAATAAAGAAGGATATCATGAAAGTATACAGCGTTATGTCTTTCAAATGTAGGTAAACCCTTTGTTTAATAGAGAAAGTCTTATTTTGAGTTCACCCTATCAAAATATATACAAAATATATATACACTTATATAGATACAGGTATCTATTTTTTCTCACTGAGTTAAAAACTTCATTGAAAAGAAAGAACTTGGGCTCAGCTCCTGCAGCCACAGTGTAATGTTTCACTACGTTTTCTTTTGTTTAAATCTTCGCATGCACAAGGCAATCTGATTTAATACTTGTTTAAACATATCAAACAAAACATTTTCCCTTCAAGAATACCTGAAATATTTGGTCACACTGGGGATGAAATTATTGATTGTATATTGCACATATTTGGAAACATGACCTTAATCTGCAGGTTTCAGGGGAAAAAGGTATTTTCCCCAGGTACAGCAGTAAGTCAGATAAGTAAATTATACTTTTGACATGTTAAAGGTGTTCCGTTTTAGACAAAGGAAGTGGTATCCCAGTTGTGTCACTGAAACTCAATGCTCTGTTTTGCTTTTTAACAGCTGCACATTTGTTGTTTCAGTGTCCCAGTTTGCTCTCAAGTATAAATGAACTGCTACATACCAAATAATCTATAGTTCTACCAGCTCTGGAAATATAATATTGCTATTAATATTGATCCTCACAACAGAAATCAAGGCATCAAACTTTGCAAGCATTACTTGCCAGTGCCCTGCTTTTTTACCTTAAGAGTAACCACTTGAAAATCGCTATTCCCCAGGGAAAAATATTTTATGCTCACCCTCATTCCCTGTGTCATAATGAGCACAAATATGAACACAAGGGGGTGGGGGAGCAGGTGACCAGCAGATAGGGTGCATATAGATTTATTTTAGCCATCTGTGGTTTCTAGGTGCAGCAAACCAATGCAAAGAGCACCAGTGAAAACAGTCTGCATCAACCCTAGTGTCCGTCTCTAAGGGCACAGCAGATAGCCTGGCCAGCCAAAATAATCAGTGTCCTGGATCTTAGAACCCTTTCCAGTGCCTAAAGAGGCTCCGGGAGAGCTGGAGAGGAACTTTGGACAAGGGCCTAGAGTGACAGGACAAGGGGGAATGGCTTCCCACTGCCAGAGAGTAGGGATAAATGGGATATTGGGAAGGAATTCCTAGCTGTTAGGGTGAGGAGGCCCTGGCACAGGTTTCCCAGAGAAGAGGTGGCTGCCCCACCCCTTGAAGTGTTCCCAGGTTGGACAAGGCCTAGAGCACTCTGGTCTAGTGGGAGGTGTTCCTCCTCAAGGCAGAGGGGCTGGACTAAATGGTCTTTAAGGTCCCTTTCAACTCAAACCATTTTATGATGCTGTGGGAAGGGTGGGATTGTCTGTGGATGGATGGCCTGAGGGCTCTGGCAGCCCCCTCCTTGCGTGGGAAGCACCATCAGTAGTGAAAGCTCATACAGTTTTCTTGCAGAGGTGATTTCAGATTCAAGTTCTCAGGTGGGGAAAAATGGTCCTGCAACATTGAGTATTGCCGGCAGCATCAAAAGCATCTGTTCCTTGTTCTCCTGTCCTCTCTGAGCTGCCAGGTTGCCTTGGGAGGGAGAAAATGTGGCACTCCCCATTCTCACATGTGTGAGAACACACCTCTGTGAGTTTGGTGGGTTTTGTCGTATCTGTAGTGATTTTGCAATGAAGCTGTGAATAAGAGTTTGGCAGACTGGTTTTACAATTGTCAGCCTTCCCAGAAGCAGCCCAGAATTTCATTAACTGAGGTATAGGCATGATTTCTTATAAGCTCTTTTCAGAATTTGCTAGATCCAGATAAATTAAATCAGTACTTTATCTATGTGCCACCAAAATTAGTTGTCACTGATCTCTTCATAAAGGAATACTGTAGTTCTGGTCCCTTATATTTGAACAGCAGCTGCACTAGATGATGCTCCCATTTTTTAATAAGTACCTGTAGTTTAATAAGAATAATGGGAAATAATATGATATGAGTAAAGCATAATCTTGGTGAGGATAAGTGAGTGAAGTAGGAAATTTGAGTGGGAATGGTCACACCATGACTCTATGGCAGGGTAAAGGTGTAGGGTGTTGTTCAAAGTGAAAAAGCAGGAGCCTCAGATGGCTGGAAGGAGTCCATGAGAAGCCCTGACAGGGTAAGGGAGGAATAAAGAAACCTTTCCTTTCATACAACTTAGGAAGAAGACATCAGAAGTAATTGTACCCAATGCGATGCCTTGCTTCTCTCCCTGAGGTGGTGGTCTGATCATGATTCAGTGTCATCATGACCCACTGTGCTACCAGCTTAGTTCTCTCTCCTAAGTGACCTTTACCCACATTGTCCCCTGGCTCCCAAGAAGCAAATTTATCAACCTTATCCTTCATCAGAGAACTTCAGTTTATCTCCTACATGAAGAGCCATTTATCATCTGTGAGATGAAGCTCAAGACAACATCTTGGAAAGTCTACCTGAGAAATGAGATTTGTATTATCTCTTGCTGAGAGCAATCAAGGTCAGGATTGAAGAGCAGTCACAGTTGCAGGGAAAATGAATGCAAGGCTCTTTATCTACTGGCAATTCCTAAGACCTGACTTCATATCAAAGATTGCATTTCTGCACTCTTTCTGAGGCAAGAAACTCAGACACTTAGCCAGGAGCAGGTATGACTTAGGGTTGATTTTTTGGAAGAATATGGAGGTAGGGCTGAAGTTGTCATCAGCTGTTGCTGTTAATGTCAGCAAAAAGAGGTGATGCCATGGTTGCAAGCTTTCAAAACATTTCTCCCCCCACCAGTATCACCTCTTCTCTGTACAGCCTCAGCAGCTTACTTCAGCTGTGACTGAAACCACAAGTTATGTCATTATACCTTTTGCTCCCATTGGATGGTGAGTGTATGGCCATTTCTGCCCTTATCTCTTCTTTAAGATAAAATGCCCCAAAATGCCATCATTGAAGTTCAGAGGTCATTGATGACTTTAAAATCCTCTCCAAACACCTTGGATCAAACCCAAATGAAATAAAAATCCATAAGAGAGTCAAGGGATCAAGACACCAAAATAATGTGTCCAAGCAAGCAGCTTGCTGGTTTCAGAGTGTTTCTGCCAGCCATCTGCTTACTTGAATTTGAGGATGTGACGCTTTTAGAAGTCAGAGAAAAAAACACACTCAGACCCAGAGCCTTCTTTCTTGTGCCTGTTTTCTTGCAACCTCAAGAATGTCCTGTTTTGCAATACTGTAAGCAGGTGTCTGTAGTGCTCAAATACCAGGATATGTAATTCTCCAAGTAAAAAAAGTAAAAATGTTTCTGAAGCCTTGAAACATTTTCTCTTCACTCCTCTTCATGAATGAGCAACAGAATGGACTGTGTTACTAAAACCCGATAGTCACTCATTTATTTACATAGTTAATGACTGTCCCTTTTTAGCTAAAAAGATACAGTTTTTATCATTCTACTCCTATTTCAAGTCTATTGTCTCAGCCATGTCCTGTGTAAAAAAGAAAATGATCCTTTTATGGATGGTGTTAACTGAGCCACCAGTGACAAAACCACATTTAAGAGCTAAATTCCCCTTTTATTCTCAAAGGTGATCAAGATCAAAGCACCAAGAGTCCAAAGCTGAAGAGAGAAACTAAACTCATGGTGTATCCTTCCTGTGAACAAATAAAGACATTATAGATGCCCTTCTGCCAGTGTGACCCTTTTAATCAGCAGTTTGGCCACAGTTATGAAGATGATATTGTGGCAGTCCATAAAATCCCTGACATGGCCAGAGCATCATAAAGCAAATATATTATTGCTCTTGGCCCATAGTGTGTGTGACAATAAAAGGTGAAGATGGGAGTTGAAGAACCCCGCAGAGGCAGTCAGGAGTGCAAAAAGGCTCTACAGAGCTCATTGGCACAGCCAGCTGTGGCCAGCTGTTGCTAGGGTTGAGTGCATCTCACTGGGAGAGGTTTGCAGCAGGACTGTTGGCAAGGCTGGTATAATGAGAGCCTTTTCCTTGCAGGAGTGACAGCCTTGGGGAGGAGATGAAGGTGTAAGAGCAGAAGATGTTTACTCTCTTACTTGGCACTTGCTTAGGGAAAATATTCTTTCTCGATTTAAAAAAAAAAAAAAAAAAAAAAAAAAAAAAAAAAAAAAAAAACCACCAAAAAACAACCACCAAAAAAAACCCCACCACCAAAACTAAAATGAATAATAAGCCATTCATAAACTAATGAAAGCTTCATTTTCATCTGTTATAATGTACTTCATTAAATTCTTGACATTCACCACATCACAATGTTTATCTGCAAAGCAGTATTTCCTCATGCCTCATGAAAAGGAACAGCAGGAGTACCTCAGAAAATTCAACCCACTTCTGGCATCTGGTGTCAGGATTTTAATAGCACACACATTACCTTTTTTTTTTTGTAAACCTTCATTTTGCTTCAAGTGACAATACTTCGTTTTGATGCTATGATTTTCACACATAAATTTCAGTGTCTCAGTATAGCATTATTCCTATTTCAGAAAACAGGAAAAAAAGCCTGAGTGAGGTGATTCAGTTGTGGCCATAGAGCAGAACAGACATTGATTTTCTAAATTCCAGGAGTACATTGCATCTCCCACAGGAAGATGTAGACAGTGTCACATGGGATGTGAATCAAGGGCTTGCACCAAACTTCGATGAAGAGAATGGGCATATCTCCTTTGACTTCTTGTGGTGCTGGAATGCTTGTGCCCAGACTTGTTTTCAGAGTCAAGAATTCTGAAGCGGTAACTGGAAGGGAAAATTTTCAGCTTGGTAGATAAAGCAAATAACATGATGGTGCCTGTGTTTTCCTTCCATTTTTGTCACTGGCCATTGTCAGTCAGCCCCTTATAGTGGGATTTTCTCTAAGTCCTGTTTGGCATAGAGAAGCAAAGAGCTGTCCTCGTCTGTGCTTCCTGTTTGTTTTCTTCTGATCTCAAATTTGATTTGAGGGCAGCTTGGGTTCAGTCTTCTTCTAAGGCAGTGTAGGACTCATCAGGTCCTGTGCTGGTGTCTGTCAGCAGCAGCAGCCACTTGGAATGCCCAGAGTCATGAGGGAAAAACTGAAAACTGAGGGGAAATCTAACTGTGGCACTAGGTCACACATAATTAGCCAATTTTTTGTGGGAGTGGGAAAGCACCTGCTTGTTTAAAATGGTCCAGTTCTTCAACTCTCTGCTTCTGAAGGGGTCCTGAAAGTCTTGAGGCAGGGATATAATCTGAAGCCATCCTTCTGGGCTCTGAGTTGGGAACCTGTGGCATTCCTAAATTCATTTGTTGTATTACAGGTGGCCTTACTGCAGGCTTTAAAGAGCCACAATTTGGTACAACCAGATTTGCTGTTGAAGGGCCATTGTGTTCCTTCAAATCCTGTGGTTTGTTCTTTGCTATCCCATGACACACCATTTTGAAGTGAGGGTTCTTTTCTTTTCAAGAAAAACAGGAAGATTGGTGTCAAGCAACTCCAGAAATCTCTGGGACCCATGCTGCCAAATGTCCTCTCCACTTGGCATTGAGAGTCTCCCAGCATGGCACTGTTTTTGATTTACAATGAGAGGAGGTGTGACAAATGAGCCTCTCTGGTCTCCATCCTCCTTGGAAAAGTGCTGTAAACCTAAATGGATTATATCCTAGTGAAATCAGCTGGTGAATGAACCAATGGAGTGAGTTCAGAAAAATTCCCTCTGCTTCCAGGGACAACTCAGAAATAACTCCTTGGTAACTGAGGAACCATCTCTCCACATGGCTGCAGAGCCACTGCCACCATGGTGTTTTCCACAAAGGCAGCCTGTGATCATGCAGCTCTCAATACACACAAAGAGAAAAGAAGGGAAGTGGGCAATATAATCCTTCCTCCACAGCCTTGTCCACGCTACAGACACATTTTCTGGCCAAGGACAGAGTTTGTTATTCCTAGACTTGGTTGTCCTGTAAAGGGGAGATCAATTGGCCAAGATTAGGTCTAGGGAGTGGAGGAATATGTGACCCAGCATCAAGTCAAGCTGCTTTTTTTCATGACAGTTTAAAAAAGCATCATTCCCCAATTTCATATACCTTGAGATCCTGGCTGCTGCTTACAGGTTAATGATTTTGTGAGGCTTTATGAAACACTGGGAAAAACTAGGATACCTCTGGCTGAAATTTCCCTGGCCATGCAGGCCTGACCTGCAGGAAGGAGTTGGTTTTTTGGGTAAAGGTTCATAGGATGAGGACAGTTTGGCAAAGAGTCTAGCAAGTTGAGGGAGAAGACCTTTCTGAGCACAGACACTCAGCCATTATTAACATTTTACTGCCATCCCTGGCACTGTTGAAGGCCAGGGTGGATGGTGTTCTGACGGGCCTGATCTAGTGGAAGGTGCCCCTGCCCATGGCAGAAGAGTAGAAATAAGATGGTTTTGAAGGTTCCTTCGAACCAAAACCATCCTGTAATTTCATGAACTGGTGTGATTAATAGACCAGAGGGAGCTCACAGGAGCATTTTTATGTGACCTATATTGTGACTAAAGCACCAAACCTGCCCTTTGCTGACATCAACACATGCGGTTTTATCCCTGCATTTGACTCACAGTATCTTAGGTGCTACAAGCACAGGACTATTTGGCAGTACCAGAGTTGAACCAAAAAAGAACTGGGGTAACAGAGAGATTGAAATTATTTCAGTGAGACCCATTCTTCTCCATATTTCCCTTGCCTTGCTTGGTTTGTGCAAAACTTCATTCCTTGTCTCTTAGCTGATAGACAGAGCCAGGGAGGCACATCCAAAAGTTTCTGTCTGCAGATACAGGCCTGATGCACTCCAGAAGGACAAAAAGAGCAATCATCTAAATGTGAACTGAGCCAATTAAATGTCTGAGCAGTGTTTCAAAAGCAAACATGAGCAGCATCAGAAATTTTCCATCAGCTGTAATAACGCCAATTACTTTGCCAGTTGCTGATTCCACTGTGATTTGTTTAGTGCAGTCATGCTTCAGCTTCTTGCCTGGGCTAATAAACTTTGTTTATGCTGACTGTTCATTTGAAGAGCTTTTCTCTCTTTTTTCCCCTGCTGTTTTCTCTTTTCCTTGGGCCTGTCTCAGAGTACAGAATAATCCTCTTCCCTCTGTCCCTGCCAGATGGGGCAGAGTATCCTAAAATGGTGACAAGTTTCTCAGGAGCAAGAGATGCTGTTGTAGTTCCCAACTACTTTGTAGATGCAGAGGTCATCTTCTCCTCCTCCTTGCCACTGAGTTTAGAAAGCAAAAAACATCCCAAGAAGTCAAGGAGCTTCTCAAGGAGTGGGCTGTTGGGATTGGATGGTGATGGTGGCTCTAAAGCTGATTGCTTTTATCTCAGGGATAGAAAGAGGGACCTTGTGCCTCTCCTTGTGACAAAAGCACACAAGGACATGTGCACACTTACAGTGTCCCCCTGGAAGGTAGCTGGAGTTTTTCATTAGTGTTTGCTTTCAAGTCCATGGAAATTACTGGGTGTCCCCGTAGCCACGTTGCACAAGAGCTGTGATTCTTTTCCTGCTAATTGGGGAAGAGCACTAATCATGGGCATTAAAGGAATGCATCTGCCTGACTGGCAACTTGAATGTAAAGCGCTGCAATATCTTCCAGAGATTTTAAAAGTTGGCTTAATTCCCTTTTCAGTCAGGTTCA
>VXBB01013321.1:114143-143421 GCA_013399915.1 Illadopsis cleaveri
TTATACGTATCTGCATAAGAAAGTGAAGACAGAAGAACGGCAATTTTTCTTTTTTCAAATTTTTTTTTTTTTTTAAATTTTAAACTACTTGGGGACATCAACCATACATCTGCTCATTTCCTCCTTCTAAAAGCTAACCAGACAGCATATGCCACCATCAAAATTTCCCACTGATGGTTTGTTTGTCATTCAGTCACCTTGAGCATGCAGTGGAAAATTTGAGTTGGCTCTTGGATATGGTATTTTTTAATAACCAAAAGCATGATTTGATCAAGTTGCCATTTAAAAAACTCACAGTCCAGTTGACTTTGTGTGATGCCACACAGTAACAGTAGGTGCTGAAATTCAGCAGAACTGAGTATGAAATGGGATTTGGAATCCTATGTCTCATGCCCTAGGGGCTAATGGAGTAGGTATTTTTCTAACTTCACAATTGTGGTTAGTACAATACTGGATGAGGAATGGCTGAAAAAAGTTTGGGTTTTTGGGTTTTTTTTAATTTCTTTTCTTTTGGCTCCACAGATGTGCTTAAGCAAACACGATCTCCTGATCCTGCAAACAGCAGTTCCCTTGGCAAAATGGTTGGGGAAGGTTTTGGATAACTTTAGTTAAAAAACACACTTGCAAAAAAATAAGCTGTCAGAGAGTAAATATTTAACTTTTCCATTTGTTTTCTTCTTTTCATGGAGTGTACATGACAAACTTTATTCATAGCTGCTAATGTTGTAGTTAATGTCAACAGAGTTATAGTTGGAAAGGAAATTACCCGGACTGTCATGATTTCACATCCTTTATGTAATTCCTTCTCCGGACAAATTGGTTGTTCATGACGACAGACACCGAAACAGATTAACCTGCCAGCCAGCTCATAGTGACACGCAATAAAATGCAAGTTCTGGAGCTCTATATAAAAAAAATTACCCATGGAAAGTACCCACCACAATGAGAAAAACAGAACAAACCCACTGACCAGAAGTTAAAAACAGCACAAGTTACAATAAAGAGGCAAAGGTTTAAGAGATCAAATCAAGAGGGTTCCTAGAGACTGATTGTCTTGGGACACATTGGGAGATTTTTGAAGGATATGTGATCTATTTAAACTTTGCTAGACTTGAATGAGGTTGTTCTATCCCTCTGCCATGTTCAGGTGAGACCCCTCCTGCAGAGCTGCCTCCAGCCTTGGGCACCCACAGCACAAGAATGTGGAGCTGCTGGAGCGAACCCAGAGGAGGCACCAAGATGATCAGAGGGATGAGCAGCTCTGCTGCAAGGAAAGCTGAGAGAATTAGGATTGTTCAGCCTGAGAAAGAGAAGGCTTTGGAGTGATCCAATTGCAGNATCTTGGATATGAGAATGGTAAGAAATTCATATGGTTTGCCCATGGAAGTTGTAGCTGCCCCATCCCTGGAAAAGTCCAAAGTCAGGCTGGATGGGATTTGAAGCAACCTGGGACAGTGGAAGTTGTGAAGGTACATGTGCCCATGGCAGAGGGTAGAGCTGGATGAGCATTAAGGTTCTTCCCAACCCAAACCATTCTGTGCCTTTATGATTCTATGATTCTATGATGCAGGGCTATCAAAGTGTGTAATCTACAGGTGGTAGGTAAAGATGAAGTGTCTCTCACATACTTTTTGGATCTGTGATTTACAGAGAGACTCGTTTTAGTGTTCTCTCGGCCTCAGCTTGGCTCAGACAAATTGGAGTCCTGGTGGACATTGCCCTACATCTTGCAAGCATGGGCACTATAGAAAATGCACACACTTTGCAAGCAAGGCATCTTATTTTCACTGTTTTTCACACTGGAATGAGGCAGTGTTGAATTAAGCCAGGTGTAAAGTGTATGTGAAAACCATTAGGCAAAGGCTGCTTTAAACAATGAGACTTATCATGATAATAAGTGTTAGACTTGGTAGTCAGTAATAACAGGGTCAGCGCCTTGGAGAGCAGCTCATTGCAGAGTGTCAGGAAAAGGGAAAGTGATTAGCTTGAGTTTCCAAGGGAAAATGAGCAGTCCGCAAGTTCAGTGCTAGATCGTCTGTAGTCATGTTAAGAGTCTTTGCCTCCCTTCTCATCAGCAGTGGGATCAAACTCTCTGCTTGGGTATGTGCCTTCCCTGTTACTAAATCCATTTACACTGGGATTTGCTGGAACGTAGAGGAAACTCAGTGATCAGAGCAGGCAAGAAACCCCGGATGTCCTGAGCTCTCGTGCTAAGGCTTGGCAAAAAAATTGGCTCCTGCTATTTCCTCTTCTCCCTGCAAAGAGTTTAATTCAGTAATTATTCTAAGAAACAAGATCTCTGCATGCTTGGCAAGAGGCCAGAGATTCATCCAAAGTTATGGGCTTACTTCACTGATGTTCAGGCCAATTGGTTCACTCAGGCTGCACAATGAGTTGCAGATGTAGTGATCTCATGTACTTCATTGGTGAAAGGCACAGAAATGTTTATCCTGTAGTCAAATGTAAATGTAAAAAGATGGTTCCTGAGACTGCAATCTGAATATCCCAAAACGGCATCACACCAACCCTCCCCCAATTTAATCCTTTTCTTTGTTCCCTCATCTCTCCCATCTGTGAAATGGAAACAATTCCACTTCACTTTGTCCTGCTTTGCCCCGAGGAACTGGAATGAGCTAGAACTTTCAAAAGAACTTTGAAGACAGATTATTGTTTTTCATTACTGTTTGCAACACTTCTCACCATGAAGCAATATTTCAGAATAAAGGTACAATTCTGCTCTAACAAGAAAGTAATGCTAACCTTCCACTAAAAATATCACTGCTTTGTTAGACGAAAATCAGCTGTGTTTGACAGAGTGATTTGTAAACTTTGCCAGTTCTGTGTGGGTCTGCACGCCCAGCCTGGATCTGGTGATTTTTTTTTTTCCTCTACTTTCTGGGGGGATTATATGCTGTGACTTTGACCTGGGACATTTCCTTTCTTCAGGAGGATTAAGCTTCAGCTGTTTTTATGCTAGCAGTGAGTATCACTTGCAGACTAAGAAATATGATTTCCTTCTTTTAAAATGGGTCAGACCCTTTTGGTGTTTTAACCACAAACAATGGCGTTCAGAGAAAAATCCAGAGTCATACGGACTTGGGAACCTTTGTGGCTTCAGATGTGAAACAGGCCTGTCTAATGCATTCGGTTCCTTGTCAGTTGTGAAAGAAATGTCTAAAGTTTCATAATATCATATCAGTTGTGCAAACAGCTTGTCCTTTTAAAGTAGGTGCTTAAATCTGCACTTGGTATTAGTAGAGCGTAGTCTACTTTTATGCCTGAAGAAATTACATTTTCTAGGGGTGGTGGAAGGAAGGTAAAGAATTAATTTAAGCTTTGTTTTTTTTTTCTTTAGATAGGAGCCATGTAACTCCACTTCAGATGTCTTTGTCTCATTCAGGACAATTAAGGATTTCATGTCATTTGATATTCTCTTTGAGAAGCACAGGAATTGGTTACGAGTTTCTACCTGTGTTAGATTTAAACACTATTTCATTTTAACCCTGGGGAATTAGTCTGGGTTGAAATGCATGCATGCATGAATTAAATCACAGCAACATTGCAGCGTCTCTTTTTAGCACAGAGCTCTCAAAGCTCTTAATCATGTGTTTGTTTCTCAGACCTGCCCTGTGATATGAGTACAGTAGCTTTATCATTTCCAGAACTGCAGAATCCGTGTGCAATAAAGCACACCTCTTCCTTTCCTCTGTGAGGACTGTTACCTTGAGCAGGCTTCTACCTCCACTGTGCAGCCCCCAGCTTGATATGCTTTGTTTACAGCTCAAGCAGAGGGATGGGAGTGAGGCTGATGCCTAATAAAGGGCATTTTTATCTGGTTGAGCAGGAGTAATTCCTGTTTAAATGCTTTCGATCCCTTTGATTTAATCTGGCACAGTATCAGCAGGCTAGATGGGTGAATGTCTGCTGCTCAGAGTCATAAGTGGCCTTAGGGCTTTCTTCAGTGAGGTGTGAGATATGGATTTGGGAGACAAAGAGCTTCAACTCTGGCTCATCTGTGCAATCCAGCCTTGTGTAAAAGGTGAGGTTTGCAAAGGGGACAACCTTGCTCAGTTCTCCAAATGAAAGGCTGAGATCTGCATGCTCAGGCTGCATCCATCCTGAGCAGTGCAGCCTTTCATCAGCTATTTTTTTGTAGCACATTCATATGTCACAGGCACAAGAAAAAGCAGAAAACAACCTAGGAGATGGTGAATGAGTCTGCAGAGCTCAGAACTGAAATTAATTGACATCACTCTCTCATTGCTGGTCAGAGCCTTAATGGGCCACCTCGAGTCCCTCAGCAAAAGCTGCAGCCCATTATATGACAGAACTGGCTGCAAAAATCTGGAGAGTTGAACAGCATGACAGCCGTGGTAGGTCATCTCCCACAGAAAGGATAACAAAATATTTGTGTATATTAGGCAGATGGAGGGACAAGCAGCAGAAGCACATGGGGAAGCAGGTATGTTTGTGATTTCCCGGAGAGGCAGCTCACCTTCAGAGACCAGCAGAGCTGGCTTAATGTGGCAACAGCAGCTATTGCACCAGTTGAAGGAACAGCAAAGCTGCCATGGCAACGTCTTCTCCTCAGGGGATCACAGGCAGAATTCTGGCCAAGCCAGAACAGGCCAAATTTCTCCTGTGCTTTCCACTGGAAAAGTGCCCCTCCAGCTGGCTACAAAAGACAAAATCCAGCCCATAAGCTGAAATAGAGTAAATATTAATTAAACAGTTACAGCTCTCAAGATCTTACAAGCAATAGGAGCAGCTGTCAAGTTGGGAGACACATCCTCCAGTGCATGGCATAGCCCAGCCACAATGTGTCAAGGATGCTGATGGTGGGACTGGCTGAAACTACAGCCTCAGGGAGTGGCTCAAGCGATCCAGTCCAAAATCAGTTCCCACCCAGGTGACTTAGAGATGAGAAGAGCCACAGAGCACCATAGATGGACAATTTTGCTATGGGTTTCTACCTGGTGAAGGCCTTTTCTCCCGTGAAGTTCATGAAGCACCATAGGAAAAAGGTTCAGCGACTTCCTTGGTGGAAGTATTAAGAGTGCAGAAAAAGGCTTTGGGCTTATTTTTTCCCCTGAAATTGGTGCTCAGACTTCTTTTTAATGAAGCCATCATACACTGCTCAGTTTCATGGGTTCCCCCTTTCTGTAAAAAAGCTGTGTCTGTTTTCATTAATCATTAATTGCTTTGTCTGGAACACAGACCTTCAATGTGGACACTCATAGCAGAACACAGCAGAAAAAGGAAGCAATATTTTCTCTTGTTTAGTGCTGCCTCTCAAGGAACTACAGGTATTGATTGATGCTTCTCATGTTTCAGATATTCTCTGCGATGGGAAAAAGTCATATTCCCCTAAAGTGTCAGTTGTATTACATATCAGAAAATATATCTCTTAAATGAACTCAAAGCATCACNTGTAAAAATAGATAGATGATATGCATCACACATTTTTTTTTCTCCTAATGTGATTGAGTTATGGCAGTAAATTTTTTCCTTTCCCCCCTCTCAATTCACACAATAAAATATATCACAGCTGTAGACACAGGGTAAAATACTGGATTGCTCTACCTTAAGTGATTGTTTCTCTTGTATCCATAAACATGAATAAATATGGTAGTAATGGCTGTCAATGATCCTTTGTTTCAACAAGTTGGCCATAATTAAGCATTGTATAAACATGATTGAGAAAATTAATGTCTCTGAATATCCCTGAAAGTTTTAAATCCTTCAAATTGCAATTACTTATCTTGTGGTTAATTTTATAAAAGATGTAAAAGAGAGATATGAGTATTTAATATGGATCTTAATCTTCAAAACAGGTTCTCCAAAGTTCAGGCTGCTTTTTAAAAAATTTGGGAATAAGTTACTTATGACTTTGCTTATCAATGTGCAGCGTAAAGCACCACTCGTTCTTTGAATAAAATAAAATATGTGTTCTAAAGTTTTACTTGTGAAGATTTTAAATCAGGAATTACAGAAATATTATTCATCTTTTCCAAGGAAAACTAGCTTTAAACCGAGACATAATGAGGCTATAAGTATTTGGGAGATATTTTTAAAAATGATTGATTTAGGGAACCAGAGCAACAACGGGAAGAAAAAAGAGCAGACAGTACTTCTGGAAATTCTGGGAGTCCATATGATTTCAAAAGGGAAGCTTGTGCTGTTTCAGCACTGATTTCTTTATTTACCTTCAGGAACTACTTTTTTTTTTTTTTTTAAGTTGTGGAGACAAATGACCCCATACCTCAGATGTCTCATTTGAGTAATGGATGTAAAGATATATTTGTACTTTGTGATGTCCTTTGAGATTCTTTGGAAAATGTGCTGCATGAAGACTAAGCATTTTTCTAGCATATATATATTTGTGGAGGGAAATAGGAAATGGATGTCCACATTGCTGTGGAACTGAGAGGAGAGGAATAATTTAGCAAAGGAAAAAAAAAAAGAAATATCCAGAATTCTGGACAAAAAGTCATTGGATGTGATAGATGAAGGTTTATCTGCTCTTTATAGTGACAGATAAGTAATGAGGTTGAACTGCTGCGATATTGTCTGGAAATAGAATAGATGACATTTTTAATAGGCTCAAATTGACTCTTAATAGTTCAGACCATCTGCTGAAACTGTGAAATAATAAAACTAGTACTTTTATTATGACCTTCTAAAGCACTAAATACTCTGGGAAAGTATGTGGACATTTCTAAATCTATGTTTTGGTTGAACAGTTTGGATAAAAGTATTTTGCAGGGGGTTTGAGGGTCAGGCTCCGGCCTGGTTGTAATAAAAGCAAACCCAGTGAGATTCCAAATTTGCTTGCAGGTGCTTAACAACTCCATCATCCATTTAAGCCAGTTCCTTAGAAACTAGATGTGCTGAAGTACATATAAGAAACAATGCAATACTAGTACGAATGATGATGGTGATGATGATGGGGATGATAATAATAATGCAATTACAAGCAGTAGTGGTAATAGTATTTGGTAGAATATGACTCTGATCAGAGTTCTTAGATCAATGTATTATCCAAATGATGGGTGGGGACCATTTATAACAGTATAGTTTGCCCTAGACAGGCACAGTAGTTACAAAATCTGTTAAAGGCCAAGTTCTTCTGGAGAAATATTCAGTTTGAAGCAGAAAAAACAATACTCACACATTGCAATAAAAATGAGTTGAAGAGAGATCTGTAAGACAGAGACAACAGAACTGATGACGAGGAAAGATATTTATACTTTGGGATGTCTCCTATTCATGTCCATTATGAAATAGCTTAAAATTGGCAGAAACCTTGTTGTTACTAGGTGTATTTGGAAGCTGATCATAGAAACATTATCATCAGGATATGATTAGCTTTATCTAGCATCTATATATAGCTGTGGGGGCTTCTTATATGGAGATGTTTTCAATTATATTCTTTTGCTTTGGCTGTGTTAGATGAAGCTCATGAAAATAACAACCTGGACTACCTGTTATTGTGCAGTGCAACGTGCAATAGCGTCTTCATCCATGATAGTATAAATAATGGCAATTGAATAAAGAGAATTAACACAAGTGCCAAAAGGCTATTTCTAGCAGGTTTAGTGTTCACACAACTCCCCTTTTTTTTTTCTTTTTTGTTGTTGTTGTTGTTGTTGTTTTGGGGTTGTTGGTGTTTTTTGGGTTTTTTTTTTTGTGATTTGAGAGACTGCCTTCCTCACTGTTCAGTTTCTATCTGCAAATGCAGGGATTTGTTTGAAATTTGATGTGGGTACTGATTCAGAGGTAAATTTAATTGAACTCTATCCAAAACTATTTCAGATGATGATTGAAACTTATTGGAATACGTATTGTAATTTATGTTAAAATATATAATGTAATGTCATGGAGCCCATGTCAGATACCTTTTCTTTTGGAGGTAATATAAAGAGAACAAAAAGTTGCTTCTTTGGTATTGGAAATCAAGCACTGAAGATAAAATTTCTCCAATACATTCATGTCCTCTTGCAGTAGAAGAGAAACAAGGCGTGACTAGAGGTGTTAATATGTTAATTGAAATCCAGTGTTTAAAAGACATTGTTATAATTCAGGTAAGAGGACATCTGCTCCCACTTACTCTCCAGACCTGAGTCAGTTACTTGCCTTCTCCTCCCTCTAGTTTCTCTGCTTCTGAAGGGTATGTGGCAATATTTATTTTAAGATGCGGAGACAATAATTTATTAATTTTTGCAGTGTTCTTTCACATCCCTGGGAAGAGGTGGCATTCAAAGACATTGGTCTTATTAAAGCATGTCCTAGTTAAGCATAAAGATGAAGCAATGCTTCTTCTAGATGGATGGAAGTTTGTACAAAGGTCTTAAATTTTGAAAGGGAAAAAGGCTGGACCACTTGGCATTCAGACCTGGGAATCTGAAACTGCATCTGCTCTTCCAGAGAGAAAATACAGCAATCTCTTCAAGATACTAAAGGGAAACAAAATATTAACCAAGGGCAAATTGAAACCAGTAGTGTTTTTTCCAGTGATAGTGGTTAATCACTAAAAGAAGGGGCAAGTGGAAATGAAGAATTCTTCATCATTTTATGTCTTTGAGAGATTGAAGACCTCTCTAGAGAAAATGTTTTACACAAAAATTATTGGGCTCAACAAAAGAGGAGCTGGGTAAAAATTTAAAACTGTATGGCATATAAAGGAGAGATGATCTACTAGTGCTCTACATATGTGATTTGTTACACACAGCTTTAGATGCCTGAAGTTAGATGCCTAAGTTTGAGCTGGTCACCCTGGGCTCTCTTTTTAGTCAACAGTAAGAAATAGGTATATCCAGGGAGCAATCCTTTTAACCTGCCGTGGATGCCTGTTTGAGTGTGATACAAATTGTCCTGTGAGGTACCTGTTCCTCCTCACTGACTGTCAAGGAAACCTGTAGTGATTTGTTCATGTCCCAGCATCTCATTTTTAGATGCCCAAGGAAAGAGATGTCTCTCTCTGGGACACCTAGGAGCTGTGGAACAGCACCCTTAATTTATAGGGCAGAGGCCTGTTTTGTGATCCTTGCATCCTTTATGAGTCAGTTGCTGGGTAAGTTGTATTCCCGTGTTGTTGAAAGAATCTGTATTTGAAAGGAGGGCCTAAGAATATCCCTCTCATTTCTTTGGGGGCACAGATGTAGGTAAGGGTGGGCCAAATGCTGTTGTTACTCTGGTATAAAGTCCCAGCAGTCTCACAGATTTTCGTGGAATTACAATGCTTTACATCTTAAGAAAAAAAACAGAAATGAGCCATTTAGAAAGGATCAATCCAACTTCCAGAGCAATCTGGTTCTTTCTGTTCATCAGATGACAAAGGGCAGCCCTGGAAGGAATGCTGTATATCACAGAGCATTTTTAAAGAAAAGACTCTTGGGAAAATCCTTGTTGAGCATGTGGAGACAGTGTTAAAAACACTTTCATCTTTCATTTCTTCCTGTCCTGTAGCCTTCCTGGCACCACTCCAAATTCACTTCATCACTTGGTGTTACTTGGTTTAGACCTGTGCCTCCTGCGTATCCCTATAGCAGTGGATTCCTGTGTAGTGTATCCAAATTCCTCAAGTGTAGCGTATCCAAATTCCTCAAGTGTAGCCCTGTCACTCAAGATGACGAACTTGTCATCACACTGGAGGTGTGCTCCGAGCTGCTCAGAGCTATGCTCAACCCACATCTGAGGAGAGCAACTGGTGCTCAACATAGGGGCTTAACCATCCTAAACACCCTCCCTTATCAAGGGAAGGAGGGAGTGACTCTGGCAGACTCCACTGCGCAGGGAAGTCTGTTCTCTTAACGTGGACTACAGAGAGGAGATGTGTCCTAGATACTCCAGCATGCCTACATGCAAGAAGGCTTCAGCTATTGGTGTTCACTGCTCTTGGATCACATATTAGCTAGGAAGCTTTGCAGTGCATCACTCAGTAGACAGAGGATTCCTGAGGCAGAGGGATTTTATCGCTCTTTATATAATTGCAGCAAAGTCAGGTATGACCTGCAAGTCTTGGTCCCTGCCAGTTGTCCCTGTTACCAGTCAGGTCTGCTTTCCTGGTCTGTTTTCTTCCTGGATAGTTACTCTCAAGTGTCCACCAACTGCTGCTGTCCACCTAAGCAATGGCAGAGCGAGCCTGGCATATCTCAGTGATTTGGATTAATCTGTATTTCAGAAGCTCTGTGAAGCAGAGGGGCTATGTGGACACATGCGGCTGCAGACGCCATGCCCAGATTGGGACTCTGCACTACCGATCCCAAAGACAGCAACATGCTGCCTCTATCACTGTGCATGCACAGCTGGATGTGCAGAGCAGGGATGGTGCAACCAGATGGCACAAGAAGGATTGGGACTGTCATCATCAAGCAGCTCTTTTTTGATTCCTCACCCATGCACTTTGTAGGTTCCCATGATACTGTACCACAGACTGTTTAGCCATTCCCACTCCACAGAGAAATCCGACCCCTTCCAATTATAGGGGACATGAAACTCTAGCCACATCCAGCTATTTCTGACACAGTGGTATGTGCATTGCCTCAGCCCGTGGTGAGTTTTCTGCCTGCTGCAGCAGCACTCCCAGGGTGCCCATAATAGGGTGGTTGAGGTGAGTGTTAACCTGCTGCTTCCCTCGGAAGCACAGACATTGTGGTAAAGGATTTTCTGTGTGAAGGTTGCCTGGGGGAAATTTGCTGTACACTGACCTCAGCTGTGGATGCAGAGGAAACTTTGGGCTTTTGGCGCTCATGGGTGCTTTCAGCTTGTAAAAATTCACTGTCCCATTAAGAGACTCTGTTAGTGCAGTTTTCTCTCTTGCGTGACACACTCCTGCTGATGCCAGCAGGAGTTTCACTGGCACCACAGGTACACAGAATGCCTGGGGAGTCTTCCCAGCAGGAAATAAACAGCTATAGCTCTTAGGATGACCTGTGAAAACTTGGTTCTGAAGAGGCATGTTTTTTTCCCACTTTGCCAGATCTCACTGTGGTCTGATAGATTGTGGGCAGTGCAGAAATCTCTTTGTAACTGAAAATGCTAAAATGTAAAGGTTTGTTGGTTTGGTTTTTCTTTTTCCTGAAAAGTCTTGATTTTTTGGGGGGGTGTTTTTTGGTTGTTTTGTTTTGGTTTGGTTTGGTTTTTTGGGTTTTTGGTTTTTGTGGGGTTTTTTTTGGTTTTGGTTTTTTGTTTATTTTTAAACTGGAATCATTCATGTTTCTGAGATTGTACCCTTCTTCCAACAAAAGGGAGAATTGGAAAAAGTTGATGAGATCCATTAGCTGACTTGAGGATATGAAGAAATCAATGCATTCAAGGACCAGTTCAAGAAGTTTTCTTTGAATCATAACAACAATCACTGGATTGTTTAGGTTGACCCTTAAGATCATTGGGTTCAACCACAAACCTCACACTGGCAGGTACCTGAGACCCACATCTGCACGTGCTGGAGGTTCCAACATATTCATGGGAATGTGCACCACCACTCAGACTTCCTCACCACTTCAGATGCCCTCATTGCTCACTGCTTCTCTGACTCAGAAGCATCAACCGCACTCTGGGGAACCTCTTCTAAGAGGCAATAATAGCCTTTATCCCATGATGGCACATCTGTCTGTGAACTGCAGAGACATCTCGGGAGATACAGAACATTTTCCATGGTCTTGGAGATGCTTAACACTGTCTCAAAGTTCTCAGCTGACTGCCTTATGTCCAGGGCCTCTGCTGCACCTGGGAGACAGAGCTGGGGAAATGTCAGAGAATTTTATTTCACCACTAAAGGAATGGGTTCATACTCAGAAAGTTAATGTTTATTATAAGCATGTGAGGACCTAAACCTTTTTGCGTTACTGATGATGAAAGCTTGAATGCAATAAGAACTGGCCTTCATTCACTCAGGAAAGCTTCCTAGATACTAATACTGAGTAAATGGGCTGTTGATTTTTAACTCTTGAGGTTTATTAAACATTAGATCATAGGAACTGTTGCACCAGTCAATGTCTTATAATTGTCTTATTACACGTTTCCAGTTACTGACTGTAGCCAATACCAGATGCTTCAAAGGAGCATGCAAGAAACCACGTAGGAGACAATAATAATAAACATAATTTGATCATAAGAACAGTAGCTTTTATCCGCTGTCTGTGCTCAGTGTTTGGCTTATACCCTGAGACATGACAGTTTATATTTTATTATGCATACATATTTAAAAGTGACAGCAGTTTTCAAAAGGGACTGGAATTTGGGAGGTCTGAATGAGATTTCAGCATTATCCCCTCACAGGAAGATTGACACAAACCAAATGACATCATCGTTTTTATGATTTCCAAGAGCACCTCCATTTCCACAGTTAAATACCACCAAAGATCTTAAACACTTATGAAGTTCCTGAGATCTAAGAACTAAAACTGTTACAAAAGGGCAAGGGAAGGTTACATGAAAAATCAGATCTGTATCTTAAATAGGAGCAATTATTAAAAGAAGTGATTATGATAAAGAAGTTAAACCAGTGAAAGGGAACACAATGTGCTGTTGTCTTTTTTGGATTGTGTACTCCAGGCACTTGGCAGTGCTTGTGTGTGAACTGATGGGTGTGCAATCAATTTGGCTGTTTTCCCCATGCAGTCCCTTCAGTGCAAACCCTCCACTTATTTGCATGGATACTTCAGTCAGTGCAGAGAGATGTCGCACTAAAAACAGAAAGACAAAAATTCCCCAGGCAGCCACTTCAGATCATACTATTCTCTGTTTTTATTTTAAAAAGAGGAACGCAGAAGTACAAACAGAAAGTCCTTGTTGTGTTCATCTTCCTGCAGACGATTCAAGAAGCTCCTTTTGTCCTTCCTTTGCAAAGAACGAGTTAGGAAATGAATGACATCTGAAGGCAAGAGCTGGGTTGCTCATCCCAGATTTTGTCTGAAGGTCACCTTGCAATTCTCTGTGGTTCAGAGATGTTTTTATTATTCCTCTTTTAACCTTAGGGAGTTTTTTAAATTTTTTTTTCTTTCTTCTCCCCCTTCCCCCCACACTTAAGCTAAATGACAAGTTATGAAACTTTGTGGTTTTTCTTGTTCTTAATGTGAGTATTGAAAAATGATAATCTGCCGAGAGCATGTGACGGAGCGCTCCCTCCTCCAGCTCCCAGCTCCCTCCCTGTCAGCTGCTGTGGCTCTTCATCGTGTTTAACCGCTCCCGGCTTTCAGAATATATTGGTTTCCGTTCTCAGATCTTCTTTGTCTTCTCTTGCAGCTGTTTGTTTCGCACTGTGGTCAGTGTTTGTGGGGTAGATCAAGCCCCACTTCTGAACTCTCATCTCCTCTCTTCCCCCTCCATGCTCTGCAAAGGTCACAGAGCTGCCAGGGGTTCTGTGCTCACACTGGGAGGTACCAGCAGGGAGAAAGGGAAACCATTAATAAAGGGCAAGTGTAGCAAACTGCTGAGTGGCTGCAGGCTCTGATGCTACACCCAGTCAGAGAGCAGGAGATTCAAACTGAGTTTTGAAGATCTTTTGGCATGTATTTAGGAAGGTGGTGGAGAAACGGTGTGACATGATCAAAAGCATTCATTCGAAATGGGAAAGCATCTAGCAAGGCTTCAAGCCACTCTGTTTGGTTTGGGGTTTTTTTTGCCTGACTTCAATGATGAGGTATCCAGTTTGAGGGAAAAAAAAACAAAACAGTCTTTTCATAAAGCCTATAGTATCAGACTTCTGCTGTGAATCAGCACTTAGGTACCATGTGTGAGGGGACACCCACAGTCTTCTGTAGTGGTACACCAGAAAGGAGGTAATATTTGTCTGTATATCACAGAATCATTTGGGTTGGAAAAAACCCCAAGATCACTGAGTCCAACCTTCAAATTCCTATTCTGGGCAAGAAACTGCAAGTTCAAAATACAAATAAACTTCTGTGAAGTTAGATTTTGCATGAAAATAGTGATAGCTAGTCAAAAACAAGTTTAAGAGCCTAGGCAAAGCACAAAGTGTAGGCAAGCCTTAATTTAGAGTTTCCCAGATTAGATTTCTTCCCACTCTTGCATAGTGTGTGCACCTAGAGAAAGTACACAGCACAGCATCTGCCAGGGTATTATCAAATAGAAAATACTTCTCTGCCAGCATGCCTTGAAAGTAGTTTCCCTTGGAATATTCCATTCTAAATCCACCAGCCCCTACGGAATACACTGGTGTGGAGTTAAATACCTGTTTCTTATACACATTAGTTTCTGCATGAAACGCAAGTGACTTTATAGATTTATTTTTTCTTCCTTTTTTATGGAAACTCTTGAGTGGGAATGGACCTTGTGCACTGCATTTCAGGTGAGAAAGGTGCTTGTAGTCTTCCTTTAAAATTGCAGTTACTAAATATGCCATAGAATTATTTATATATTTAATCTGAAGTATTGCTGGAGTGTTCTTCCATTTTAAGAATGGTTTCTAAATGGTGTCTAGCAGTTTGCACTCCAAGACAGGAAATTTATATATGGAACAAAGCAGTAAGTGCTTCTTGTAGTTTATAAGGTGCTACAAACTCTAATAAAAATAGAAGAGAAATGTTAAATATTCATTATACTATTACAACCCTCCTGGGAGATGGCAAAAGGCACCAAAATTATTTCATTCAGTAGTGTTTTGGATTTATGCATGCAGTCTATTGTTTCAACAATGTCAAAAGCTGTATAGCAACTCTGGTTCATCTGCAGTAGTAACTCAATATTATAAATCTTCACAGGAAAGAAAGAAATATAAGTCCATATATGTTCATTTCAGGCCCTTGTAGGATTAAAAAAAATAAAAGGAAGAAAGCAAATAGAAGTTAAGAGGGGGAATAACACCATAGGTATTTATAAAATACTGCCTCTCTTGGCCATGGTCTACAGTTTCCACTTTCGGGCAGTACTGCTCCCTTCTGAATGTTTTATATTCTATATGATCTACAATAAAAAAATGTGCCATCAAAAAACATGACACTATGCATGCCAAGAGTCCAGGTACTCCCATTAGAATAAGTGTGACAACAAAAGATGTGAAATATGGGCATCTGATGAACTGGCTAAACCCCTTGAATATTCCTAAAGAAGCAAACAAAGAGAAAACAAAGCACCTTCCCCCCTTCTAAGTAAAACTAAAATCTCTATCACTAGTCCTGGGAGATAAAGTCTTATCCTAAAAACAGCTCCCACTGAAACCCAGTCCATGAATCACAGCACTTAAACCCGAAGAGTCACATTCCATGTTGACACAGACCTTCAGTAGTCCCATTAAATGTAATGGGGTTGCACAAGATGTAAATCACTGTAAAATATGAAGCCTGATCTAATTTCTTTCTCTGAGATTAATTACTTCAAAGCCATTATTTCTTATTTCCTCCTCCTCTAAAATCCTAGAGCAACAGAAATTTTGAGGGGAAATTATTTTAACTATCAGTACTCTTGAAAGAAAAGTCGCTGTTGGTTCTTTGGTGCACTTTGAAATTTTACTTTAAAGCACAGGAAGAGATTTTTGGTTTCAGACTTTGTGTCAGCTATGGGGTTTATTGGACAGCGTGCTTGTGGCTGGAATTACTTTGGCAGTGAACTAAACAGGCAAGTACAATTTATGTGTCCATATATTGGAGCATACTGGGAAATAATGTATGTGTTGTGGTGAAGACCTACTGGTCCGTTGCATTATTTCCATAGTAATTAGGAGGCAAATGACCCTTCTGATGACAAAATTGAATTATGCTTGTGAATAGTTAGTGGGAACCATTGTACCTATTGCAAGAGGGGGACTTGAATGTCCTGAAAGGTTTCTCCAAATGTAATATTTATGATTTTGTGAGTGATACATTTCAAGCTGTTACTAAAAAAGGATAACACCAATAGTTGGAACAACCTGTAGACATGACTCTGTAGGACAAATAGAAATTAAATACAGTAAATATGCTTGTCTTTGCCTTCTCATCTACTTAATCTACTGTTCCTAGGAAGACATCCTTATATCCAGTACCAAACATCAAATAAGAAGACAAACGAACAAACAAACCAAACTTCAGGTCTTGACCATCTCATTTGTACGTTGCAATGAGTAACACTGTGCCTCATACAAAGGAGATTTTTTTCAACCATATTACACTGTGACAGAGCTTATCTTTTTTAAATTAACCACAAAGGGGTTTTGTAACACCACATAAAGGGTTAACTACAAAGTGTTTATAAAGTGTGTTTAAAGGTATTATGGTAGGGTTTTTTCCATGCAGAATGTTGCCCTAGGTCACCACTTGAAGGCATTAAATATTGAACCATCACATTTTTCCTTATTGAGACAGTCAATAAAAGACCACGTGGAAACTGAGGCACATGATGTTATGGAGATGGTGGGTCAGATATCCCTGTGCTACTCAAAAAACTCTAAATGTCCTTAGAGCTGTTTAAAACAATCCCAAAATAGTTCATCTGTAACAGAGGTGGATAATCAGAGTATGGCTGGTGGGTGGTGATGTCTTACAGATTTCATCAGTATGTATTTGGGATGACTTGCATAACTGATTCATGGCCTCATCACCCATGATTAATGTGCTATAACGTTACAGGAATTAAAACCTCTCACTGGCACTTGGTGAAGCTGGGGCCTTGCAGAAAAGAGCAGTATGTGAGCATATAATTAAAACCTGTACCATTAATCTGTTTGCAGAAATGGACTGAGTTCCATGCTCACAAACTCATCAAGTCATGAGACTTTTCAGGTTCTTGTCTTTGCTATTGTAATGGTTTTATGACAGAATTTTAAGACATTCATTATATATACTTATTGTAATGTTCTGTGAACCAGCGTGATTACTTAAAAGTTACATAAAAATTTGGGGAAATAATGATAGGTAATGCACAGTTCCTTCTGCACGCTGGTTTTCTCTTCTTATATGAGTGATACTACTTCAGCTACTTTTGTAATGTTATTGCCCTTTCCTTTAGTCCTTGGAGCAAGGGGTTAAAGCAATTAATTCTGTTAAATGTGTGTACCTCTGCTGTATTCAGTGTGAAAAGTCCTGGACTAAACCTGACCCCTGTTGTGGTGGGCACTGTGAGAGACAGGTTTTGCTCCTCAGACCTTTTAGGCTAAAGCGAAAACAGAGGTGTGCAGCAAGAGAGGGGAAGGATGATTATTTCTGTCCTTTTTGGACAGAAAGCCACAGAATTTGGGACAACATTCTGCAAAGTTTTATCTTTGGAGAACAGATTTCATCCTTGTAGTCCAGCTATAGTCCATGGACATCCAGCGCACAAATTAGATTTACATTGGCCTAATCATCATCATAAGTCTCTTTTTCTCTCTTACCAACCACTGAAATGCCTCTGGTCAACCACTGACTGTGTTCCTGGATCAGGCATCTTGACTATGGAGTGAGCCCAGCTCCTATTAAATCCATTTCTAAATGCCTAAGTAGGAGATGATCTCTTCTGGTTTGGCTGGTAACGATAAAGTTCCCTGCTCAAAGTCAAAGAGGGTACAAGAGAATAGGAGGAAACACGAGGTTTTCTAAATACCTATCCAGTGCCTTAATCACAAAATCTTCTTTCATCTGAATAAGCTTTTCCTTATCCTTTGGGCTTGATTTTCCAGTAGGTTAAATAAGCTCCTTTATCAATACTTAAACAGGGCTTGCCAGTAGTAGATCCACTCTGGCGGGGAGCAACAGTTCACTTATATTTAATGGAGATTCCTTCATTTTCCCTTGACAGGGAGGGTAATAGCTAACAGGCAACTGTTTTAAACTTTTAAGCATTTAAAGTATTGCAAGCACATGAGAGTAGGTGGGGAGGGGACAATGGCAGTGAGAAGAAAGCCGCCTGCCGGCTCACAGGCAAGAGCCCCTTCTCTGATTTCAGACAGATACAGAGGACTGCCCTACCATAGCTGGAAGAAAGGCTAATCCCTGGGATCATTATATTCACAATCCTGCCTTGTGATCTTTATAAATCTCCCTCTGAACATGGAGGATGAGCATCCTAGTGGGATTGTCAAAATGCCTTTTTGTATGAATGCTGGGTTCAAAAAGAAAAAGAGCACTGTGAAGTGCCCATGAAGAAGCAACCATCTGAAGGTTTGCCTTATGAAAGATTAATTTGCATCCTACAGTTTCGGATTTGTTTTGGTTTTTATTTTTTTCCCCTCACAAAGGCTGTTTTAATGGTTCATCTTTTACATGCACACTGTTTAATTATTTATGCATCTTGAGCCGTATTCTCTGTGTTTGGAACTTTTGCCATGGCACTAACCTTTTTATTTCACACCACTGAAATCTCATGCTGCACTGTGTACCAAACAGCCTCTAAAGGTCCCCTGGAGAATGCACACAGCAAGTGTGTAAGGATTGTTTAAGTGTGTGTGTGAGATGGGTTATTTGCTTGATTGCTTTCACTGGTGAGTCAGGGAGTGTGGCAAACCCAGCAGCATCCCTGCAAAGTGATTTCAGACCCCAAAATTAAATTTTACCCTGTGAAAGTTTTTAATTATACCTTCAAAAGAGGTATCTTCTGATCAGTTTCCCAGTGCACATGTCCCAAAAATTTATGCATGGATAGGAGTGATTTTAAAAGCACTTGAAGTTAAACAAGAGACCAAGGAGAGAAGAATCTCATGAATGTCCCAGGTCAGGGACAAGGCCAGGTTGGATAGGGCTCTAAGAGGTGGTCTAATGGAAGGTGTCTCTGCCCATGGCAGGGGATTGGAAATAGATGAGCTTTAATGCCCTTTCTGGCCCAAACCAGTCTGTGATTCTGTTAATCTTTGATTCTTGCTACAGGCTTGATTATGCAAACATATATAATATCCTGGAGCAATGTGCCTACATTTCTAATGCAAGGAGGTTCAGGAATGAGACCCTTTTAAGTGCTTATCTTTGCTTGAGACTTTGTAAATGTGAACTCATACACTTGATGAAGTGCAGCTCAGTGCAGTTACTAAAAATCACCCTTGCTCAGCATCCTTGGTTTTGGCCATTCTGACCATGAGAGATTTGCCAAACCTGTGTCAGAGCAGCCTTATTTCCACTATATACAGTAAAATTATGCAATGGGATTAAATAAAATTCTCCAGGAATATTGATGAAACATGGAAGGGAAGAATGGGAAAGATGTAGATAGATAACCTTTATGTCTCTCTTACTATCATAACACAATTGCTCTCTGTAGCACTTTCTCCATTCTCTAATAATTTTCCTAGTCTTAACTGTTCAAAAAGTGAGTTTCCTGTTGCATTTGTGGGCTGCCCTATAAATTAATCCATCTTGCTGTCAGCAGGTTCTAATATTAAGTGTGAACTTGCTTTCATTTCATTCCTTTTCTCCTATTTGTGTCATGAAGAGTCAGCCATCTCTTCAGATGTTGATAGCACAGACCTTGGACTGAGAAGGATTTTGCTCAGCCTTTTGGCATTCAGTGGGCTCTGTTTTTCTATGGAGATTGCACTGATGCTATTGATTGCACCTGCACTTGAATATAAAGGTTAGCTTTAAGAAGGATAGATGACTTCAGAGTTCAGTGTAGCCTACTGGGGAGGGAAAATTTCTAGATCAAGCCAAAATTTTCTTTATCTGAGAGTATATTGCAATCAGACATTGTCCGTTTTCCATCTGCAAAGCAATCTGTAGAATCTGGGCAAGTTTTCTCCATGGGAGATGTCATGGCCTATTGCGAAATAACTCTTCATTTTCCAAAACACTCTTGTAGCTCACTCTTTTCCCATACATGGAGTCCCCTCTCTACAGCACACAGCAGTAATGATAGCCATGCTGTATATAGTGTTTGGGGCAGACTTTAAAGGTTTTTCTTTCTTTTTCTTTTTTTTTTTTTTCCTTCTTTTTTTTTTCTTTTTTTTTCCTTTTTTTTTTTTTTTTTCCCCCTAAACTTCTTTTACAAGAAAATGGGATCAGGCACTTTGAAAGCCCTAGTGTTTATTCCGGGAGAAATCCAGCCAAGACAAGTGAACTGTCAACACCTACTTCTCAATAAACAACTGTCAGAGTTTTGAGAAAATGAAGGCTGTGTGTGGGTGTGCGTGTCTGTTGGTTATTTAATTGCTCCATGAGTCTCCCTGTATCCCTAGTAACCTTCATGTTTTCATTTGAGTTACACCAAAGCTCTGCAGCAATATTCCCCAAACTGTTGCTGCTCCCAAGACAGGATTGTTAGAAAGCAGCTTGGCTTTGTTTGCTGCTTGTGTTACTGTAGCACGGGCAGAAAATTTTTACAGGCACCTATGACCTTTCCTGCGTGCTGCAGAAAGGATTTTGTGCTGCTCTGATGCCTCCGAGGTTCCCTCGCTAACACCTGTGTTAAGCCTTGCTCTCCTGAATGGGCCACGCTTTAAATCTTTACTATCAGGATAAATCGGTTGGAAGGGTAAAAATTAGCTCTTTTCTTCAGTTCACTAACAAAAAAAGACTCTGTTGCATTAGCTCTTGCTGCTTGCCCAACAAACAAGCTTTACATTTCAGGTAAACTTTGCATCCTGCCTACTGCTTACCTAACCGGCCAGCTGGGGAGAGATTTCTCATCTGTGTGCTGAGGTTGGTGCCCTAATAGGACTGGAAATCAGATCATTGGAGCTTAAACTAGGTGACCTGCTCTCCTTACCTCATGGGAAATGTGTTTGTTTTTATTAGCAGTTAGATAGGGTCTTCAGAGGAGGTGGTGAGCTAAGATCGTCAAAAATTAATGTGTTTCATCCAAAGTTTAGTTCTTTTAATGTTTTCCAGTCTGTTTTCCTTTGAGGGAATTGTGCAGATATCTTTACTTCAGCAGGGCCTCCTCTAGAGTGGGAAAACACACTCTCTGAAACATCTTCTTTACTAAAATCACAATTTATGTAGTGCTAGTAGAAGCCTGTGCCAAATTTGTGGTTTAGTGCTGCCCAATAATCACACTGAGGAAAACTGTCCCTGGACTCATCAAAGACCGAGTAATGCTGGAGTCAGAGGCAGATACAAGAACACAACAGTGATCTCCAAAATCCTTGATCAGTTAGACCATGTTGACTCACAGCTCTGAGAGTTTTATAAAATAAAAAGAAGTGAGAAGAATGTTAAATTGGTGATGGAAAGAAAGAAGAGGGCATGTTGGTCCTCTACAGGATGCCGAAGCAAGGACCAAGACTTTGTCCAGCATCAGTGTGGTCAAAATTCACTGATCACATGTGTTGGGAGATTCCTGCTCCCCATGCCAAGATGTCTGACGTCAGGCACTGTGCTCTTCCTAGAACTGTTCATAGTGATAAGTTGCTTTTCCCCCCTCTGCTGAGCCCATAAGCCCAGGGAAGAGGGACCAAGAGTAGAAAATATGTCTGCAGCAGACAATACCTGAAACCACACTTAATCTCAGCAGGGGAAAGCCTTTCTAATATCACTGCCCTCATCTGCATTTGTCTTAGAGGACTGAGTAATGAACTGCTCATTAAAGGTGTGGTGATGGGATGAGGCTTCTCTGGAAGCACATATAGGTAAGAGATGCTCATGTGGGAAATAACCTACTGGAGAAGCAGAAGGAAAGGGTGCCCAGAGGCACGTGGTGGTGCTGCTCTGTGGTCAGCAGGAAGCTGAGTCACATTCTTCCTGTGATCAGCTGTCCTACCCTGTGGTTAACAGAATATCCATAATTTGAGATTTTACTGATGAGGAAACCTCAAAACACCAAATAAATGTTTGAACAAGAAGACAGAAGCGTGGTCATCTGAACAGCATGACCAGCTTGAATCCTGGTAACCGATTTGTTCTGTTTCAAAAGCCTGTTTGTACAATGTGGCATTTTCAGAGGGAATACAAGGAATTGTGACATCTTGCAAAAAAAGACTGGGTTTAAATTCAATTGTGTGCATAACTTTGTTCTTTGGATTAGTTTTCAAAATACTTCCTTGTCTAGTAGCAGTGAAGAAAGGCACAGAGACTGAGCTCTGTCCAGTATTATCACTGCTCTTCCATGGTTTGTCTCAAGAAAAGAAAATGTGAAGACCAATTCATATTAAGTCTTTGTGATATTATGAGTTGATGGTGAGGAATGAAAAATTCTCTGCTTCAGGTAGGAGGGATGACATTGGACAACCCCATTATAAACCACAGTTTTAATCAAAATATGTTTTCAGAAAACTTCAGGGATCTCTACACCAAATTAAAAAAAAAAAAAAAGCTGGAAAATTTCAATGCTTTGTCATAAACAGGTTGGGCCTCTGTACAATTTTTTATTCAGGAGATTCTTCCTAAATACTTTTCTAAGGGTGTAGTTCAGCCCATTTGAGTCTGACAAAGAGCAGCAGTAAAGGGATTAAAAGTCTATTACAAGACACTGTGGTCAGTTAGGCTATCTGCATCCTACTTCCCATTGGATGTCTAGTTTGAGTGCCCAAATTAGCTTCTCGGGTGACCTAGATAGCCAGCAGAGTGAGCTAGCATGCCTGATGCCCTCTCTGGAGGCCTCATGGGCTGTAGAGGGAAGCCAAGCGCCTAGAGCAGGCATTGGGACAGTTTGGTGGCAGAGCCACACTCTGAAAATTCTCTGCCCCAACTGATGAGCTGCGCCAAGCATATCTACACATGGGGCTGGAGGGCCAATTCCTACAACATTTTAACAGGCTCCCAAACCTGACCACAGTCAAGGATCATTCCATACCTGACCAGGGTGCTCCAAACTACATCTTTGTAACAAACAACACAGTCATGTGGAGGAAACTTAGATTTGAATGCCAACCTGAATTTCTTATTTTTCCTCCAACTCTAGGATTCACATTCTGTGGCTCCTGAGTTAAAACTCTGTTTCTGGAGGGACGGAGCCCCAAAAGCATGAGATCTTTTCTTTAATTGCAGCCTTTCCTCTATGTTGCTCAAAGCAAAGCAGACCGCCCTGCTGAGCTGAAGCCCGTGTCTGATATGACCCCTCCTTTTCAGATAGGAGATGCGCAACAAATCTGCAAGGGAAGAAAACCTAATTATATTGCATGTTCTAATTTAAGTTGCTGTGCATTGCTGGGAGTTTAAGCATAAGAAACACAAGGTCACTTTTTTGCCTGCCACGGTATCTTCTGCTTGGTGAGAAGATGATAGACCTGATAGCTTTTCCTGATGTAATTACCTGAAGAATGAGTGACTGGGGATCTTCCCCAGGATTCATTCTGTGAGACTAAAACCCATTCTTTGAAATTAAATGCCCACCAACACACTCATTCACACACACACACCACAGCAGGTAGACAACTGCAGGTGTACTGCAACAACAGGTGCATGGATAATCCATTTCACTATCTCCACAAAGCTAAAAGTCTTTTAAAAGGACACTCTCATGGGTTTCTAGCACAGAAATCATAGTCCTGTAGGTATGAGACTTCCTAGAATCCCAGCTGACAGGCTGTGAAAAGGTGTTGCTGTGCTAAAACACAGATCCATGCTATTCCTCCTCTGGCAAACAGGGATTCACGCTGTGTCTGTAATAGGCACTTTAGATGGCACTTTCAGACTTTTACAGCAAGGTATCAGTTTGTTTGCACTCCAGCCAGATATTCATTTATTCAAAGTTATGTTAATCTAGATTGTAGAATGCCTTGGAAACATGAACTTGTGACCTTGATCATGGGAATCTTCATGGTCATGAGCAAAAAATGAGTATGAGGAATACTCACTAAATTCTCCCTTTTGCGCTGGTCAAGGAACATGAAATACCTTGGGCAAATCACTGAGCCTTAGCACTTCCTTTTATAGTGGGATAATGACCACTGCTTCTTTCATGAAGTGCTTTGAGATTTATTTGAGATTGACTTTATGTACCAACCAGGTATTTTTGCTTTGTGTCAATGATGCAGAGATGTAATAAACTTCTGTTACTTTTTTTCTCATCGGTTTGTAGCCCTCTGCTCCACATGAACATACAAGAATACTGATTTTATTCACTGAAGTAATAATTTTACAAAACGTAGATCCATGGTTCTGTATAGAGAATGGCATGCAAATCATAGAAAAAATGCATGTTCTGGATATATTTAGTAGTAGATGCCATCAGATGGGAATGTAGATGATAAGGAATCTAGAAACTTAATTTTTAATATCTGCTGCTGCAGCCCATCCACCTGAGTGTTTGTCAGTCAATTTTTTTTGCCATACCTCTTGTACCAAAACCTAGCACAACACTGTCTTCTCTTTAAATATTCCCTTTGTCAGTAAAAGTACATTTTGAATATGTTACATGTGGGGAAAGGAGTGTCAGGAATCTCTATTTCTCTTCTCTCTTCATCTCTGGAGATATTATACATGCAAAAAAGCTGGCACCCTCAATTATGCCTTACCTATTCCAGAAGATAAAAAGGCGGGGGGATGGGGGTGGGGCACAAAAATTTACTATAATAAATCTCATGACCTCTAGTCAGGGAAAAAGCAAATTCTGAGCTATTCATAACAAGCTGAGCAGTCTGCAGCAGCAGAAATTACAAGTGCTGCACACTGAACTAAATTCTCTGGCTCTTTGAAGTGCACATTTCGCAGTTTGCCCTTTCCACAGTATTCCACAGGGGTCACCCATAGCAACTGCTGATAAGGTCGTGTGCAGGATGGGTGATGAATCTGCCCTGATTTCACAAGGTTGTTGTGTCTGGTACCAGAAAATAGATATCTTGTGTATCCTTGAGAGAAATCCTTAAAGAGGGATTAGGCAGAACTGTGTGTATTGTCTAGTGGAAAACAAAACAAAGCGGGGAAAACATGGAGAATAGAAAAGATAATAACTACTGAGTATTAGGTAAATACTTAGAATAAAATAGATTTTTTTTCTAAGGATGCTTAAAGCAGTCACTGAATAGTTTTTGCAACAGTGACTTCAACATATGTATCCCTTTTGTACAGTGGTTTGGGATTTAGCTTTTCCTCTTTTTTCTCCCCCCACACCCAAAAAACTCCCCAAAATACCTTTCAGAACACCAGCTGTGACGTTTGGATTGGCAGAGGTCTCCAGCCGTTCAGAGCTCTGCATTTAGCTCATGTTTTGAGACTGTGATGCAGCATACAGAACAGCAGAGGAATTCAAAACAGAAAAGACCAAATCAATATGTTCTTCTATATTTAAAACGGGGGGAGGCGGGTTGGGGGGGTGGGAAGGGGGTCGGTTAAAAGGGAGAAGCAAAACAAACAAACAAACAAAAGCAGCCAATGGACAATGTCTAAAACTGACTCCAGGGTTCTTCACTTTTCAAATGCAGGATGTTTTGGTTTTGCAAAGTTTTAGAGACATCTTTGAGGCTTACGTCTGGATCAGGTGATACTTAGTGCCTCCTTTTGAAGCTCAGAGCCAAATCTCAGCTATTTGGTGAGGACAGAGTCAGTCTGGAGGAATATTTCACACAGATTTGCCTCTCAAAAGTCCATGCTCAGCCAGGTTAGAGAAATGGCAACAGAAATCACAGTAGCTTTCCCTGTGCCAGGTTGGTAGCCTGAGTGTGTTGAACTGGTGGATTTTGGCATCTCTCGTCATTGCAGGACCAAGTCCATCTCTTTTTTTTCCAGAGGGAAGCACATCTCACTGGGTTTGCCAAGACAGAAAGGCCCTTCCTAGTTAATCAGCTCTGTCTTACCCATGGGACACACTGCTTTACAGCAGCAGGGAATATGGCAAGTGAAATGAATTGTTTAAAAATGTGAAATATTCTTTTTAGTCCAAGGATGAGGAGGAATTGTTGGGATGAATCCAGGAATTGTTGGGATGGAAATGATTCCAGGGGAAGGGAGAAGAGACTCTGAACAGTGAGATTTATTGTGCTGGGATATAGACTCCCAGAAGAAGGGGCTGAAGACACATTGCTTGAATTGCTTAATACCACATTGGACAAAACATTGGAGGATTTAAAGAGGTTATATAGTCACAGATTTTTAAGGCTAGAAAGAGCCACTTAGTCAAACCTCCTGCATGACTCATACAGGGGATTTGCCTAAATGTGTTCCTGTTCCAAGTCCAATAGCTGTCAGAAAAACACCCAGCCTAGTTTTAAAAGAAACTCCCAGTTCTAGATAACCCATTGATTTCTGTGATAAGGTGTTCTCATGATTATTTACACACCTTCTTAAAGTGTGAGCCATGTTTCTCATGTCAGCTTTTCCTAACTTCAAACCCTGTGTATCTGCTAAACTAAGGACCTTCTGTGGCACTGCTGTCCTCTTATATTTTTATTCACTTTGATGTGTATCTCAGATGCTTTAGCACCAGGTTCACCTCTGCTTTAACCAGTCTCCCTCTCTCCTCAACCAACTCTTGGAAACACTTGTATTCTGCCAACTCTTCCAATCCTTTAAAATAAGTACATTTTGAAAAGGAAGAGGCATAGCTTCCCTCCCTGAGCAATGGGAAAGTGCCCTTTGATATCTAAAATGAGTCCTGTTGCTTGTGATTTACCCCATTTGCCAAGCTCCTTGACTAGGAGACTTCAGTGCCTTCAATGCCAGTATTTTTACAGACTTACTCAACTCAAGCACACAGTCAGCATTTAAGAGGAAGCAATAGCCGGGCTGGGAATGGTTTTGCTTCATCAACATGTAAAGAGCAAAGAAATATACTTAAGTGAGTTACTAAAACAAAGGCAATTAAAAGGGCAGTGCTCTGAGGTGCTGGTGGAACCACACCATGGCTCTATCTGGTCTGACCCCAATCCCACGTGGAGTGTGTGCATAGAAATTACTACAGTTCTGCACAGATTCAGGGCTGTAAGGGTTTCTCCAGAGCACAGGATAGGCCACTTCTTACCTAGATGCTCTCCTGCTGCCAGTTCTGTTCTGGATGCTAATCCTAGACTGGAATTTATATTAAAACATTACATATTCAGCCTCATAGGTGTGAGTCTCAGGATTCCATTTAAAACCTGATTTGTTGGGTGAGAAGCCAGAGAAGTTTGGGAGGTCATTTAAGCACTAAGCTGTGCTCAGGGTGTTTTGCAATCTTCCTTTCTAGACCAGAGCTCCCTGCCCTTTCTTTTTCTGGTCTGTGTTGCTGTAGATTTATATGTGTAGAAGACAAAGCTAAACTTGGTCAGGGCCTTAAAGTGATGCTGTTGTACCTTAATAAAACTGTATTTAGTCTGATGATATTGTGAAAACTCTTGAAAATATCTTGAAAGTATAAAAGCAAAGGACAATTAAATCTTGGGATCAGCTCCCAAATGGATTTGCACTAGAGATTCACACTTAATAAAATACAGAAAATTGCATTTTATTTTGGTACATAAATACTAGTAGTGGGGGCCTGTGGCATTTAGAAGAGAGAATCACTCCACCAGAAAACTCAGTTCAGCAAAATGATGCAGTCCAGTTGAGCCCTTTTTATGATCTGAGAAATGACTGTTTTTATAGCACACTAAATAAAACCTGCTATTTGAGCTGGAGGTTTATTAGTAAAGGTGATTTTGTCATAGCTGGGGAGGGAGGGGACGAAGAAGAGATGAGGGATGAACATCAAAGCAGAGATAGGTGTCATTCAAGAAAAGCACAACAATGTCCCAGAAATGCAGTGCTTGTCATCATCACCTCACCTAGCACCACCAGAGAGATATTTTATGTCACCATTTCATTGTTTGTGTTGCTCCAGTACATTATTACAAGCCTGGTTAAATTTCCCCCACTGGGAAAGACTTGGGTGTGAGTGTGGTGAGGAACCTGCAAGAACATCTGTGTGGAAGAGTTATCTGCAGGGAGCCAAATCCAGGGCATGGTAAAATTGGTTCTTATAGGAGTGCTGTCAGATTTAGCCAAGGCAGCTTGTGATTGTGCAGTTGCCCAAAATCACCCCTTCTATGGTTTTCAAAGAGGGCTTGCAGCTGAGTATTTTTATTCTGACAGCACATGTCCATACCCCAGGAATCCCAGTGCAGTGCTGGGTATCTTTCTCCAAACTTGTGTTCCATCATTTTTTAAGGATCCTATGGATTTAAAATGCCCTCATTGAAGATAAAAATCTTCACCAACTGTGTCACAGGGTCATCATCTCTAGTGCAGAAATAGATATGTTTGCCATGCTTTGGCCTCTTCAAGGTGTGCAAGGAAATTTCCCCAGCTATCACTTCCTGGGTTTGCTACTGGTTCTATGGAAAGGGGGAGAGGGATCACTTTTTATATGATAACAATGGTGAAAAATAGTCATGTGTTGTGAGGAACCTGGAGCATAAATCTCCTGAAGCTCCACTCATCCTGTTGTCTTTTGCAAATGGAATAGGTTACACTGTATGTCTGCTTGGACTGTTATAAGGCCTGCACTCAGTGTATGAGGGAAGATGAAAGTGTTTCTTTTCCCTTCTGTCAGAAAGGTGTCATTTTTTCTCGTGAAAACAAAGCAGAATCTCACTTAGCAGTCTGATCCAAGACCAGCTTTTTGGGATCACATCCCGTCTCTGGATGTGTACACCCCACAGCACCCACTGGCTTTGCACAAAGTGCAGTGGCTCTTTGGCTCAGCGGCTCCCAACAGAGCCAGAAATTTACCATGTATGACCTCTCTAGGCAGATTTTGCAAAGGGAACCAACCTCACACATTTTGGTTCAGGTTACTGGAATTCATCTTTTCACAGTGAGTTTGCTGAAGGCACAAGTGATGGTCTCACTGAAATCATGGGACAGGACTCAAATCTTCATTCAGGGAAGTCGGAAGACACCGTGCATTTGACCTGTCCTGAAAATTTTCTAAGGGTTTATAACCCAGCTGTGCCTAATAGATGTTCTGGCAGATTTCTGCACTTTTTGCTAATGCTGTTGCACATTTAATACTTCATGCTAGACCTTAGCTGCAATCAGGATGCTTTGAAAGAATTAATCTGGTGGTCAGTAACTGCTAAATGAAGTGCATGCTAAAAGAATGATGAGCTAACTGACTGCAGCTCACAGCTTTTATGAGCTTCCCTAAATGCCTGTTTTCAGGTGAATTCAGCATCTCCTTGACATTTAAGGACTCAATTTATAATCAAATTATTTAACTCTAGTGAAAGAATCACTGGCCTCGACGGAAAAGCCATTTATATTTCTTCCATCCCTTGGAAGAAAAAAAGAGTATTCAAGGTAATGCCGTAATTCCTATATTAAATGAAGGATAAAAGAAACTTTTCAATGCAAATTAAGAACTGCAGGCTTTTAAAAATTGTAGCAGAAACTTGAAGTGCACAGCTGTTCACATCCTTTTTTCCAATTTAGTAATCTCAGACATGCTGAGGGCAACTAAGATAGTGAAAGGCCTTGAGGGGAAGCGACATGGGGCTCAGCTGAGGTCAGTTGTTCTGTTTAGCTGGAGGAGGGGAGAGTGA
>VXBB01013321.1:143478-170378 GCA_013399915.1 Illadopsis cleaveri
ATAAAGGGAAGAGAAGGGGCAGGCATTGATCTCTGCTCTGTGGTGACAGTGACAGAACCTGAGGGAATGGCCTGAGGCTGAGTCAGGGGAGCTTTAGGTTGGATATCAGGGAAAGGTTCTTCCCCCAGAGGGTGTTTGGGCACTGGAACAGCTCCCAGAAAACAGGAACAGCACCAAACCTGACAGACCCCAAGACGAGTTTTGACAACATTCTCAGGCACAGAGGGGGATTGTTGGGATGTCCTGTGCAGGGGTCGAAGTTGGACTCGATGATCTTTGTGGGTCCCTTCCAACTCACCCTGTTCTGTCATTCTGTCATTCTGGGATTAACATCCTAGAAAACACCACAAGTCTTTCAGAGATTAATACCCCTTACTGCTCCCATTTCTGCAGGTCCCAGTCTGTTTTGGGATCCTTCTGCTGTTTTATTTTGGTTGAGCCACTGTTTAAATGTGCATTTCCCCCTTCAGCTTGAAATTGCAGAGGAAAGTGGAAGAGCAAGATGAGGTAGAAACTTGGACAAACGATGTCATAGTTACGCACTGGTGAGAGCAGGTTGAGCTCCTCAGAATCAACCGTTCCTGAAGGGATGGAAGTATGTTTTGTTCATGAATAATAAAGCCTTAATATCACTCCTGCAGTTAAGTTCATTAGCAAGGGTTTTGAACAAATGAAAGCACTCAGCAAAGGCGCCTTGCTCTGCAAGCTGTGGCTTTGTGGATGTAATGTCTGAAACATTTGCCTAAAAAATCCTTGCACTGGCTTGAGGCCAAACAAGGACCGAACCAGGGTTATCTCAGCAGTTGAATGGGAAAAACTGTATGAGTCCCCTTATAGTTCACCTTAGCTGGTGCCCAGTTGTTCTCTCCCAGCTGCCTAACCGAGGCAGTAAACAGTGTTATGGTTAAACACAATATTTAAACTGCATTGTTATGTTGGTGATGATGGGTTCTTTGTTGGAGATGACAGAAAAAATCCTATTGTTTAGAGTTTTCCTAGACTTGGTGCTTAATACATAACTCTGAAAAGAACAGGGTTGTTTAAATATTTGATAAAGAAAATATGTGCAGCGATGGGTCTATTCCACCAGTAAGGAGCAGATCAGCCTACAGTGCCCAATCCTACCTTTATAAATTCAACATGTTGTTGCAATTTGATGAAATAAAATCCTCAATCCTTCTATGTGGAAAATAGAAGTGTCTGAAAAGCAGCACAAGATTGAAACAGTGTGCAAATTATTTAGTTTGAAACTGGTAGCAAAATGAATTTGGAATAACTTTGGAATTTCTGAATTACTTAGAAAATCAAGACGCTTTACCAGGAATGCGTGAAAAATTACAATTCACAACCATGTGAGCATCTTTGGACTGTTCAGTAATCTCTGCATTGACTTGTCTTTTCCTTGGATAAATGCTTTAGACAGGGTATTCTCAAAACAATCATGATGCCAAAGCATGAACTTCATCTTCTCTGTATTGATACAATCACACAAACACACTCCAGAGTCTGGGATGTTTTGTCTGGTGAATGGACACAAAGAGGTGTTGCTTGGCTTTTAATTAATCCACTCCCACCCCATGCTGTGTTATGCTCTCATGGGCATTTTGCGTAAATTCCTGCCTCTCTTTGTATATCAAATACATGTTAAGGGGTTGGAAAGGGATTATCTTTAAGGCTCCTTCTAACCCAAACCATTCTATGATTCTGTGATCCACACTCCTGTGAGCATGATGGTTGTTTGGGCTTTGTGCTCTTTGAGACTCAGGGAGCTGTAGAAGGGGTAAATTCTGGCAGTGATAAATTTGCAACAGTACTCTGGAAAATCCCCTATTTTGGAACCACAGCAATGAATTTTATGTCAGTGTTGCTGATGTGTTTTCTATTGGTGTTTCACTTTTAATTAAAGCCCCTACATCAGTTTCAGTGGAGTTCCTCAGAAGACACCACTGTTTGTACTATCAGCAAGTGCCATTTTCTGGTTTCATCCCTCATCCATGGCTGGAGTCACTGAGAATCTGAAGAAATTCCTAAGACCATTTCAGAGACTTGCAATTATGAACTGACTTGACTTGATCACAGACTCCTCACACCTCATGTCCATGACTGCTCAACCAGTAAGCCATCAGGCCGAAGTTAAGTTTTCCTGAGCCTGCTGTCTCCTCCACTTGGCATCTTTTATTTACAGTGTAATTCTACCTTGGGAAAGCTCAGTGCACCTACCAAAAGATATGAAATATCTCTAACCTGTAGCTCTGATTAGAGCCAGCAAGTGAGCAGTTTACCGCCATCCCATTGTGACACAAGGGGAAATGCTCAGTTTTGAGCAAAAGTATGAGCTGAGCCAGGATTATTTATTCATGTGTTGGAGCTAGAAATCTCTTTTTTTTCCTTTCTTTCAAAGGGTTTTTTTCTCTAGTAACATGTGTTCTTGCAAGTCTAGGAAGCAGAAACTAAAGAGAAAGCTTTTTCAAGGGGAACAAATAACTTGGAGATTCTCCAGTTTTTAGGAACTCAGGACAAGAACAGAGACTGGTTTTTCAGAAGGCAAGTGCCTATTGCATTTTCAGTCAGTACCTGCAGATTTATTCATTCAGCCTGGAACATTGCAGGCTGACAGTTTGCTAGACACCATGGTTCTCTTATAAGGATTGTCTGAAGTACTCTTGAGTATAAACCCAAGTTAAGCAGGTCTGAATTCAGGCCTGCCTTCCCTGTGAGCTGGCTGGGTACAAGGAAGGTCCATTGTGCATGAAGGATCTCTGCCACAGCAGACTGCTGGGATCCAGCACCGGGCCAGCTCAGAAGGCAAAGCAGAGTATGTGCCCACATACATCACAGTTTCACCTCGTGGATTTCCAATGAGTTGCCAGCTCCTACTTGCCAAAAGTGCTACCAAAAATGGCTTACAAGTTCCTAGACCACGCAGAGGTTTTATATGGTATTTTGATGAGATTTGTTCTTGCTGGAGTAGCAGGGGTGGCCCTGAGATAAAAGCAAGCACTTCCCAACACTGATTTTAAGTGACATTATGCATTTAGGAAAGCCTTTCCTCTTTTTTTTTCTTTTTTTTCTTTTTTTTTTTAAATTTTGTTTCCAGCCCCATGAAGAAGATGACAAAGGATGGTACATCCCCAGAGCACACGGATGTGTCACTGTGGATGCCAATCCCCACAGACACTCCTGATGTTATTAATTTTTAAAACAAACTTGCTGATTGAGGTTCTGACTGCCTTTAAATTGTCTCTACAAGGAGACTGTGTACTAATTAACCCACAGAAACAATCAATGATGTACCTTTTTCAAATTTCAGGGTGATTAGAATATGAAAATGAAGAGCACAATGGTGCAGATGTTTTAAAATCACAGCAGACAGCAATTAGTGACATGGGAACCAGCTGCTTATCTCTCCAGATAAAGCCTCTTAATAGGGAATTACACTTGAGGAGCCATTACACAGATGGATCTGCGAATGATTTAAAGAGGGGGCGTTGTAGTATTAACTTTGATTTGCAAGCCAGATTCTTGACAAGCTTTATGTGTGTTACCTCCGCAAAAAGGTGTATTTTCAGCAGGGAGGACCATCCCTTTAAGCACTCAGTGGTTTTTTGGGTTTTTTTCCCAGGTGTTTGGTTTCTCTAAATGTATATTGTATAGTAAATAGTATTTTTTTAAGTTTTGAGGGGTTTTTTAGTTTGGATTTTTTTTTATATAATGGCTGTTATTATTTTACTAGATCATTGAATTTGTTGCTGTCATCTCCTCCCAATTTTTGTGCTTGGATTGGAAGCAGCATGTGTATTTAGATAGAAGCTCAGTCAAGGGAACAAGTATGCAGATTGAAGCATCCTAAAAGAGTCTCTGAGGAATGAATTCTGCTGCTGGGTATAATTTGCAGAGTAGGGTGCTGCCCCTCATGGGACTGGTACAGTATCATCTCAGCTGCAAAAGCTGCATACCAGAATAAAACTGTTTTGGGGAGTAATCATGTCTGCAGTTGCAGGGTTGCGCAGGACTGGAGGGACAGGTATAAACACAGAGCATAAAACTGCTTTTGTCTATGACCAGTGATCACCAGTGTATGGGATCTATCCTGCTTTCAGGTCTGCCCACCACTGCCAAAGCTAAGGCCTGAAACTCATGAGTTTGTCATTCAAATCTTACTCTACTAATAAGAGGATTCTAATCTTATTCTTACACTCTAAGGTTTAGCATGTGCTGGATCAGGTTGCTCAAGCCTTTTTGCAGTTACAAAAGCTCTCATCTTCTTTGCGTGTATTTTCTTTTCTTTAAAGGAAAGTTGGAATTATTTATTTTTTTTAAATTATTTACTAAAAACAGTAAACTGTGTATGAAGAGAAATATTGATCAAGTATGCTGAGTTGTAGTAAAATTACGTGAATTAATTTACACTTCTACTTCCACAAAAGAAGACTCTCAGTACAGAATAGCTGGCTGTGGAAACAAATCCCATTTAATAAAAGGGCAAATGACAAGCAGAGGCCGGTGCTGAAGTCTGAAGCATTTTTAGGGTCTCATAAACTAAAAAGTAAATAAAGATAAATCCTTTTCCTTAAAAAAAGCCCACTATTCTTGAAGCTGGTCTCACCTGGCTGCATGGGAACTCTATTCAAGTCAACAGCCCCATGGAGCTGGAGTATATTACATACTTACTGACAAATAAAGTAAGAATTTGGATGAAAGGTATCAAGATATAGATTTCTTAAGATTCCCTCACCATCCTTACATGTCTGACAACTGACATCTCTATCAGCTTAGCAGAGCCTTGGCTTAGCTGAGCTAGGCCTCATTGGCTTTTTGGGATGGTGCACACACAGCAGTGAAAATTGAACTCTAAACATTAGGATCAATGTGATCAAACAGCAACCCAGATGAATACATGGGGAATAAAATACACTTGGCTGCATTACTTTCAACTGATTTAGTAGTGTTTTTAGGTAAACAGTCCCCACATATCCATTGCAGCCACTGAAACCCAACTCGCTGCAGCCAAATCATCTCTAGTCACTGTGCGGCAGAAGAATTATTTTTGGGTAGTATGGATGTATCTGGCAAGGTAGAGCCAATAAATGTTAAGGTGGAAGAAGTTTCATGAGGAAATCCAGCATACTGTAATGTTCTTGGGCAGATATATAGTTCTGACATCCTGCTTAGGAAATGGAGTCCCCTGATCCTGCAGACCAGTCATTTTTTGAAGGCTTGTTGAAATTGGAGTGCTTATCTGCATGACTAAATGCCTCCAGAGCTGGCACCTTTGATGACATAGGCATATCTTTCTCATGAATTTTAAGATTGATGTGGTGGTAGCCTGTGCTGCTGGAGCAATGACAGAGCTATCATTAGGGATGTGTTGGGGAGTTACATCATCACTATATAATGTACAGGCCAAGGAAATGAGGCTGGAGGAGCCAAGTCATATATCAGCATCCATTGCTGATCTATAGCTGCCCTCTCTGTTCTGAGTCCTTATTAACTGCCTTAAAATACAGATCAGAGATTATTGCTCCTTCTAGACCATGGATCTCCATGTGTGTGATAGATATGGAGGGATAGGGTGTTGCTAGAGTGTGATGGGTTTGTTCCCTGATGTAACCCTTCTACTTATTTTTATCCTTTTTTTTTTTTTTTTTTTTTTTTTTTTTTTCCTCCCCCCTCCTCTTCCAAATGAAATATTTCAGGTCATTTAGTTTCACAGCTCAGCATTTGGAAGTAACATGGGTGTAAGAAGCTGGTTTGGCTGCAGCTAGCAGGCTGGGGTCTGTTCAGAAACAGCCTGGCCCTGCCTCAGTGTGGGTGCTGGGGCACGAGAGAGGCTTCAGCCCAGCTTTTACAGGGCTTCTTCACATCACAAATTGTGGTACCTCAGGAAGATGAAGTTTTATGTGATGCTGGAGTGAAGCACAGCTATTTACCCCTGGGACATCACCAGGGGATGGCTCGCCCATCTCCTTGTGCCAGCATACCCAGCCTAGTGGCTGGGCAGCAGGAGAAGCCCAAATGGCCCAGGCAAAATGGATCTCAGGAGCTTTGGGATCAGTTTAAAATAATTAAAACAAACTGTAAAACTCCAGTGCTGGTACTGCTGGTTTCCCCTCCCTGGACCCATTCCAAGATGGGCACAGATGGGCCCCCTTTTCTTAAGGGGAGAACCAGTGTGGGTTGTGTCTCCTGTGCACTCCAGGCTCATTTGTGAAAGGCCACTGTGAGGAAGAGGAGAAGAAGGATTCATTCCCCAAGGGCTATTTATGCTTTCAGCTCTTTTCTCAGGCTGAGGAAACTGGGTGTTTCTCACCCACGACATCTGCAGCTCCACCACAGCTGCATACTTTCATTCTCTCACTCCACAATTCCTGGAAATCTCTGTTTTCCCTAAGCATAGCTGGTCCATGTGCACTACAGCTGAACTATCCACAAGATTTAAGAGTCCCTGATTGCTGCTCAGACAATGGACCAGAACAACTTCATCGTTACTGACTATTTCAGGAAAGCCACATGTCTATATTTATACGGGCATGAAAGATAGCTCAGCATCAATTTGTCAATAATGTGCATGTTTAGCGGCCACTAAATAATGTGCCATGGGCTTGGGGTTGTCTAGTCCTTTTCAAACTTCTCCAAAGTTGCTCAGAGCTAGGGACACTTCATTTCCCAACTCAAGGCCCTCTTATGCCCTTTTGCCTGCTTGCCCCAAAATTTCTGTTGCAAAGACCCCAAAGGGAGATCGAATGGCTACCAATAGAAACTTAATTGTAATAGGGTCTTTGCAAGAACACAAGACACACAAGTATTATCTACTTTTCTTTCCTTGGTTATGTTTTTATTTTAAGTCTCATCATTTGTTTGACATTCATAACACTGTCTGCAGTTCATCCACCTAGTACTGCTTGTAGTACTAGATTTGTACAAAAGCAGTTGTACAGTCTGACCCAGAGCTTTACAAAATAAAAGCCGAACAAAAAACCAAACAACCAAAAAACAACAGATCAACCAAAGGGAGTAAAAACAAAAAGACAGATACTTTTGCTTTAAAAGGAAAAAAGTTACAGCTGTAGTAAACATTTTTTTTTTTTAGCTGGAGACCCACCAAGATAAAAACAATAGAGTTTCTTTTGCTCTGTAAGAATCTTCAGCCCTTGCTGTAACCTCTGTGGCCCGAAGAGCTCCTGTCAGACTAGAAACCATGTTGAAAATATCTCTCACCAACATTGCAAATAGCAGAGTTTTAAAATGGAAAGAGAGTAATGCAAATCTCGAACCTGGCAAGTGTGCCTCACACACTTGATGCTATGCATATGATTTTAAGGACTAAATTTCCATGTGGAAATTCAAGTGAATCTTTGCAGAATCTGCCTTCATAGGGAAGTGGACCCATGGGTTTTCCTCTTGTTTGTTACAGCTTCCAAGATAATTTTTCAGTTTTCTTGTTTACAATAATGAGTTTAATTGCTGCTGTTGAGTCTCAGTTCTGTGAGCAATTATTTGTCAGAAAAAAAGGCATTCTCACCAGGAGGCTGAGTTTCATCATTCATCCATTGAAGGGGAATATTTCACTTGTGTTTTAAATTAAAAATCAATAGAATATATGTTCCCTTAGCAATTTTATATTTATAGAAATATTTCCACTGTTTTTAGAGTAGGGAAACCAAACAAAACATGTTTACAGTGCATAAAATCTAAATGCAAGTATAGAAAGATTTTATAAAGGTTCCTAACTCTTACAAAGGCACTGTTGTTATTCACTGCATAAACAAAGAGCTGCAACCAGTGGTTATCAATGGACTGCCAAACTAATTGTTTTTTCTTGCTTATTTTCTGCTCCTTCCTAGGTTTATGACAGGCCACAAAAACATGCTGCTCTGCACTATGATCCAGGCCTCCAACAAGACTTCACCAGTGACACCTTAAAATCAAAGCACCAGCAGAAAAGTAGCAACCAGCACCACATTGACTGGTCAGAGAGCTCCGACACTGGACCTGCTTCTCAGAGTTGCTTCATCAATGCAGAGCCCAGTAGAGAAGCAATTAGTGCCGCCAAGGTCTCTGCTCTGGAGCCAGGAGTTTCCTACAGCAAATCCCAGGCCAAGAAGTCCTGCAGCAGCAGCAGCACATGGGGGCAGCTGTCGGTCAGTAGTAAGGAGCTGGCGATTTGCAGCGCAGCCCCGTCACCCAGCGGCATCAGCACGGCCGCCCAGCCGAGCAGTGCCCCCGAGTGCAATGGGCTTTTGCCTCTTGGGGATCAGGAGGGAGGTGTGCAGATGGAGGCCCCCGATCAGCCCTCTGGAAGTATGAAGAAGAAGTCCAGCAAAAAGGACTTGATGAGCCAAACCATCCAAACCACAGACATTGAGTGGGTAAAGAGTGCTCAGAAAGCATTTGACAGCAAATCCCATGACAGCATGGAAGGGAAAAAGGAGTCTTACTCGATGGACAGCATGTTGGATACATCACCCTCAAAGCAGAATCCCATTTCTGCCAGCACTTGTGAAAGTGACACCAATCACGTACGAATTACTATCCCAATAAAGTCTCCGACAACAGATGTGTCTGGCCACAAAAGGAAAAAGAGACAATCCATTAAATCCTCCATAGAGAAAACTATCCAGGAGAAAAGCCTGCCTTCCGTGCTTGCTTTGAGCAGTGAAATGGCAAACAGGACCAGCTCTCAACCAGAGGGGAGTAAAAAAGATCTTCGAGCCACAAAGCCAGGGAAAGTGATTGAAAACGAGTCCCCCTTAGCAGCTATTGACAGTGGTGTGTTCATGGACAAAGCGTCCCCCAACAGTGCCGCCCGACCCAGAAAACCTCAACCTGTGACATCCACTCTCCTGTCCAGCAATCTTTCCACAGCTGGCAAGTTGCCTGATGTCCAGCACCCCAAACATGCAGCTAAGCGTCGGTGGACCTGCAGCAAACCTAAATCTGTTGTTCGGGAGACCTCCCTGACAACATCTGAAAAGCTGATGGTGGAGCCTCCTTCAGCCTATCCCATCACACCATCCAGCCCTCTGTATACCAATACAGACAGTCTTACTGTGATCACACCTGTCAAGAAGAAAAGAGGACGACCAAAGAAACAGCCTTTGCTCACTGTTGAAACCATCCACGAGGGGACCTCGACCAGCCCAGTGAGTCCAATCAATCGTGAATTTCCAGGAACAAAGAAAAGGAAGAGGAGAAGGAATCTGGCCAAGTTTGCTCAGATGGTTCCAGGAGAGGACAAGTCCATCAGTGAATTCAAATTTCACAAAAAGGTCGGGAAGCTTGGAGTCTTGGACAAGAAGACCATCAAGACCATTAATAAAATGAAAACCCTCAAGAGGAAGAACATTCTCAATCAGATCTTGTCCTCCTGCTCCAGCAGCATAGCTCTGAAAGCAAAAGTCCAGCCACCATCTAGTGCTGGGCCAACGACCATTGACGCTAGACTAGGGAAGCAGATCAATGTCAGCAAGAGGGGGACTATTTACATCGGTAAAAAACGGGGCAGAAAGCCAAGGGCAGAGCTGCAGCCTCAGCCAGAAGAACCTAAGACAGCCATCAAGCACTCAAGGCCTGTTTCCAGCCAGCCAGAAAACCCAGCAGTGCCTTCCAACTTGCAGTCACTTGTGGCATCGTCACCAGCAGCTATTCATCCACTTTCAACACAATTAGTGGGGATCAATGGCAACCTCAGCCCTGCAAGCACTGAAACTAATTTTTCAGAGTTAAAAACTATGCCAAATCTTCAACCTATCAGTGCTCTTCCTACAAAAACCCAGAAGGGAATGCACAGTGGAACTTGGAAGCTGTCTCCACCCAGGCTAATGGCTAATTCACCTTCTCACCTCTGTGAAATAGGTTCTCTGAAAGAAGTCACATTGTCGCCAGTGAGTGAGTCTCACAGTGAGGAAACCATACCAAGCGACAGTGGGATAGGTACAGACAACAACAGCACCTCTGACCAAGCCGAGAAAAGCTCAGAATCCCGCCGGAGATACTCCTTCGATTTCTGCACCCTGGACAATCCAGAGGCTATCCCATCTGACACCAGCACAAAGAATAGGCATGGTCACCGGCAGAAACATCTCATTGTGGATAACTTTCTCTCTCACGAAAGTATTAAAAAGCCAAAGCACAAGAGGAAAAGGAAAAGCCTGCAGAACAGAGATGACCTCCAGTTTCTGGCAGACCTTGAGGAACTCATCAATAAGTTTCAAGTGTTCAGGATTTCCCATAGAAGTTATACATTTTATCATGAAAATCCATATCCCAGCATCTTCAGGATTAATTTTGATCACTACTACCCTGTGCCATACATCCAGTATGACCCATTGCTCTATCTTCGCAGGACCTCTGATATGAAGTCTAAGAAGAAGCGTGGTAGACCTGCCAAAACCAATGACACCATGACAAAGGTGCCTTTTTTACAAGGGTTCGGTTACCCTATTCCCAGTGGGAGTTACTATGCACCCTATGGAATGCCTTACACATCAATGCCTATGATGAATCTTGGTTACTATGGTCAGTATCCAGCTCCTTTGTACCTGTCTCACACGCTTGGAGCAGCTTCCCCATTTATGAGACCTACCGTGCCCCCACCCCAATTCCATGCAAGCTCTCATATGAAGATGTCCACCACTGCCAAACACAAAGTAAAACACGGAGTACACCTACAAACCCCTGTGGGAATGGGCCTTGGAGACATGCAGTCCTCTTTGGCTCCTCCGAAGGTTGGAGGAGCAACCCTTTCAAGTGGCCGACTTCACAAAAGGAAACACAAACATAAGCACAAGCATAAGGATGAGCGGATATTGGGGACTCATGAAGATTTGAGTGGTCTCTTTGCTAGCAAGTCCACTGGCTTCTCCAGCCACGCCATCAATGAGAGGCTGAGTGGCTCAGACAAAGACCTGTCCTTGCTCAATGAGAAGAACAAGCATAAGGAGAAGCAGAAGCACCAGCATTGTGAAACTGGGCACAAAGGCTCAAAGAATAACTTTGAAGTGGATACACTGTCTACGCTATCACTTTCTGATGCCCAGCAGTGGTCACAGATTAAAGATAAAAGTGACTCAAGCAGTGATCCCATTGACTCTTGCACAAAGAGATACTCTGGTAATACCGAGAGTAATGGAAGGTCAGAGTCCCTGGACATGTTTGGTGAAATAAATTCCTCAAGTGAGAAGCGGGACAATGATGCAAGTGGGAATAAAAGAAGAAGCTTTGAAGGCTTTGGAACTTACAGGGAAAAGGACATTCAGCCCTTCAAGACAAATAGGAAAGACAGAAGTACTTTTGATTCTTCAGCCTCTTCAGGTAAGCTTTGTTTTATTCTATTTTATTTTTATTACTTACTGTACTTAAATTTCAATGCTGAACAAAGAGGGACTCACCATTTACAGCAAATACATTTATGAGATAATAACTTCTCTGGCTTTTGTAACTGACTCATTCTTCATCCAAAGTTAAGGGAGATCAACAAGAAAGTTGGCCACACCTTAAGCCCAAAGTTTTAAAAGTTTTCAAGTTGTTACACAGCACTTTTATAAATATTTGTCCTGCCTTCACCTATCTCTCATGGTTTGTTGCTCTTCTTCCTAAAATCTGGCAATTGCGTTCTGCAACAGCACAATTGTAATACCTGTTGGCAAAGTGGTCATCCCTCTAATCAGTGTCTAACATCACATGATCAAAGTCACTGTCCAGTCTTTGGGAGAAGAGCAGAGAGTCTCTGCTCTGGCCCATAAAGTGACCAAAACCCATTTATGGATGGGATGGGCCAGACAGGTGGGAAGGTGTGAAGCTGTGTCAGTGTCCCATTCATGTGTTCCACTGCTGATCCAGAGGCACCCACCATGGTGATGGTTGGGCTGCATATTTGGAGATCCTGGGTACAGTCCTAATGTAAATCTGTCACTTCCAGTCTGCAGGTGTCATGTAAAATAATTATCCTGAGCATTGAGTGGCTATGGGAAGGGACTGATGTCATAGAAACAAGCCCTCACCAATGGGCTCTGAAGAGTTTTAGGTCTTATGACTTGGAAATAAGTCGGGGTAGATGAAGAGGGAGGAAGCTCCTTTTGGCTGCTATGGACATCTGTTTCTCTCCTGCAGAGTAAAGAAAAAAGGAATCTGAATCTTGCCTGAGAGACTCAATTGTACTTTACGATAGGGAGCTGCTTTTGTGATGACAGAGAGGCAGGTGTTTTGGTGCATTACAAATGAATTTATCTTGGGAACAAGCCTAGTGCTTCTACACCATCAGATATTTATCACAAAGCAGATTTCACACTTAGCTGTGGAAAGAGATGAGCTTTGCTTAACCAACCAGTGGTGGATGAGATTCTGATGTGCTAAAAAAGGGCTTCAAAGAAAAGTAGCTGATAGCCTTCAAAATTAAAAGCAAATTAACTGAGAACACAGGAGTAGGGAATTTATACAACTTGCCAATGTAAGGCTCTAAAATTTTTTACTGACTTGTAACTGATCGAATTCCAAAGACTGCTCATGCTTAAGCCACCTAAACATTTCCAATTCCTTCACCAAGACCAGAATCTGAAATACAGTTGTGAAAAGCAGTCAGAAATTACCCCATGAAAACATTCCCATTCATGGTATCATATTATATTTGACCAGTTGTGACATCAAAAAATGATACATCCAAAAATATAGGAAAAGGGATTGAAATAAATCTCTGAACATCAGAGTTGCAACATGCCTGACAAGGAACAAAGGTATTCTCCACCAAGTGCTGCAGTGGCTATTTCATTAAGGAAGTCGTGTTCTGGCACATAGGATTAAAAGGCTTCAAAATGTTTAACAAGTTTATTTTTCATTTTTTTTAATGGAAGTTCTCAATTTTCACAGTTTGATAACAGCTTTTGCATTTGTAGCCTTTGTGTCTTTGAACAGAAGACGTTTGTTAAATCTGTAATATTCAATGTATTTCACCAAGGCATAGCAAACTGTCAAAATTCCCAACAGCGTTTAACTCAAACTAGTTTCCAAAGTATGGGCATGATCACCACCAGGCTGACTTGAAGGTGGAATTACTAAAGAAAAAGTCAATTTCATGTTATCTTCCTTCAGTTTATTCCCCATAACAATGAAAGTATAAGATGGAGGGCTAGAACTTGCCATGGGAATGCTATTAGATTTGCAGTTTAAGCTTTCTAAACTAGTTCCAGTTTAAACTGAAATTATTATTTTTATTTCTTTTTGCTCTTCACTTCATGATTACAGCTGCACAGTTCTCCCTATGACCTAATCCATCAAGTCGCAGATTATCAATTTATTTCTTCATTGTCATGCTATTATTTAGATGGAAAAATCCTCAGCAGTTAGCTAAGCAGAGCCAGATAACCAGAACTATACCTTGCACTACAAGGAAAAATACTAAAACTAAACAGCTCTGCCAGGAAAGGCCTGGAGCCAAGACTGCTCATTAAAGCCGAGGAACATCTGTCTGCTTATGACTGCCTAAGATCTCAGTGCAGCTTTTTTTCCTTTCTGCCTTTGACCTTCACTGGGATTCCCAGCAGAGGTCTGCACTTGAGTCTAGCCATAACTATTTAACCAGTTCCCACAGAGGGAGGATTGCTCTTTTCCATGATAACCTTCACCTTCTTTCTCCTAACTCACCTTGCATTTCCCTGAGGAAGTTAAACAGGGATTAGTCAGAAAAATAAAAGGTAAAAGAAAAAAAAATTCCCTATGAGGACATAGATGTCTGTTTCAGGAGGCAACTTCGATAGCCTGATTGCTCTTTCCTTTCAGTACTTGTCATCTTTCACAAGTTAAAAATAATATAAAACAGAGATAAGAGGAGACATCCTGAATATTCTGGTGAAAACTGAAATTAGATTTATATCTCAATTTCAGTGTTATCTCTACTGCATTGGCATTTTGGTGTGCTCAGTACTGCCATTTGCAAATTCATTGCATTCTTCTGGAGATAAAATACATAGCAAAATCTACCCACACTCAGTGGATAGATCTGTGATGAAAGGGATGAGAGAACCATTTATTGATCTTCGATGATTCAGGCACTGCAATTTGTTTCATTGTGGTGTGAAGGCACAGGTACCATTGTATTGTTATTAATTTATGCTTTTGTCTGTGTTGTGACAGCACTTAGCCATTCCTGAGAAGTTTGGTGTTCCTTGGTGACAGGTAGTGGTCCTGCTTATGGCAGAAAACACTCCTGTTGTACAATCTTGAAGCCTTAGATGATTTTACCATCTAGACAGATGCCATCAAGGGAGGAGTCGTCCTTCTTACCTTTTGGAGAAGCTGGTTGCAGTCCTGGCACAAGAAAGGTGTCTGGCACAGGTTGCCCAGAGAAATTATGGATGCCCCATTCCTGGAATTGTTCATGGACTGGGTTGAGGTTTGAGTACTAGGGCTAGTGGAAGGTGTCCCAGCTCAACCCAAAGGGTTTGGAAATAGAGGACCTTTAAAGGTCCCTTCCAATCAAACTATTCCATGATTCTGTGATTTGATGTAGAAATTTGTGCCCAAAGTGAACAGACCCATTGAGGGGGTGTAACCAGTTTCTTTGGTTGGTCACAACAAAAGTCCATTTCTTCTCCTGCACCCACCTGGACTATCACTGGCAATTCTTTATTGGAGACCTTTTGAGCTCTGAGTCAGTGTACATTTTTTGGGATCACTTTGGGTTAAATGCGCAGTGTTAGTGCATATGGCTAATTTCCCAGTGGCCTGACTGTTTCCACACCATTTTTCTGGAGAAGCTGGTGTTTCTTCCATAATGACAAGTTAATAATTCTTTCTGCCCACTCCTCATGACCTGTTGCATCCTGATGCTTTTTTCTGAAATTCTTTTTTTGGCTAAATTTCTTGTGCCCATCTAACCCTCCTGCATATAGAAAGACTAATTAATCAAAAGTAATTTAACAACATTTTCTATTTAGCCAAAGACTATTCCAGTGGCATTAGCCTGGCCTACAGGCAAGAATACAGCAGAAAGTGTTTCAGATACTGCTTTGCCACAGATATTTGGGCACATCCTAGACTGAACTGCGAAGTTGTGTGCATCAAGCGCTGACTCAGTTGACTCCTTCCTTCCCACAGTCAGAGGTACACCTCAACACACTTGCAAAACTGTCTTGGAGTCCCTCTTGCACTGTGTGACCTGAGGCACTGTGCACAGCTGGATGGCTGAGCCTTTCATTGGCTTTCCAGGAGTTACTAAAGCCCCAAGTGAGGGACCTTGAGAGAAGTCACAGATTGGTGCTGCAGCTGGGCTGGGGAGACTGAGAGTAGAGCTGTTTCAAAGAGGCCCTCGTGACAAACTCCACATCTCCTTGTCACATCTGCCTGTTTCATGATGCTGGGGAAGAGACTTCCATTGCTGATAAGCAGTCCCAATGCTATAGCTTGTGCCACAGAAAAAAAGCAAGATTGTTTGTCTCTTACCTTTTTCCTTAGGTGAAATAATGAGGAAAAGCACATTTAACCTTTTTAGGTGCATAGATAAGATGGCAATTTGCATGTACAACCTGTCAGATTACGTCCTATTTATAATCACTGCAGGCCAGGATGCAGCTGGAGGTGAAGCAGAGGTTGAGAGTTACTATATGCAGGGCTATGTTTCTGCTTTTCTTTGTAGTGAGATTAATCAAGGTCTGTGCTACCTTACTGTCACACTATTTCTGTCTCCTGTTTTTTTTAAACAATGATTATATCAACAAAGATTGCCTTGCTTGTGTGTTCTGTATCATGGCCCAAAGATCAGCTAGGAAGGACATTGGTCTTATTAGATACAGTACAGACACCATGCATAGTATATATACAGGAATATAAAGTTAATCATATGCAGCTATTAGGAAAGCAGTAATCATCAGTCTCTGAATGCTGGATAGCTAGCATGACAAACATACTTTATAAATTAATGCTTAACTTACCTACAAGCCTCCCAGGTCTTCCCCCCTCAAAGTCCAGTAGTGCTGCAAGCTGAATTTCTCTGACTTAAATTTCCGACTTGACCTTTCCTCCTCACTTGTGTTGTACGGTGCTGGTTTTACTCTTGAAGAAATCAGTATCACCTTTAGCCCTGATCAGTCACAGTTTTACGCTGAGAAGGGATCAGTATCTCAGTACTGGATACGCATATTTATTCTAAATGTATGTGGCAGATGTAGGTAAATAGTGTTAGCCAGTTGCCTTATTAATTAAACCTTGCTGATTTTTAATATAATAGTACTTTCCACAAATAATTTATTATTTTACATAGGTCTGTAATCACAATGTTGGTTAATTATTCTTCAATGAACACAGTATTTCAGTGATAGCGGAAACAGTAAGACCACAGTTTGACCCACTGTTTTGGGTCCCTTATGTCAAGAAGGATGTTGAGGTGCTGGACTGTGTCCAGAGACCTGGAGAAGTGTCTGGTGCACAAATCTGATGAGGAGTGGCTGAGGAAGATTGGGGGCGTGGGCTCAGCCTAGAGAAAAGGAGACTCAGTGGGCACCTTCTGGCTCTGCACAACTCCCTGACAGGAGGGGACAGCCAGGTTGGGGTCATTCTTCTCTCAGGTAACAAACAATAGGAAAAGACGAAATGGCCTCAAGTTCTCCAGAGGATGTTTAGATTGGATTTTAGGGAAAATTTCTTCACTGAAAATGTTGCTAAGAATTGGAACTGAAGTGGTGTTGTCATTGTCCCTGGAAGTGTCCGAAAACATGTAATAGTGATGCAGTGATGGGCCTTGTCAGTGCTGGGGGAATGATTGGACTTGGTAATCTTAGTAGCCTTCTCCAGTTTTAATGGTTCTGTGTTTCTGTGATCATCATGTGTGATGAACATTCTCTCATCTGATCAGCTTAAAGACATAAAATGAATGCCCATTTGTGGCTGGATGTTGCATATATACTTGTGGATGAACCTTTACACACTGAAACAAGAGAGGAGACGTGAATATTAGGTGATGCAGGAAGTTGAATAGATATCCAGCAAAACTCATAAATACCTGGCTTTCTTCAATAGCAAATATTTGACTCAACAGGACCTGTGTTTTGTATGGCCTTGTGTGCATAAATTCAGAAACATACTGATGTATGGCCTAGGATTTGCAAGCCCATCTTCCATATCTTAGTTTTCTCATGTAACTGCAGAAAAAATTTCCTAATTGCAGTTAACCTCAGTGTTTGAGTGGGTAAAGGGGGTAAGAGCAGTTTCCTGCCATACAGTGTCACAGTGAGCTCTGACACTCACCAGTGCCAAGTGAATGCAGCGTTTGACCCATGGCAGTACTTGAAGTAGATGGGAGATGAGCCTGGTACGAACTTCAGACTGAGGATGTATAGGCCATTAGCCACCCTCCCTTTCCCCAGCTCTGCCTCTGCTGGGGTTTCCTCACACACCCCAGGCTCCTACATAGCTTCCAGCAGGTGCAAAATTTTCCAAGCCCCAGTTTTAGTAGGGGGTTGTTCCCTCCCTCTGTGTCTTGTGGTGAGGGACAAGCACTGTACAGTTACAGGGTGAGTGTTTGTGCTGTCTGGTCTTTGAAAGTTACCATCAGAGCTTTAAAAAAAACCCTATTATTTGTAAATACAGTTACATTCATAAAAACAGCTGTTTAGAACCCTGAATGTTTAGGAAACAAAACAAACTAAACAAACCCAAACTACTGAAACTACTTCCAAAAGCCTTATCTGGCCCTTTTAGAATAAATGTCCTTCTTGTTTTCCACTAAGTTTTCTATCAGTCTTGTGGAAAGGAGAACAAGCCAGCATGACTGTTGCTCCTTCTGCCTATACTGTATCCATAAAGGGACACACTGCTGGTGGGGAAAATGAAGCAAAGATTTCCCTGAAATTGTTTTGACTCAGGCAATTTAAATACAGTGAGTTTTGTCACTGTTGTTGTTGTTTTAAGGCTACCTCTTGATTTACTGTGTTGCTTCCAATGTCTGCACTGACCAAGGAGAGAAGAAACAGGAGGAAAGTTGGAGTGGGAGAGGAAGCAGGACTATTTATCACCCAACCAAACTTTTATTTCCTCTCTTAATGTTTGTATGTTTATTGCACAGCCTGAGGCTCAGTACGAAGTCTTTTAGACCAGCAACAAATTAATCAAATTAAATCCTGTGACCCTTTTGCTTTTTGGGAGTGTTACAAGCCTCCCAGCACCCTGCCTAATTTCTGTTTCTTACTTTGCTCTCTGTCCAACAGTCAAGCAGCTCTTCCTTCGCAACTTGGCGTCTCTCAGCTATTTATCTTCACTCTCCCTGGCCAATGCCAGAACATCTTGTTTGAAGTTTTTATTCAGACCACTGCTAGTTTATGAAGTTGTGCAGATTCCATGTTGGGTGTGCAGCTGCTTCATGTCAGACACAATTGGCCTCTGCTGGGCTCTTGGCTTTAAAAGGCGATAAAGAATCACGGCCAGATTCTCATCTCGGCCCAGCATAAATCAAGGGTCTCCCCATTGAAATTAGTGAGTTTGACTTCAGGAGTGAATTATCTGCTGAGGTAGAAGGACAGTGTGGGGCTGGAAAGTTCCATCCACGACTTCAGTGGCACACCAGAGCAGGATCCAGGCATGCCAGGATCCTTCTGTCTGTGTTCAACATTCCAGGTGCTGAAAACAGCCTTGGTTCAACATTTATAAGATTTTCTTGGCTTAGAGGTGTGGGTTGGTTAAGACTTCAATGATGCCAGCCTGGGTACTTATGTAAGTGGCTGTTTAAGAAGAGTTAGAGGGAAGTGTTTGCTTTAGCTCTGGACTGTACACAATACTATTTCTTGGCACTGATAATGTAGGTGCAAGGCAAGAGGTCTGTTTGGATGCATGGAGGAGGTAAAACAGAACAATGGCTGCACCTTCACTACAAACCTGCTGATCAGTATGACTCAAAGCTAGGCATAGGAAAATCTGAGCTTAAGGCATCTGTCAGTGAGAGGGATCCTGATGCACGCAGAGCAACCTGCATCCTGCCCTACTCAGCTGCAAAAGTGAGAGGGTCTGACCTCCAGAAAATGATCTGAGGCTGCTCCTCCATTTCCACTGCCTTTCAGCTTTAAATCCATGTGTCACAGCAAGAGAAAACTTAAAAGGGCTCAGTCTGCCTAATTGCAATAATGATGTTGAACAACAAAAGGAGAAAGAATGTCCTGCTTTAAGGTCTCAACAAGAAGGAAGTCAAATAATTCCCTTGTAGATCAAGGGCTGAGAGGAGGGGTGGGAAAGGAAAGCTTTGACAGTCCATGGAGGAGTCTACAACCTCAACGACTTGAAAAGACCCCAGGACTCATAATAAGAATCATTAGTGATTTGTCATTGAAAACATGCACCTGGGCATAGATCCCCATAGGCTTTTGCAGCTGTGCTGAGTCTGACCGAGCTTTGTCATGGCGCAGTGCAGCCTTCAGAGGTTTCAGGAGTATGAGCAATGCAGAGTTAACTGTCAAGCAAGGGCAGGACTGGATGGCTCGAAGGGATTTGCTAATGAGCTATCAAGCTGTGGGTCACTAGTTGAAATTTAATCTGTAAGAACAGTGACAGAAAATCAAATCAAAGTGCCAACGTCAGAGTGATGCTGGAGCAGTGGCAAAAGTGTTGCTGGTGCCTTATGCAGCACACAGAGGCAGCCTACATGAACTGGGAGAAAACTGTGAGGAACTTGTTGGGATCCCTACTGCAAAATGCAGCTCAACCAATTTGCATTACACCTGTCAGTAACTCACTTGTCTTAGTGAAGTTTCTTGTGAATGACAACAGACTATCCCCTCAGAGAATCTGACTCAAACTCAACCTTGCGTAGAACAGAAAACACACTTGTAGAGTTTGCTCAGCAAAGAGTGTCACAGAATGTGAATCGGCAATTTCCCACAAAGCTCAGTAGCTTGTGGTGCTGCTGATGGAACTTTTATTGTGATTAGGTCCTACATCGAGGTCGGTAGTAATAACATTTCATCCCCATCTCACAAGGAAACTTGGTGGCTTCACCATAGCTTTCTCAGGGCTGGGGAGGCCCCACATTACTGCAGGCTATTAAATCAGCTCTTGTGGTTTTCATGGTTGCCAGAGGGAAGGTTGAGGAAGGAAGGGACAGAGGCACCAGGTGCCCTCAGCAGTGGTAGTGGTACTGCGTATGTGGGTCAGCATGTTGGCTCAGGAAGGCTTATTCTGGTGCTTTTTACCCCTCTGGTGTTCTCCTCTTCAATGATTTTTTGAGGGAATTCAGTGGTCCTTCCTCTGATCCCAAGTAGCTGAGCTGAGAATAAAGAATTTCTCCAGATGGCACAGCCTTGCCATTACAGCTCTGTGTCTCCGAATTTCCCCGCCTCCTCTGTAGGCTGGAAAGGGAGCAATAGTCAGCATTGTTTTCTGTGCCAGCTATGATTAGTTGGCATAAAGAGCACTTAAGTAAGTTGACACAGCCTTTGAGTTGCTTGGTTTGCTAAAAAAAGGAAAGAAAAAAAAAAAAAATCCCTGGACTACTCCAGGGTGTCTTTGCTGCTTGAAATCTCATCTGCACCAGTAAAAACTAGAGATGAGGTCAGTTGCAGAAAGTTTGTCATCCAGATCTTTATTTAATTTTTATTTAAAAAAAAAAATCTTGGAGAGCAACAAGTTAAAAAAAAATATATATTGAACTCCAGATTCATGCAGGTTTCCTGTTTTGCTTCTTAACAAAACCTCAAAACCACTTTGAACAAGTTTCCCACCTCAGCTGAGGGTGGAGCTGCGTACGCCCTACACGTGGCCTCCATAAGGGCACCCAGGGAGAGCAGCATACCTCCCCTGGCACGCAGGGGTTGTTTGCTGCTCGCAGGGCAGTCAATACGTGTGCCTGTTCTTGGCTGCCCACAGGATCTTCTGGCTCAGACAGTTGCCCTGGAAAACTTTAACTTCCCTATTTCCAGCAGAACAGACAGAACAGTAGAGATGTGTCAGGCAAAAACTGGAAGCAGTTGATAAAGGGATGCCTCCCCAAGATACTAAGCAGATATCGGCTGCTGTCAGTGCACTGCTGTAATTTCATTGATTTGATCTACTGAGACAACATCTCGATAAATAGGAAGAGCAGGAAAATATGTTGCACTGAAATTAATGGTTTGCTGCCTGATCTCCTCTTAAATGAATTCATTGCAATCTGAAGCAATGTGTGTGTTTTGCAAACCCAGCATTTCTTGGCTCCTACACTGCATCATGACATTACTTTAGGCGGTGAGGAAGATCTTATTTGTGATATAGTAGTGTAGCCTGGGAACTCTGGATGGAGTTATGGCATTTGGGTGTGTAATTCTAAGTAACAATAAGCAGTGCTTAACATTTCCTCCCACATGAGAAGCACACCCATTAAAAGTTTAGCCAAGTCAGCTGTGCAAGTTCTTGCAGAAAAGGACAAACTGCTAAAGCGCTAATAGGAGCGACTCTTATGTTAAAGAGTGGGTAGAGCATGCATTAACCCAAATTCCCCTTCTCCGCTGCTAATCAGTGAAGACTTGCTGAGATCAAAGAAACCCCTAGCAGGTAAAAATGGTAACAAATCAGGCTCAAGCCCAGGTTCAGAACTCATGAGTCGTTTTCCCAGCTCTGTTCTTGAGGTACTGCATAGCTTGAAGAAGTCAGTGAATGTGATTTAGACCATTCATGAGTCAACTTAAGTCCCTGTGAGAATGAACTAGATGTGTCTAAGTCCCAGGGAATAGCTCAGTCTGTTGCATCTGAAGAGGATCCTATCTCCCTGAGAAACTGAGTGTTACATGTAAATCTGGACAGTGTGTTTTAGACTGAAGAGGAACTTAAACACATAAGCATATAGTTTCATTTGTGTTCAGGGACTGACCATCCATCATGGTTCACAAGTGGGTAAGAGGCTGCTAATATCTCCCAAGGTGTTGAAAAGGGCCCACCTCATTAAGCCACAGTTTGCCCAAACCCACCACTTTCAGGTGATATCGAGCTAGCACAGAACACTTCAGCAAGAGAAATTTGGAGAACATTCATACTCTTTATGTAGTCCAAAGCAGAAAGACAGTTTATGTCTCTGAAATGCTTGATGCAGGCTGGTTTGTGTTCATGCAGCTAAGAGCTGCTAGCAGCTGGAGCGGGCAGATCATCCACACTGCACAAAATTTGATCCTGATCTCCACTGGACAACATTTCCCTGTACAACTGGTGCAAAATTCTATACATTTCTGGGTTTGTAGGTTTGTGTTTGAGCTTTGTTTGTTTGTTTCCTAATACAGATGCCAATATGGTTTGGGTTTGTTTTTTTTCTGCAGCCATGTGCTTCCTGTGTGCTATGGGGAGTGACAGGAGGGTTACACTGGGGTTAGAGGCTTGAGGCTAGCACTGCAATATTGCACCAGGCAAAGAGACAAAACTGTGTGGTGCTTGTCCATGCTGTGTCTGGAACAGAACCTGCAACACACAGGTCAGCTTTGCCATGCCCAGCTTTCCTCTCAGATGGAACAAATGGCTCCCTAATTGCCCGCTAATAACTGCAGAGTGTGGAGGACTGGGTACCAGGATACAGGAGACATGCCAGACATGTCCGTCTGGCAGTGTGGAAGTACCCAGGCATTCCTAAGTGGCAACTAAATCTGGGTCACCAGGGAAGGCCTGTTCCCCAGCCTAACTCAATTAATGCCATTTGTCTGATAGAGCTCTGCAATAGAAGTTTTACAAGCAAAACTCCTCCCCATTTACTGGGTTGATCTCACTCTAGTTTCTGCATCCCACACTGCTGGTTGTTGAGTGGTTGATCTCAGTGCCTCCACTCCAGCCTTACCTGTCTCCTGGAATAGCTGAGGCATGGGGAAGTGCTGGGGCCAGACCCCTTTGGTGCGGGCAGCTAGAACTCTATGTTTCTATTTTCAGGATAAATGCTCAAATCATTAATATCTTGTGCTTCCTCACACTTATCCCACAACCCAGATGCTTGCCCTTCATAGCGGAATTTATATTTTTGATTCCCACATAAACAGGTTTGCACACTGTTGAGCCTTGAATTAAGCAATTACCCAGCCACACTTGTGAAAATAATATTTCCTAGTGCTTGTGCCTGGAGTGGCTGCCTGTAACCACACAAAAGCTTCTTATGAAGGGCCTACAGCTCTCCATTCTGTTGATGGAGAAATGTGTGAACATCACTTGGGTTCTACTTCAGCGGCATCTGTCACTGCCTTGCCTATATGGTTTGCATAGGCACCTGCCCTAAGAGATCTGAATCATTCTACTGGAGCCAAGCACCTATTTTATTTTAGATGTTGCAATGAATAAACTGAGTGCCTAAAGCAGACAGTCTCAATCTGGCCTCCAGGGTCTCCATGTTCACTGGCTGATAGAATGAGATAATAGTCCTTGCCCAACTCATAGAGCTGTGGCAAGGTTTTAATTAATTAATACAGGTAAGGCTTTGAAACATAGGGAATGAAATGGGTTTTACAAACCAAGTGTATTATTTTGACTTGATGGCACTTTCTACTTCACTTTCACACCATGCCTGAACAGAACACAGGGCGGCTGCATCCTCTGATTCATCATGAATCATGAAGAATACTTAAAATGTGGATGGTACTGATGTATTCACACTAGTCAAAATGTTACAGGGAAGAGGGATTAATATTCATTTCAAAAATGCTGTCCAAAGTGCTGGCAACTCTCCTCTTTTCATTAACTGTCAGTATTAAACCATCTCTAGTGGCATCCTCAGTCAGCTCATACTCAGTGTTTAAGCAAGATGTGCCAGAACGTGGCTGGAGATGTGAGACTCCTACTAGGATTTGCAGAGGACCTAATTACTCCCCAGTGACAGTGTTGGCTAGCACAAGTTCTCATTCTCAGCACTGTAGTCCCCCAGGTAGCTTTTGGTCTTCTGTTTCTCTGGCATGATTAATGTTAATTAGAGCCATGCAGTTGCAATGGTGGGCAAGACACCCAGGAGAAGATGATATCCCTGAAGTCCTCCTTGTGCTTAGCATCAGATTAGCACACAGAACTCCTTGAACTAAGTCCCTTGGCAGGTCACACCATTTCATGAAATTACAAAGTAGCTCATTAGGTTCCCAGTCATATTCCACCTATATGTAAATTTTTAAAGAAAATATTATCTTACAAAGCACTTTGCCTCTACTGCTGTATGAAACATAGGTAAAGGCTGCAGGGTAAAAACAGGAGAGGGAGCATCTGCAACTAAACTGTGTAACTGCAGGTGATGTCACTAGACACCCAAGGGATGCTGTCACTCCACTGGCCATCAGGAATAAATGGCCTCAGGAGGAGGTGGGTGAAGGGCCATCCAGATGGCTGGAGTGATCCTAATATATCTCCTGCACCAAGGATACCTCTTTTCTTGTGCATAACATGGTTTTGCCAGATTTTTTTGCTCCTGATAGTGCACAAGAGAAATCCCAGCATTTCTGACTGGCCCTCCTGCATTTGTTCTGGCAGTGTTCTGTCCACTGAACTGGACCCAATAAAAGACCTTTTCGTATTGACCCTTCACAAGAAGGATACTTGTTTTTCCAACATGTTTTTGTAACTAGAAAGCATCATACTTTCTGTTATTATCCCAGAGAAGCTGTGGCTGTCCCTGGAAGTGTCCAAGGCTAAGTTGGACAAGGCTTGGAGTTCCCTGGGATAGTGGAACATTTCCCTGCCCATGGCAGGGGGTGGAACTGGGTGATCTTTAAGGTTCCCTCCAACCAAAGTCATTCTATGAGTCTGTGGTTATCATCCTTTTGTCTTATGATATTCTCAAAATAGAATTTATATTTGACCACAAGGGCAGTGTCTAATTTAGGGACTAAGACATGTCCTGAAAACCAAGTGAAATTTTAAATTCTCTGGCAGTCAGTGGAGTCTCAGGTAAAATGACCACTTTTAGCCAAGTTCAGACAGGAGGGAATGTCACAAGAGTGTGTCTCCTAATGCAAATTTACAAGCCAATGGAGTTTGTGCTCTTGTTAGATATGCTATTAAATACTCTGCCTAATTTGTAGGTAGGTGCTTTTCAGCAATAAATCTCAGACTAGTTTTACAAGAGAGGTCAGTATCTTTCCCCTCATTTCACAGGTGGATAAACCAAGGTGCAGGGAGGTCTAATGCCAGAAGTTTGGTGTCAGAGCGAGAAACAGCTAATTGCAAGACTTAAATGCATCATTGTCCATGAGTGTAATCATTCTTATTTATAATAATTCCTATTGCACCATCAACCATAGAGTTATGCAGGCATACCAAAGACACAAATAGAGCAGTACTGACCTCTTCTCTAGAGATAAGGATGTGCTCTCCAGAGATTTTTTTTTTCCCCACAGAAGTGATAAATGGCTTAAAGAGGAGCAGGCGCCGTTTCTCCACCTGGGTGATTATGCCCAGAGACAATAGAAGTAATTTTTAGAAATAGTTCTCCTCCTATTTACATCAAGCTAGTAGCAATACTTATTTTAGCACAATTGCCAAGAGACTTTATTTTTAGATCTCATCCACATAGTATCATTCTGCAATTCTTGCTTTGCTCAAAAAAATGTGGAGACATTTCAATGAGAATATGAAATTCACTGGAAGAATTATTGCTGCCTCGCAAATATATACTCATAGCCTAAGATGACAGTGATCCTTTCTTTCCCATAATGAGAAATGATTCAAATCTATAAAGCATCCCTAATATTTTATTTTAAAAAACAAAATTCACAAGTTGGATTACATTTCAGAAGGAAGTTTATAGGTTTTCTAGCCCTTAAGGGACTCCTTTGGGAGTCTTATTTCATCCAAATGATATTGTTCTCTTGATGACTATCACATTCCTATAGGAAAATTTGTCAGTGGGGCATAATATTGGTTTAAAGGTCCCAGAAAACAATGCAAAATTGAATAGGAAGAAAAAAAAGGAAGAAGAAAAGCAATGAAGGCAGAAGTTGGTGAAATTCACACAAATAAGAAAAATCTAGTTGACATGAAGACTGGTCAGCCACATGTATTTCTACAAGCATATGTCATTTTGGTATGCTACACTTCTCTGTTTTATTTAATGACCATCTTTCAGATGAACCTAATAATTGCTATGCTCGATTTACCTCATTGGGTATCCCACTCAAAGAATATGAAAGAGAAGAAATGTAGAAATAAAAAATGGCATGATGTGTCCGGGGAAGGCATCTTTTCCTCCTTCCCCTGAATAACAGATTGGTTTTTGTCCTCGTGAATCACTTTTTGTATCCCTTTTGTTTCTCTCCCAGCATAATAATAAATACTCTTGCTACCTACACTTTGGAAACTCATGGAGTATTTTCTGTCCTCATAATACTTTTGTAAAATCCTTCCCTAGGAAGCAGAAGTTGAAATGTGACCATTCTATTAGGAACAAAAACATTAAAGAAAAGAGTCCTCATGGAAACCAATTTGAGAATAATCGCAGTGATTCATGAATTATAAGACTTAGCAGAGAAAAACCATGAGCAGGGCTGAGATTTTAATAAGGATACATCTTCATTTTTACTGAGTTAAACCTTGAGAAAAGTACCTTTATATTTCCTGAATGCCTTCAGCCCTGGGTATTGCCAAAGGAGATGAAGCTTACAAACAAAATTAATTTATTCATTATTGGGCAGCCGCATCTCAGGAAGAGAGATTTTTAGTGGTATTCTTAAGTCCCACACACATTTGAGGGTTTGGAAGACTATGCTTAGCACTAGGACAGATATCTGGAATTGCTTTGTTGGCTTTTTTTTTCTTCCCTAATCTATGTTGTTCTAAGAAAGATTTTATTTATATATTTATATTGAAGAAATAGATTTTCTGGACTGACTGGCAAGAAACCCATAAAAACTATCTAACGATGTGCAACTTATGACTGCCTTTTTTCTCATCAAAAACGGATATTTTTCAGGCTAAGGAATGACATCTCTTGGGATTTCACTTGCTTT
>VXBB01013321.1:209985-236446 GCA_013399915.1 Illadopsis cleaveri
ATTAAAATTAGCAAAAGCCTTTATCATTCAAGAAGAGGAAGGATTCCCATCACAGCTGCTGAGAACTGCCATATTTTTCTTGTATTTGCTGCGTCAACCTATTATAATTTAGCATTATCTGTTATTCTTTGTTTCCCTAAAATGCAGTAGCGGGGCTTGGTCCTGTCAACACTGAATTTTAATTACAAGTTCATGAAGATCACTGCATTAATCTGTAGCTGGACCATCATGGATTTTGTTTCCGTGCAACTAGCATCTCTACAGTTTCAATCATTTATAGTGATGTTTAACAACAAGATCTTCTTGGAGCAAGGCACTAGTTTTGCAAGCTTCGACAAAAGATGTATTTCAAGCAGCTGTAAACACTTTGTTTTAGTTATCAGAGCAGGTGACAAAGGGCTTTCACACCAAAATCTGAAGGCATATAACTCACGTGTGGATGTATAAAGTCAACTACCAGATTCCCTCAGTTCACAAGCCGCATTCATTTAAAAGAAAAACAAAACAAGGAAAATGAGTTAGAGTCATGAGTTACATGATATAGTAAATATGGCCCATATCAACTCAGCAGGAAGGTTTTGGCTAGATCCCAGGAGATACAGGACCAAAACTGCCACGACCCGTGGGAACAGGCCTGCCCTGGTAGAAATACAGTGTCACTGCTGGAGCTCCGCAATTCCTAGTGGGCCCAAACCGAAGTGGAGGCTCATTGCCAGGGCCACATGGAAAAATCAGAGGATGTCAATTCTCCTGTGCCTCCATCTGCAGATAATTGGTTGAGCACTAAAATTCACAAGGAAAATTTTGTTTTAGAAAGATGATAAAGAGAACAAACAAAAGAGAGGAAATTAAAATTTATGTAAACATAGTGGTTCCCAGAGCAACCATAAATGAGCCACATTGCATATATAGATGAAGGCATAAAAGTTAATACCATGTGCAGCAATACCATACACTACGTAGGTACCTCTGGGACTGTGTTACATTAGCTACGGGACCCATCATTTTGAATGGTTTGACTTTTACGCTTTTAAAGCCTCAAACACAACGTTGCAGCAACGCCAGGTGGGAATAGGGCATTTGCTGTTTGTTTGTTTGCATGAAAAGAGAAAGGACTGTTTGAACAGAATGAGAGGCACGCAGTAATTTTTCTCCCTTTGCATACCAGAGACAAAGACTTCAGGCTTTGATCTCAGAGATATCTGAGTAGTTTTGCTGGGGTATTCCTTCTCACTGATTTAGTACTCACAAAGTGAGATGGCAGGAGCAGAGAACAGCTCTCCTGTTGAGACAGGGCAGTGTTGCTCAGACAATGTATTATAGCACAACATAAAGCACAAGGCTTTTCCCTAAGTAAATGTGGGACTGCAAAAGGGATTGACTTAGCCATGTAAAGTGTCAGTCCTGAAATGCCTGGACTGTTTGGAAACATGCCTTCAGCTTGCTCTTCTATTTTCTGCAAGTGGTTATCCAGAGTTTGATTCTCTGCTCCCTCATGCAGTTGTTGACATCAGTAACATGGGTGTAAAATGTCACCCGATCAGAAGGCAGCCAGCATTCACCTTGCATTTGTATTCATGACTATACAAGGAAGAGGGCAGCATCAGGTCAGGCCCACTGAGATCCACAGAGATTACTTTGTCAATGTGGGATGTTTATGTTCTGATGGGATGTTTTATAATCTACTCTTAAAACTCTGCCACAGCCTATTTGTTCTGGTTTCATAGCAGGACAAATTGGAACATAGGAACTGTTGTGGTTTTCCACCATCACAGTTTTTAAATTTTTTTTTGGGGGGGTGATGTTTTGGGGTTTTATGTTTGTTTGTTTGTTTGTTTGTTTAGGGGTTTGTTTGTTTGGGCTTTTTTGTTTGGTTTGGTTTTGGTTTTTTTTAAGATAAAGCATTGCATCTCCCCCCCATTCATCTTTTTGCTCAAAATTTCCAAAATGTAAAGCATTTGGTCTAGGATCACATTTGGGCTGCCAAGTCTGCTCACCCTCTGGTGCAGGCACTAGTGCTTTCCCATGCCACACAGAAACCATGCCTGGGAGCAAGTGCTCCCTCCTTTCTGTCTCACACTAGCCCCAGCTTCTTGCCGTACCAAGGCATTATAAGCCCATTACCGAGTCCATTACAAGACTTCCTAAGAGCATCCCATCTGTGGTGTGTTGACCTTGTTCATCTGCCTTGCACCCACTCATTTGCACTGTCACTCCAACTTCTCAACAGGACAGGGGATCTAAAAAAAAGAAAAGTGAAAAAGCTTGTAAAGATGGCAATTGAAAAAAGTTAACAGTCAAAATTTGTGCTGGACATCGTCCATCTGTGAAGATGACATGATGAATGTCTAAGGTCCCCAGAGAAAATGTGAGCTGCAGGAGGAAACAAATACATCATATGATCTAGGTGCCTGCTGCAGAGAAACCTGGGCTTGCACCCCTTGGCCATCAGCACCACCTACTGACACCTCCATCTGCTGGGTACCTCTGTCCTGCTCCATCCCTGTGCGCCAGAGGAGAGGTTTTGCTTCCATCCTTCTTAGCAATAACCTATGTTAGGGAACTGGTTTGGGGAACAGGAGTGTGACACATAAAATCACAGAATCACTTAGGTGGAAAAGCCCTCCAAGACTATGAGTGCAGCTGTTCCCCCAGCATTACCAAGGCCACCACTAATCCATGTCCCCATCTGCCACATCCTCACGGCTTTTAAATCACTCCAGGGATGGGGACTCCATCACTGCCCAGAGCAGCCTTTGCCTGGGTGCCAGGTCTTGACAATCCTTTCAATGAAGAATTTTTTCCCAACATTCAGTCTAAATCTCTCACAGAACTTGAGGGCGTTTCCTCTTGTTCTATCAACAAGCTGCATGTCTTGCTGACTTGCTGTTAGGTGGTGGTGAGATTGTTTGCCTGCCATTCTTAAGTTGACTTCTGAAAGTTTGTGTGGTTTGGACTAGCCAGTGTGGGTAACTCAGGGGCAGTCAATTGTACTCAAGCACAGGCATCTAGCTCAAGTGGCATGAAGTGACCTCTGGAAATGTCTCCTTCTCTCTGCTGATCATCTGAAACACTAAAATAATTTAGCTTAGACACCACTTAGTGATTTGAAAACATTCTGTGTGTTTCTGCTTTCTATTCCATTTTTTGTTCTTAACTCTTTTTCTTCCTTTCTCTCTCTACTGATGTGGCTCATTTCTCATTTTGTATGTGTATGTTACTTGCACAGTTGGGACCCCAGCCTTCATTGAAGCCAAATGCTTCATCTAATTAATAATAATCTTTAAAAAAGGAGAGTCATATACTCTTTGTACATTTTATTTTTTTTTCCTAATTCCTATTCAGTCGAAACAGCTCATCTCTCTTGGAACACAATTGAAATGTCATTAGTATTTTCATTAGCATGATGACTGATGATACAAGGCAAACAAGTAGATTTTGGGCCTAGGCTGAAATATGTTCATGACGTTTTTGTAAGTCTGTGCTAAACACTCCAGAAGTCACATGCCAAGTAGTTCCAGATCGTTTAAAAAAACAGAAGACTTTTTTCCCCCCCGCCTTTAACTCCTGGAATGAGAAACAGCCGCACAGCGATACAGAAATAGCATAGCAAGCCCTGGAAATGCCCACCAGTTGCTCAACACTTTTTTCTTCATTTAAACAGTTAATCTTCATCAATGAAGATATTTTATCCATGCGTCTTTGGCATTTCATGGGGATTTTTTTCTGTCTCTGAGGATTCACAGCTCTAGACGAAATGGCTCTGTTGTTTGTGGGAAGAAGAGAAATTCCTGTGGAGAAAACCAGCTTAAGACAAAACCATAACTTAGGCTGCCCCAAGAGGCTTTTTTTTTTGAGAGGTTGAGCTGGATTTAAGTAATACATGAGTGTAAGTCGTCATGATGGTTTTGTTTCCAGAGAATTTTACCAAAACTAGATGAACGATGAAGAATGGAGAAGAAGCAAGAGAGAAGAGGAAATGTTAAGCTTAGTTAGTTGTCTCATCATCCTGAGACATATTGCCTTTTTTGCTTTGAGGTAGTTTCAAAAACAGATAAAGCAAATTATGCACTTAGGAATGGCTTGTTCTTCTGTCAGTTGGATAGGTTATATTTGTTTCATTGATTTCTTCTGTGCAGAACAGCTATTGTAGAGTTGGATCCTGTAAGTTCCTGTGTTTTTCTCTCACCTGCAATTTTAGATTGCAGATTTGACAGAATTATTATTATTATTATTATGAATAATAATATTTTTTATGCTCTGTTTGCTGGAAATAGAAATATATGCTTGCTTCTTTATAATATGAAGCCAAAGACCCTTACCTTGGGGCAGGAAAATAAAACTCCTAATTTTCAGTCTGGGTAACAAATCCATTCTAAAGGATCAGAGGACATTTCCATGGTTTAAGTTTCCTGCCCATACACCTTGATGCATAGCATCAGAGCCATTTTACCTCCTGCCCAGGGAAGAGTTGACAGGATATATTTGTGCTGCTCCTTCATGGGTGACAAGGTGATATTTACAGTGATGAGATATTTCCCTACCCTCAAGAGACTTTGGGACAAGCAAGAATGAAGGCTCAGGACTTGATTCACTTGCCCACACATAGTTGTCAACTGTCATTTGAGATGCCTGGAATATCCTGCCTGGGCTCCAGCTGCTCTTGGAGAAGGGCAGAGGTCTTGTCTCAAGCCCTTTATCATATCTGCCAGCCTCCCTTGGATGTTTCAAATACCTCAGGGCATCTCAAATACAACCAGGTGCCTGAATAGACTTCAGACTCCTGGCCCAGAGAAGCACCATCTGCATTTGAGCCTCTCCTTTTGAGTGGGAGGAATTTACACTTGAGTGGTGATTTGGCCACAGAGCTTCAGGGGGAGGATGGCTGCTCTCACCCAAATCTGGATATGCACAGCATACGATTGCTGCCTGAGTTAGATTTCTCAGCTTTCATTATGGTCAGTGAAAGTTTAGCTAATGGGGCCTGGAGCATAAATAATCTTGCACTAAAGTAGGCCCCACTTTTTCAGCTGAAATACCCACTCCACTTTTCTGGCTGCACTAATTTCATCTTTGTAGCCTTAAATACATAGCTCTTGTGTAGAAACATGAGTTGCTGCCTCCTAGAGTGAGGAACCCACTATTCCCTTTGTTATTAAAAGAAAACACGGTCAGGAGGGTGTTATGTACAAAACCATAGATTTGTTTATGAAGAGAAAATTCAAAACCCTGAATTTGATTGAGCTGTTTTCCTGGGCACCTGTCCCAGTAGGAAAAAACAAGGCCTGAGTTCCTTTTTACACCCTAACTGCTAAATGAAGTCCCTTTAGATTTCTTCTTTCCAGAATTCTATATTTTCTGCAAAACTTACAAGGCCAGCTTTTACAAACAATTGTCTGAAACTGAGATCTAGCCTCGTGTCAATCTGTACTGGGACACAGAGTCCTGAACAAAGAAAGTACACTCTTAACCTAATTTTAGGCATAAACGTTGAAGAGCTTGTGCTTGTCAGTTTCCTGATATTTGTTGTTTTTTCCATGGGGCTATGACCTGACCAAAGTCTCAGTCAGGGCCAGAATTTCAGCAGATTCTGTCTCTGTTCCATCTTTGCTTTTGTACAATGAAGTTCTGTCACCCTAGGAAAGCAGTCATAATTTTTTTAAAAAAATCTTTGTTTGCATAATCTTTGTTTCATCATGATGCTCTCACAGAGAGGATGCTTAAAGAGAACATATTCCTACCCTGATTTACCAGTCTGTATTTTGTCTGACTGGTGCTATAAAATAAGCGTATAAGGCTATGGGGAGAGCAGATCACTGCTTGGAGAACCTAAAATACTCTGTTTTGGCTCCAGTAAATGTGAAAACTGAAGACAAGCTTGCACCAAAGCCATGAAGAAAAGCTCTCTGCAAATTTAGAGTGACTCAAGCATAGATGTGCAACCTTGAAGCTGATAGCATAGCTCCAAATGTCAGTGGTTAAGAGTATTTAGGCTTTTCCATGTATGCTCTTTCTTCTGCTTCTTGTCAATCTGCTTTCCACACATGTCTGTAATAAGTGATTTCCCTCCTCCAACTTATTTCCAATCTATTCTTTGTCTCCTATTTCCATCTATTTCCCTATTTCATTCCACTTTGCACTCTTCACTCTTTAACCTTTTCTTCATCAGTCATATCCCTTCTTGTGTCTCTGCTCCATAGAGGCACTCTCTGACCTTATTAAACGTGGTGTCTCTGCCATCCTTCTTTCACTGTTAAAGGAAGCAGTCTTCAGGAAGAATTTTAATGAAAAACACTCTGACTAAAATATTTCCTCCAGAATTTTCCTTTTAAAAGAATGTAAAACGGAAGATTTTACACTAAGGTTTATATCAGAAGAATAGTGTGTCACTGGGTTTTTTAACTGAATAAAAGCAAAAGGATGAACTTCAAGGAAAATTCTGATTTCCCTATCTGATTGTCTTTCCCTCATTCGTGAGAACACTGAGCTATTTAAATAAAGCCAAACATTGTACAGTGTTTGATAATTTTCACATATTTTAGTAGTTTTCAAAAGCTTTTTAGCTTATTTGTTGCTGAGTTTAATTGTCGATAATACTCACGAGCTTACATCTGTTTAAACAGATTTCAGTTTTCATAATAAAGTCAATTACTGTAGTTTACCTCATGAAAGGTGAGAAAACATCTCTTATCTACTGATCTTAAATAGAAGAAAAGAGAAGAACAATAGATGCACTCCCAGTGTGCATTATTTTTCATCTCCATTGCTGATAAAAAAGGCATTCATTTAATGATAAATCATCATTAAAGTGGGATGAATGGACTCAAATTTTAAAACAAAGCCAACAAGAGACCTTCTCAAAGTAAAAACTCCTCTGTTACAGTGGAGTTTTACCTCTTCTAGTTTGCAGGGTCTATGGAGACTCTTATTAAGTACTGAGATTTCACTTCAAATGCATGTCATACTCAGAGTATTTCTGATTGTATGAACTGTGGCACAGCTTATTACAGATAAAGAAGAAAAATGAAATTGCTTTGTTGCCCTGCCCAGCAGGGAAAATGATAACTTAGAAATCCACAGCTTTGGATGTTTTTGTTAGCCCTGTGACTTTCTGCCTATCTACCTGTCCCCAAGTAACTTTGTGGTTTCTTAGCCACTCCTCACCTGCAGCTGCAGCGAGCAGAGAGGTGTGGATCCATTGGGGGATCAGTTCAGATATAACTGAATCAAGTTCCACAGTAGAGGTGCTCCTCTGTTCTCTTCTTCTCCTTTCTTTTTTGTAGCCAGATGGATTTCTGGATTCAAGCAACATCTCTGACACTGTTTACTTCTCTAATACAGACATCACCACAGAACTGCTTAAGTTGGTGTAGGGCAAATACAACATTTATGTTAGCAAGAGAAATATATCAGCCTTAATTCATGCAGCAAACATGTATTTTCTTTTGTTAATGCACACACACACAGAATGAAGCCATTTCTGGAGGAGCACTGTGTTTCCTTAGGAAAGGTCTCAGCTGAACTTGTTCAGCAAGATTTTTGCTAATTATTTTGAAAATTTCTCTTAGTTTCGATTGCTTTTTGTACCATGGATGTGCCTGAAAAAAAACTCCCATCATTACACCAGCCCAGCCCTTGTGCATCCTTCGTCCTGCCCCCACTGGCAACTTGACTCTTCTGGCTATGCTTCATGCCAGCACTCTCCTACCAGAGCTGCCAGTGTCCCATTTAATCTGTGATAAATACAAACTGCTCCCAACTCTACTTGCCTAGGGGATATCAGCTCTATCTGCCACATTTAAAAATGATCATCTCTGTTGTTTAGTAAAACAACGACTCAGAATACCACCCTTGACTTTCCTCATTACTTACAGACCGAAATTTCCCCATCTGTCTTTCCTCAGCTGTGTTCTTGAGAAAGAAATCCTGTCTTCTGTTTTCTTTTTCCCCAGTGAGCAGATCCTCATCCACTGTAACAGCTTATCTTGGAATGACTACTTATGTTAGGTAGTTCCTTGCTCCCACCTGGAGATCTTTTCATTTCTGCCCTTCAGTGCACCTAATGGCTTTTCATATTTTCTAAAACAGAGCCCTTTGTCTCATTTTTCCACCTAATCATCCTCCCTCAAACAGTGCTTTTTAATTTCACCTTTCAGAGATTTTAATTTTTGTCCTATCCCCTCTGTGAGACAATTTAGTTCTTCATCACTGTGTATTAACTGATTCATTTGCTGAGATTTTTAATGGCAAATTTAATTTCTCCACCCTTATCAGTCTCTGTCTGTCCCTCTTAATTCTGTCAGTCTCCAACAACTGTAAACTAATTTTTTGTTCAACTTAAAGTTTCAGTCTCCAAGCAGGAAAAGCTTTTGATTCTGAACCCTTTACCTTTAAAATTCTGTTCACAAGGCCTGAGAACTCTGAGCCTTTGACTCTGAATTAGTCTTTTGACCCCTCCAGTTTTCCTTTCATTAAATTTACTTATTGCTGTCATCCACATATAACTACTGCGTTCTTCTACTTTGATCCAACTTCCACTAAAAATCCTAATTTCACATGTTCATTACTTCCTGGCGTTAAAAAAAAACCCACCAAAAAAAGCCCACCAAAACAAACAAACAAACAAACAAACAAACAAACAAACAAACCAAAAACAAAAAACCAACCACACAAACAACCAAAAAAAACACCCCACCACAACCAAGAATTTGGTGGCTTCTTCCATGATATTTTGGAATGCCAGTCCCACTGTATTTGAAGGGCTAGGGGCCTAGAAAGGGCACACAGTGGCAGGGACAGGGCAGGAACACTTTTACAGTTACCTTGCATGACTGTCCTGTGCTGCCCTGGACTGTGAACTGCTCCCACCAGCTTAAGTGTTTACCTTGGAATTCACTAAAGACTGAGCTTCCAGGCATACAGACTTAATTTTTAGTGACTGAGGCTGCACGTCCCTTATCCCTCAGTCACTTGACTCACCCTGGCAATATGTAGAGGCGGAAGGGAGGAAGAAAGTCTGTGATTCTTCCTGTACTGGTACGGGAAAGAAGAAATCCAGAGCAAAACCAAAAGGCAAAGAAGAGCAAGATTGCATCTGCTAGGAAGCCTAATTCACCACAAATATGAAAAAGACAGCAGATTGGTCTTTTAAAATTCAAGTTACAGTTGATCATCCTCTTAGGCTGCAGCCCCAGAAGCATGGGCAGCAGGCTGAAGTTGGGGATTCTCCACCTCTACTCTCCTATGATGAAACCCCACCTGCAGTGATGTGTCTAGCTCTAGAGCCCCCAACACTAGAAAGATATGGTAGAAATCCAATGGAGGACATAAAGGTACTCAGAGGCCTGGAGCACCTCTGCTCTAGAGCCAGGCTGGGAGAGCTGGGGGTATTCACCTGGAGAAGACAAGAATCTAGGGTACATCTCAGGTTTGGTTTTCTTCATCCGAGAATCAGGTGGTGGTTCAAGTGAGTCTTTTTTGGCCTCTGAAGGCTGTGAGCCAGACGCAAGAATGAAACAGAGTTTTCAAGGTTTTGTTTTTCAAGCTTTCTTGCGTGTCTATTATTTCTTATCTTACAATTTTCTCTGTGCCTGGCTGAGTTGTTCACAGCAGCTCGGGCACAGGGCGACTCCCACCGTGATGGGAGGTCGCTGCCTTCTTATAGAGATAATTATGTGTCTATTATTTACAATTTTGTGCCAATGCCCACTACCTATACTAGAAGGGTCATTTCTACTTTGATCCAATCCCCTTAAACTACTTTGTACCATCATCACATCAGAAGATGGAGGCCAAGGGAGAAGCAGAAGAACCTAGACCGTCACCCTAAATCCTCCATCTTGTACCCCATTCACCTCCATTCTAAGAATCCCAAAACTACAAAATTTTCCACCCGGTGATAAACTACAGTACTGTCTGTCACATCTTTGTGACTTGTAATTCCTCTCTGTGTTGGAAGTTTTTCCCATGGACTGAAATCAAAGCCAGTGTCTTCCTGGGCTCTGTGCCAGGGTCTCAAACCCCCACTGGACAGACCCCAGACACCCTGGCCAGGATTCAAACTCCCTTCCTCAGGTCCCAGGGCATCCAAAGGGATGCCCTGGACTCCAACAGATACTTTAGAGGCCTTCCCAGTACCTAAAGGGGCTCCAAGGGAGGTGGAGACGGACTTTGGAAAGGGCCTGTACTGACAACACAAAGACGGAATGGCCTCACACTGACAGAGTGAAGGGTAAGATTAGATATTAGGAAGAAATCCTTACTTACATTTTATGGCTGAGCAATGGAATCTTGAGACTCATCCTGATGATCAGAAAAATAATGCTTTCTTACCCCATTCTCCTGGGTTTTAACCTTTCATTGATAATGCTGCCAACTTTGTAGTTACCAAACACTCATGTCATTGCATGCAGCTCTATGTCACTGCATGCAGGCCCTGGAACCCTTGTCCCCAGACTGGAAGGGTATCTGAAGCCTCCCCAGACAATCCCACATCTGCACAGAGCCACAGTATTTGCTCTGCTTGCTGAAGAGATGCTTTGCCAGGCTTCAGGTATTGCAGCAGTTGCCACTGTGCTTCCTGTCAGGAAACACAATTATCTTCATAAAGAAGTGAAGAGGAAGACTCACACTCCATTTCTTGAACACAGGCACAGAGATTCACCCAAGTAGAAAGCAATGGCAAGATGCATTTAACCTCATTAGTTTCAGCAGGGCTGACTTTGTACAATCCATCAGTGTACAAATACATTAGGGGAACTAAACTATTTCCACATCTCATTTACATAATGGATGGGATGTGAAATGAGTCCTATGGAGGAGAAGTGCCCTGGAGGCACTAAAGTTTATCACAATATGTAAGAGTTCTTTTAGATCATTGCATTAAATTTCCACTAACAAGATAACAAATTAATTGTCTGCATTACTGTACTAACCCAAAGCAGATAAAGTATATGATTTCAGCAGAGGAAGGCAGCTGTTTAAGACAGCTTGGTGGTTATAGAAGGAGGCAGAAGAGATTAGTGTGTCTCCCAGCATTTGTGTGCCATGATGGCAGACCTCCTCCTGCCCCTTTAAGAAATCTTGCTCTTCTCTAATCTGATGTAGGACTTGAGCTTTATTAGTGAAGTGAGGGAGAATGAGTAAATCAACTGTATCAGATAAGCCTCAGGACATCTGGAAATTGATCATTCTGCAGAAATAAGCACTCTGTGTTTATTAGCTGGGAGTTCATCACTATCACTTCTTTTTATTCAATTCCTAAGAGATTTCAAAGCTATCATCATAGTATTAGCACTTCTGACTGTGCTACTGGAGATAAAGATCAGAAGATCTATCTAATGATGGCTTTCTCAGTCTCCCTCTTTCTTTCTCTAAAGCTATTCTGATTAAAAAAAAAAAAAAAAGGTAGGAAAATAGCTAGAATGAAATAAAGCAGACTTCGTCTCCTAAATTTTTGCCTGCTGGCAATGGGAGTAATATTTTGTGTTATTATTCCATAGACATTTGGTTTTATTCAGGGGGACACATTCTGAAAAATAGAAAATCCCTCTTAGAAAAGGTGAAATTTGAAGTTTTTAATGTGGTGGTGGAAAGGGAGGAAGATAAAAGGACTTAAAGTCATAAAGCAGTGCTTTACATTGAAAGTACAGTTATTTTAAATGATAATACACATCAAATAGAACCCAGGGAAATGACTTCCATAAGTTAGAAGGATAATAATATTACTTTAAGAAGAATAATTACTTTCTTTAACTACATTTATCACATAGTAATTCAGTTCTCCCTTCTGGAATATGATGCAATGCCAAACTTTTGACTGATTTATTTAAAACCAGCCTTAACAAAAGATTCACCAAGATACGAGGTTTCTTTTGGTTCCTTATTCCGCACTGTGGAGTTATCAAAATGCAAATACTATGACTAACTGCATGTTTAGATGTACATTCCTGTACAGCTGCATTGCGTAGCTTCATTGTGCAAAGACACTGGGAGGAAAAAAAAACATCTGTAAGAGTTTTCCAAAAACAGTGGTCAGACACATAAATAATTTAAGTATAGCTGTGGATTTCCAGGAATCTGTGGGGAGTACAAATCCAATCCAATGAACTCTCTAAAGAAGAATCTTTCCCACCAGAAACTTCACTGAGATCAATTTTTATCAGCTGATTTTCTCCATTGTCCAATGGCAAATTAACATTTATTATCTCTTTTGGACTGGCACTCTGAGTTCCAGCGTGGGTGCACATTGTGCTAGATTCTGTACACAGATTAAAGAAGAGAAGGTGCACATTGTCCAAGAATCTTTCTGTGCAAGTACATGATGAGAGGAAACAGATGAATGCAAGAAACAGGGTGATCATGATTTAACTGAAAAGAAAGGCAAGTAAATTAATCCATTTGTACAGAGCCCAGCACAATGCAGTTGGACCACATTGCTTGAAAAGTTAGCACTTAATAACAATAATTACCAGGTCTTTAAAATTAATGTATTAATATCAGTTAGAGCTCATAAGTTTCTTAGCCAGTGAATGAAAAATGCTATAAATCTTTAAGGAAAGGCCAATTTCAAGTCAGCATTGTCTTCCCTCCTACACAAGCTTTCGCCAGTTTGCCCTGAACTAGAATCGTGCTGCTCCTGAATCACCTTTTTACTTATGATTACGGTGATTATTTCTTTGTAATCATACCATCACTGTTTTTTTGATAAACTCCTTCATATCTGCCTCTGCTTTAAAGCTGTCCTTTGACTGTGCCCTTTCTCATTATATACATACTGATTCATTTCCTTCCTGCTTTGCTGCCCATTGTTCACTTGCATGTGCATGTGGTGTTGTCTGTGCTATCAGTAGGACGCAGAGGAGTTAAGGCATAGGTCTTTCATGGGATGAAAAGGGTTCTAATTTGGAGGAAATGCACAAAGATTAACAGATAGGTGATAAATAAGGTCAGAATCAGTCCACAACTGTACATCATAGAATCCTAGAATGGTTTGGATTGGAATGGACCTTAAACACAATCTTGTTTCAACTCTCCTGCAATGGTCAGAGACACCTTCCACTATCCCATGTTTTTCCAAGGCCCATCCAACCTGGCCTTGGACACTTCCAGGCATCTTGGGGCAGCTACAGCTTCTCTGGGCAACCTGTGCCAGGGCCTCACCACCCTCACAGGGAAGAATTCCTTTGTAATATCTAAAACTCCCCTCTTGGAATTTAAATCAGTTCCACTTTGTCCTATCACTATCTGGCTGTGCAAAAAAGTCACTCTTCGATTTTTTTTAAGCCCCCTTCAAGTACTGGAAGAGACTATATGGTCTCTCCAGAGCCTTCTCTTCTCCAGTCTGAACAACTCTCATCTCTTCTCAGCCTGTCTCCATAGCCAAGGTGCTCCAGCCCCCACAGAATCTTCTCTACTTCCGGGCCAGTGCCAAAGGATAAAATATACTGATTTAATGAATGAGAGTGTGAATTTTAAACTCCTACTTCCCTGTGATGGTGTTGCAAATTTTTTTTTTTCACCTGATTCATAGATGGGTTGAACTAGGGCCTTCTCTTACCTAAGGCCATCTGAACTGTGTGCTCCAAATGAGAAGAAGCCCAATGAGAGGTGATGACACTGTGCCAGCAGGTCTATCCACTGAAGGACAGATATTCCACTACTGCAGCATGCTTCAAAGCCTTGGGAGCAAATTGCTGCACCTCTGTGTGTTTCCAACAATGCCGTTGAATCTCTGTTTGTATTCTGGTATCCATGAAAGAAAACTGATGGTTCTTCCTTACTGACTGCTCTAGATCCATAAATTACTCTTCTTTCTCAATATAGGTGAGATTTTCAGTGAGGTGAGGGAGCCAGGTGGAAGAACCCAAGCTCCTAAAACAAGAGACAGATGTCTGTACCCATGATTCACCAGTGATGAGCTTGCTATTGGGCCATGTAGACTTTGAAGTAATTCATTACATATGTATCTCTTCTGTAGAGAGGGGACTTTCCTCCATGATTTGTATGACCTTGCTAAACCCAGAGAGGTGGTAATTGAGCAGCAACTACTTCTTCAGAAGAAACAGAATAAAAATATTGAAAATATTGACCTACCCTGTCCTAGGGTGACTATGATGCCTGTATCCCCAGTCATCTGTTCTGTGTGTGCTGTGTGTTCTGTACCTTTAAGACTGGTTCTGAGAGTGAGCAGGGAAAGAAGAAGCACGCCGTTTGTTTTGAAAAACAGGGTTCCCTCCTCTGCATCTTATCTTCCTTCTCGNTGAGCAGCACTTTGGTCTTTGACCTTTAAGCATTCTAGGGTAGTCAATAACCTGGCTGTTAGATGCTATGCCTGCCACTGATTTTGATTTGGGAGTAGTTTAACCTTGAACCAAGACCTAAGTAACCACGGCAACAGGAAGTTGGCCTCTCCATCCAAGGAGTGGGGATCCATAAATCAAGGTCCCTAATGCAAACACTGTGTGCAGGTAAAGACTTGAGAGGATAAGTGGTTTGTGGGGGATTACCTTTGAAAAAATGAATGATTATCCCTTGATATATTGAAACACAGCTTCACAGAGTTTTTCTTTTTTTATCAATAGAGGTCAACAGGTTACAGCTGCACATTTTCATACAGCTCTTTATATAGGCCCTTCAGTTTAATTAGAACCAGATGTTGAATTTATGAGGTTGTTAGCATTATTATGTACCATATGCACGTGCATATATGTGTGTGTGTACTGATACACGCACCCACATGTGCATATTTCTTGTGCACGCACTACACTCATGAATAGATATTGTTAAGGCACAAACCCAAGCACTGTGTAGTGGTGAAAACTCAGGTGTGCATACACACAGTTCCAAAGGGTAATTACCTAGTCAAATATCTCACTTATTCTATGGGACGCTGCTTTATTCAATGTATAGAGCTCACCTAATGAGCAGCTATTTGGGAGCTGGATTTTCCTTTTGCTATTCAGTGCATGACATCATGTCTCATTTATTCCAAATTTCTAAGCCTTGGTATAAATAGATGAATGTTTCATGAATATTGATAATTTTATTTTCACAGGACTGCTCTTGAGATGAGGGGTATATTATTGTTCTCATTTGCACTAGAGAAGCCGAGCAGAGAGAGATTGAAGTTTATTGGATACAATTTGAGATGCTTAATATTAGATTTGAAGCTCTGGAAAGATGTGTGGTCTGATAGTCAGAGACTGCTCTGTTTATCTCCACCAAGCTGTGACCTGTAATATTGTGTCACTTATGACTATTTCTGCCCTTTCTTGCCTCCCTTAAATCCACCAGCTGATTATCTGGTCATGGTTTCATCAGTTTTATCCCAAACTGGCCCATTCTGTAGCCCCGTCTTTCAGACTCCTTTCACTGTAGCATTTCTGCACCTGAATCTGACAGGGATCTCTTCCACAATTTCTGAGACAACCCATAGATCTGCTGACATTTCTCATTTTATGTGCGAGAAAAATAAATTCATAGGGACTGTTCACGGCAGCTCCAAATAGCAAATGTAAGTAATTTTTGGTTGGTGTATGGAGAAGCTGAGCACAGTGAAGAGACACAAAAAAGAAAAGGGTCTGGAGCACCAGGAGCAGCTGAGAGAGCTGGGGAGAGGGGGTCTCAGTCTGGAGAAAAAGAGGCTCAGGGGGCACTTTCTCACTCTCTACAACTCCCTGATCGGAGCGTGCAGCCTGGTGGGGGCTGGACTCTACTCCCGGGGAACAAGGGAGAGAACAAGAGGAAAGCTGTGCCAGGGGAAGTTTAAATTGCATATTAACAAAATTTTCTTCACAGAAAGGGTTGTCCAGTTCTGACACGGGCTCCCAAGGGTTGTGTTGGAGTTCCCATCCTCTGGAAGGATTTAAAAGCCATGTGGATGTGGCACTTGGGAACATGGGTTAGTGGTGGCCTTGGCAGTGCTGGGGGAACAGTGGGACTTGATCTTAGGGAGCTTTCCCAGGCTTGATGATTCTGTGTTGTAGCTGTCACAGCACCTGTGGAAAGTCTTGAGAAACCACCAGGTGCTATGCAGGTACAGCCAGTGGTGGCAGGGGGGCTTCAGTGTTGCAGGGAATAAAAGTCCCCACCTGATGACTTGACCTGCTGTGCCAGGAGGTTTGCTGCTGGCCTGGATCAGCAATATTGTGGAGATATGCAAAACCAGATCAGAGTGGCAAATCAAACTCAGCAAAGATATCAGGAGATTTTCATGACTGACCAAGAAGCTCCTGAGTAATGTCAGGTACAAAAAGGAAGCAAAAGAGACATAGAAGCAGCTGATCCAGAGAACTAGAGTTACATTATTGTTAAAGCATGGCAGGGTGAGCTTAGGAAGCCAAAGTCCATCTGAAGTTGAATCTAGGGCAGAAGATCAACAAGAAATGTTTTGACAGGTACATAAAGCAGCCAAAAATAGCCTATGGAAAATATGGGCCCGTTGCTGAATGAAACAGGGACCCTGACTGAAAAAGATCAGCATAAGACTGATTGTCCTCTTTGCCTTGATTTCTGCTGGTAAGACTGCCTTTTGAGGATCCCAGGCCTGTAAGACTGATGTGGAAAGAAAACCTACTCTTGGAGGAAAATCTGATTAGGAAAAAGTTAAATGAACTGGACATGCATAAATCCGTGGGATTTGGTAGGATGTACCCAAAGGTGTTGAGAGATCTGGCTGGCCTCACTGTGAGGCTACTTTCAGTTGTTTTTGAAAGGTTGTGCTGATCAGGAGAGGTCTCTGAGGGCTAGGAGAGAGGCAATATCAGTCCAATAAGATCAAGAATAAAAAACAAGGAAGTAGCAAGGCTGTTCAGTTTCACCTCAATCCCTAGAATTTGCTGAAGTAAGTAATTGTGAAGAGCATTTCCAAATACATGAAGGAGGAAAAGATGACCAGGAGTACTTATCACAGATCTGTGAAGGGGAAATCATACCTCACCAATCTCACATGTTTCTTATCTTTACTTTAGCAAGAGTCCTGCCACTGAGTTCTATCAGCTTTTTATAGACAAAAAGATGAAACACAGGCAGGATAAATGTACTTTGTGATGGACTGAAAACTGACTGGTCTCAGAGGGTTGTGATGAGTAACACAAAATCCACTTAGAGACCAGTCAGTAGAGGTGCACCCCATGATATGGGGACTAAAACCTTTTAATATGTCAATTAATGAGCAGGGTGACAGGGTAGTGAACATCCTCAACAAATCCGGAGAATTTCTGAACTCAGAGAAGTGGATGATATGCCAGAGGAACATGGACATATGTGAGAAAGTCCAGTCAAAGGCCTCAAAGATTATTAAGAATCTGGGATATCTGTCTTATGAGGAAAGGCTCAGAGAGATGAGATGTTCCACCTGGAGAAGAGAGGGCTCAGGGGGATTTTTCCACTTACGCAAATGTTTGATGGGAAAGATTAGAGTGGATTGAGTCAGATTATTCTCAGTGCTGCCCAGTGACAGGACAAGAGTCAATGGGCACAAATTGCACTGTGTAGATTTACTGAGGGGATGAACAGGTTGTAGAGAGAGGTTGTGGACTCTCCTTCCTTGGAGATATTCTTATTTGGCCAGATGTGATCCAGGGCAGCCTTCTCTGGATGACCCTGCTTGAGCAGGGTGAAGTGGACAAGGTGGTCTCAAGAGGAGCTTTTCAACCTCAGCTGCTCTGTGATTTTTTGAATCATGGTATAATTTAGTTGCCAAAATCCAATGCATTTTATCTGAGGCTCATGAGCAGGTTAAGATGTGAAAAAAAGAAGGAAATTATGAAGGATTATCTCTGATAAATTAATATCTGCCCTAATCATGTTGAAGCCCAACATAACAGAGACTGGGAGAGGTTTTCAAATTTCTATGTCAGCAGTTTAAATTTCACATATTTACAAGTAAACAAAATGGTTACAAACGATAAGTAAGTTTGAGAAATACTGTTAGTGGAGGAATTTTCCAGCCATAAGTGCATAACTTTTATTTTTCTGAAATATTTAATATCTTTGGCATTTTTTTTTTACCACTCATTTATTCTGCATTGTAAACTCTAGGTAGAAAGACATATGACAAAGAACTCTTTCTTTTTTTACCTCACTTCCCTTTGATGAGCTGCAAGGCAAATTTAATTAGGAAGGGAATTCCTGAAAAATAAATGCAATGTGATTTGGATGGGAATTGCATATTGAGGTTGTTTCTGATGCCTGCTCCTTATTCAGATGAAACACCCACTAACTCAGGTGTTTATAGCAGAGAAGTATGTAACAATGTGTGGAGAATGAACTACACAGGAAATGATACATCAGCATTTCCACTAAATAGAGTTACGAAGGAGATCTGTCTTTATATATGTATCAGAGTGTATGTGGTTTTTTAGAAGAAAAATTACTAATGTGGAATGTTTTGTTCATTTACCATTGTTTATAGAGACCAGTGATGGTACGTCCTTCAGCAAAATTATCAAAAATTAATAACAATTATGACCCTTGCTAGTATGAAGACTGTATTACAGACACATCCACAAGGAAATATGGAAATACATCAACGTAGCAAGAACAGCAACTGACTTCTCTTTTTTCAGATATATCCCCAGACATGTTACAGTACTAATACTCATCCAAATTTTGTTTCCCCAGGAATTGCAGGTCCCCACTTAAAAGCAGACCAGAGTTCGCTTCATGGTAAAATGGAAAGTTCTGCCTGTACTGTGATGACCAGAAGGAAACCAGCAGCTGTTGACAGTGTTGCAATGCCAAGTCCAGTATTATCACTCCTACCTTCATCATCAGCAACATCTGAAGCAGGTAACGCTGTTTTCACTCCACCCCCTCTGTTTCTTCCTCATCTTCTTCCTTCTGGAGCCATACAATATGTTCACCTAATTGTCTTTCTGATTGGAGAAGTAGTTAATTCACAAATGTGAATATCTAATGTGACAATCATGCTGTAACATTTCCAATGCTTTCTTACCATGATAGTATATCTTGGCACATAAAATCTACTTCGTTCACATACCACCACTTGTACAATAATGACAAAAGAAACACCAGCCTGTATGGTCTAGCAGGACACTCTGAAGCAGGACTCTTTGGTTCCTTCCTCAGCCCCATTCTTCATTTCTTTTAAATGCTCTCATCCCTGTAGCATCAAAAAACTGAATACACAGTGAATAGCTGAGGAACAGATGAGATTTCCTATTGCAGTTCAATAGTTTTAGCATAATATTCTGTCTTGCAAATGCAAAATTGTCTGGGGCAATGATCACTGATTTAAAATACCAGAATAAAGAAGTCAGAATAGCATGCTTTGCTATCAACTTATATTTTGTGCTTCTATTTTGAATCAGATCAAAAAGGTGATATTTTTATATTGTTGAAAATTGAGCCAAGTCATATAGGCATCATCATGCCTTTTCTTGGGCATGGATAGAGAAGTTAATCTTGTATTTTGTCTTAATTTCCAGCAAATGGGGAATCCACAGTTCATTACCCTACATGCAGCCATTAGGAGTTTCATAGTCTTGTCAAACTTTTGATGTCGCATTCACAAAAAACATATTAGTATCACTGGTTTACAGAATTATTGTATGTTTAATAATTAACTGAAAGTGCTGTTTCAATGCACTTATTTTTATTTCCCTCTCACTTCCTGAATAAATAGTGAAAACAACTTTCATGCTGCAAATTAACTTCTGTATAGATAAATTTTTATATTAAAAATATTAGAATGGTCTGTTTAGTCTTTAATACTTTCCTATATGTAAACCAAGGACAGATTTTTAAAGCAACAGAGAAGGAAAGCACAGAAATATTTTTTGATCTGTTTCAAGATGAAAGTGTATGCTTGACTGCGTAGTTCATTCTTTCCATTTTCAGAAGTCTAATTAAATTGTTGGTTTATCTGTAGCCCAGATGTTGAAGTAATTTAGCTGAAAACTGAAAGAAACTGTGTTAATGGGAAAACAGGACAGTGCTATGAGTTGCCTGTAATTAATAGGAAGCTCTTTGAAAATTCTTCCATTCAAATCAAGCCAACAAATTGACCTCAGCTTTGAGCAGTCTCCTCTGTGCCACATTCTTGCAAGTGGCCTCACGCATCTCCAAAGGGATGGAAAATGACAGGCAGCAAGAAGGATTTTAGAGCTTCAGACATAACAGAGCCTTCCAGAATTAAACTTATGGGGACAATGAAGAACATCCAAGGAGTCTGATCTACCTGGGCTCACCTCCTTGTTCAAAATCACTCTGCTGGAGTGGCTCTTTAAGCCTCCTCTAAAAGCTACCCTTGGAAATATATATTTTTCATAGGAATGGCTCTCTTTGCTTTAGAAGCTGTTTCAGCATCATATCACTCCTGCATGGCCTCCCAACATGGGCTGCAGCTACTTCAGTTTGGGAGACTGAGCCTCACTGCACCTGTGGACCCTGGGGAGAGGAGAAACACCAGACCTCTGTGTGCTTCACTTGAAATGTATAAAGCTGTAGTTTAAGGCTAACATTGGTTCTTGCTTGTTGTGGGGCATTTAGGTGAGGTTCTTTGCAGAGTGGGGGAAGGATGAAGCAAAAGCATAAAGCTTGTGCTGCATCGTCCATTTCTGGTTTATCTTCATTTTGGGCTGGATTTTGCCTTTGTGGAGGCAGCACGTGGGGAGGTGGAGGGAGATCAATATGCCCAAGTAAAAATTGTCCCCCTGTGCATCTCTGGTGCCTGGAGGCTGCCACATGTTACATCACCTCCATGGGAGCACATTCACTGTTTCATATGCATGCACACAGACATAAAGTTACTGTTATCCACCTCCTCTTCAACTCCTTCTAAAGTAAATCCACCAAATAGATCAAGACAGAAGTCTTCCTCCCAAGGCAGGATTACCATGTGCAAACAGCAAAATATGGGCAGGAAGAGGAAAAAAAAAATCTGAGACCAACACAGACCAACTTGGGTCCAGGGTTGGGCAGGGTCTGTCTGGATAAAATGGAAAAGATTAATATTTCACTTCGGCTTTCAGCAAAGCAGTATATCACATGGCAATATAGGGAAATATTTTATATCAAAGATTGCTCACCAAGAGCTTCCAGATGAGTTGATAACACCTAATGGCTCTCACTTCAATAGTAGTTTACTTTGGCAGATCTCCCTGATATTTTATCATAGGCACACCTCATCAAAGCTTCCCCCTGCAGACCCATCAGACTCTTTCCGCATAGTCTTCCTACACCAAATGTAGAATCAGATGTCCCTGAAGTTCAATAATCAAAATAATGTTGAGTTTCCTAATATCTCATTTTAAAAGCCTGACCTGAAAGCATACGTACTTACTCAGTACATGCATTCTGACTAGAGCCTGCAAGTTCAGAGGCTTGCTAGGAAGAAAGCAAAATAATTATTGGTAGCTTCTAACAAGCTCCCTGAGAAAGCCATAAACACCCCAAAGCATTTACAAAGGAAAAATTAGTGCAGTAAGCCAGCATAGAACAGCACAGGGGGTTTTTTTTCTAAATGTGAAATGCATTTCAGCACAAAAATGAGCAGACTTGTGAGCTTGCAAAGTTTTATATGGACAAAAAAAAGGTATCTAAACATGAAGGAAGATACTGAAAGTGGCGTTCAGCTCATACATTTACATGCAGGAGCAGAAGCCTACCCATAATTGCCTGCATATCAGTTAATTTGGGGGAATTGGGCAGTTTGGCAGAAGGCAGGTGCCAACCTTTGCTCCACTCAGGCAGTGTCTGCTCAGAATCAGGTTCCACACAGGAGTCTCAGCCTGAGTGACCTCTTGAGTGCCTGAGACACTCACTGGGTTTCAGGATGAACAGGAGCATTGTATTGTTCTTATCCAGTATTAGGACATCAAAATAATGTGCAAGGTCGTCTGGAATTGCATCAAGTTCCCATTTGAAAGTTTAGAAGCTGAGGTAGTCTCTACCAGTTGTGTAGACTAGGTCTTCATTGACCACATTCAGGTAGTAACACAATCTGCAGAAACAATTGACTACAAATAAAGCTCAGAAAAGACATAAAAGCTTTGCAGGTAAATGTCTAACCCTTTATTTCAATTTTTTTCCCAGTTACTTGGCTTACTTTCTTTCCAAGGAAAATTGAGAGTAAAGCCAAATCTCCTGGTATCATCGTGATACCTTGCAAGCTTTTCTGTATTTCTGCTAAATTTTCCATTGTCAACCACCAACTGAAAAATTTCAGCTTTACTTTCAGAAAAAAAAAAAAAAAGGCACCTCAAATATTGGAATTTTAGAAAAAATATAGGACTTTAAAATGTACCCTGACAATAAAAATAAAAGGCAAAAAGTGGACAGTGAATTTGAAGAGTGTGCCAAATGTTTGATTTTTTAGATCTTCTGACCTGAAGCTACTCTCAGGATATGGGATGGACTCAAAGGATTTGAATGCTTAAGGCTGAAGTTATTGGGACTACATATGTCAATCACCAATGAGTGAAGACAGATGAGAATAATCATTTTCTGTGACAAGGACTTAACCTTTTTTGATCAAATTTCTGGGAAATAGCTTGCTGCCACTTGCCTTTAGGGATCTTGAATCCACAGTTTTTAGGGGTGACCTACTTGGGAGGAATTTTGTGCAACTAATTAGCTTCTCTTGAGCAACTTGGATATTTCATTTCCTTTCTCTTTTCCTTTGGTACAAAAATGACTGCATTCCTCTTTTCTTTTGTCCTTTGTGAACCACAAACTGCAAATGGGTTTTATTTTTCTTTTTGGTGTGGGGAGTGGGTTACATATGGAAAATGTATTTTGTTTTGTAATTAATGAAAACCAGACTTTGGGAAGTTGGCCATACCAGGTCTTTATTTATAAGAGAGCATATGTCTGTGTTTTGTTTATGACTCACTCCTACTTCTTACACTGTAACTTGGGCTTGTTTATGCAAGCTCTTCGCTGAATCCAAGCAACATGGTGGTATAAGAGCCAATAATTTATGTTCTCCAAGAGGGGAGGCCAGTGAATGAGGTTTATATGCTGAGTCTGTCATAGCCCATAGGGAGTAAGAGGAGATTCTACACCTTGACAGCTCCTGGTTATCTACAGAAAATGCTACGATAGCAACTTCATTTAAACTACTGCTGGAAGATTAGCCCGTTAGCCATGAAGGCAGAGATAACCCCCAAATGAACCTTTCTCAAAATCTTGTCTGCTCGGGAAACTTTAATGATTTCAAACCTAAATGACTGCTTGACAGTCAGGTGTAAATTAAATTTGCAAGTAGATGTGGGCTGAGGTTAATTTAGTGGGATGTTTTATTCTTTACTGGAAAAGAGATTCTGAGCTCCATCATTTCTTTCCCAGCAGCGCAGAACAGATATGTTAGGAGTGAAAGGGAGCACCAGTTATTGCAATAGCAGAATTAATACATTCTGCTTCCCTCACAAAGGGGTAGTTACTTCTAATCTGCGTGCAAATCCTGAACTCTGAACAGATGCCATGTTCAGGAAAGGACAATGAGACAATTTAGGCAAAACAAGCAAGGTCTCGTGTCCTAAGCAAAGGATGAGGAGCCAAGAAATTCTGGCTACTCTTCCCAGCTCTGACAATGACTCACAACGTGACCTTGGCAAGAGACTTAACTACTTTGGACTTCATTCAGATCTAAAGTAAGTGATCTGAACCAGGAGTAAGCTTACTTTGGGGGCCATTAAAGTCAATTATATGACTGAGTAATTTTTTTCAGCTAGTATCTGAAGAGATGATAGTACAGAAACCCAGGCGGGGTAATGAATTTGCCACAGATGAAGTGACCCACACATCTTGTCTCTGCCCACTAGTTTCAGCAGCAAACACTTTTCATACTAACTGGCATTCATTACAAGAATTAAAGGCTGAATTGAAGATATCAGGATTATATCTTTGGGGAACAGAAGGTTTAAGAGTTAAGTTGGGCCAATATGACATCTATGCTAAGCTTCCTTCTCACATATTAAAGGTTGAAAAGTGAGAATGAAGCAAACCCATGCTTAAAAGTTGCTGTAGTAAAAGCTTTGTTGCTTTAGAAGAGGGAACAGGCAGAGAGAAATCTCTGAAGACTACTTATATCAAAGTTGTTTGTTGTCTGACGTACCCATTTCTCTTCTTGTCTCTCAACAGCCAGCTCACCCCTGAAGAAAAAGCTCAAGCGCCGTGAAATTGAAGCAATCCAGTGCGAGGTGCGCAAGATGTGCAACTACACCAAGATCCTGTCCACAAAGAAGAACCTGGATCATGTGAACAAGATCCTGAAAGCCAAGCGGCTGCAGAGACAATCAAAGACAGGCAATAACTTCGTGAAGAAGAGGAGGGGGCGTCCTCGGAAGCAACCCCTTTCCTTTGATGAAGACTCCAGAGACCAAATGCCCGTTCTGGAAAAATGCGTTGACCTTCCGAGCAAAAGAGGTCAGAGACCAACACTCAACCCTTTAATATTGGAGCAAGCAGCCACTCAAGATACAATCATGGCCACCATCGAGGCTGTCATACACATGGCTCGAGAGACACCACCGCTGCCCCCTCCTCTGCCTCCTCCACCCCCTCCACTCCCTCTCTCTCTACCCCGGGCACCCCGGGTTGGAAAAAGGAAAAACAAGTCCCCACAGGAGGAAGAGGAGGACGTGAAAGTGAAGCGGCACCGGAAAGGCAGAGGAAGTGAAAGCGAAGGCCTTCCCTAAGGCACCCCATCAGATGTTGGGTGCCCACAGTGGAGCACGCCAGGACTGGGGGACAGCAGGTGCACAGTCCGCCTGACCCCTTTGGCAGCACCAGACTGACCTGTCCCTTCAGCAGCCAGAACTCATTGCAGAGAGCTGTGCCAACTGGGGCTCGCATCTTTCCTCTTCATCGCTTTGACCCAAGCCCCCCTCCAGGAAAAGAAGGGGGAAAGGCACGGGAAAAGTGGGGGATACAGGAGAGGAGGATGTGTGTCAAAGTTGGAAAAAGCATGAACTCTGCCGAGTTTCAAAAACTAATCTGAATCTCATCATTGCTGTTCTCATACCGTACCCAGAGGCGGGAAGTCATCCTCGCAGAGAGCTGAACGTTGTCACTAAGGGTGCATGCTTGAGTCTGATTCTGTTTGGTGGGCCAGGTGAAACCAAGAGTAACTTTACCATAGTATAAATCACTGTAAAAAGAAAAAAAGAAAAAAAAGAACCAAGAACAAAACCCGTAATTTTCTCAACTGTGATATTGGTTATTACCTATTAATATTTTTTTTTTTGTTTTCCAGTTTTATATACCTACCAGGCTTTGGGACAGCATAAGCCAAAATGCCTGGATCATTTATTTGCCTAGTACAACAAGCTGCAATATAGGCAATAGAAAATTAGAGCCTTACACATGTGCACACTCATTCCGAGTGCTATCCCAAGAAATGATGGAATATCACAGCATTTAAAATAAGGTATACACAGATATTCTGTTACAATAGCACGTTTATATGAAGCAACTTGGCAATGGCATGTGAAAAAGGGGTCATCCATCAGCCAAGTTGTTTTGATGCTCGGTACATATGAGTAGAGAACAGCAAGACACTTCTGGGGAATAGTTATAGTAAACATGGAAAAAAATCACCAAAAAAAGAATATAAAAAGATAAAAGAAAAAAAATAGGACAGGAAAAAAAAAAATTAAAACCAGGGCCCAAACCTACCAAGTTTTTACCATCTTCAATTCCCAGTGAAATTAACGGGAAAACCAGAATATGAATAATTTGCATTGGGTAGCAATGCCTTGATATTATCTTTTAAAGAAAATAGATGAAGTAGATTGTTTAAAAAAAACTATAGAACAAACCCTAAGGATAATAGATCCTTTCTTGGCAAGTATTTCTGAAAAAAAAGAAAAGAAAAGGAATAAGTGTTCTTATCTGAAAATAGAAATAAAAATGTTCAAAGGGTATCACCACTGCAATTGTATTAATGCCACTTTGGACATGTTCTCCAAGTTGTGGTTGCCTTAATAAACTAAAAAATAAATTTTTTTTGTACATAATGTAATTATAAAGCTCTCAGTCTGCATGGATGCAAACTGTGTGTGACAAATCGTCTCTTTAAATGGTCAGTTCAAATTGTACATTACTCATTCGAGTTGTCTGTTAGCCATTGATTAAACCTGGGTAAAATACCCAAGCTCCATTTCCACAGCCCAATTAAAATGTTTAGCTAAAACAAAGACTGAACAAAAAGCTGTTCCATTGCAGTGTCAATGCTTTTAAAAAAGAAAGTCAATTGTTGAAATTTGAAATAGGTAATTTCAAATTTATTTCCTTTCTTTTTAAATCCTGCGGTGCACTCAACACCTAGCATGGCAAGATGGATAATAAAATGGGAACAGGGAGGGAAGATTCCACCAAGGGAGGCAGGATTGGAATTGCTTAATCGTTCACAAGCCAAATGATATTCCCTTTTTCGAAAAATCTTGAATTGGTTTATTGCCAAGGAAGCTTCATATAGCACGACACTAAAAAA
>VXBB01013321.1:240911-260297 GCA_013399915.1 Illadopsis cleaveri
GTGTGTGTGTGATTTTTTGTTGTTGTTGTTTGCGGGTTTTTTTAGTTTTTCCCAGAATATCCTTAAAAGTTAAAAATGGACTGTGCCATGGGCCCCATGGGCAGAAGCGGGGATTCACACTTTAGTGCTGTGCTGTCCATTATCACTAAATGGACAGAAATGTTTCTGGTCCAAATTGTGTCCTCAGGCACCAGTAGAGTAGAACTTGCCACCCAGGTGGGATTTCCCCTCCAGAAGCAGATGGAGCATCCCTCTCCAGATCCCTGCAGGGAAGGCAGTCCCAGGGGCTGGGCTGTTGACAAGGGGGTGACAGGAGCCAACTCTCTCCTCACTGAGCATCAGAGAGGAAGGGCTGTAGGCCAAGGGGTATTTTCTGTTCACTGGAGCCTCATGCTGTGACAATGGCACAGGGCACCGCTTGTTTTATGGTTTTAAGTTTCCTTTTCAAGTTGCTGCTGAGAGCAGTCTTGCTGCCATTGTAGGCAGTCAGCCTCAGCATCCACAAGTTCCTCCACAGCAATGCCCGATTTCACCTTTTTCCTCCTCAGAGAGAGTTCACCACTTCACCAATGGCTCAGCAACCTTGTGGAAATTTAATCTCACTTCCTGAAGAAGTCAGTGATGCCAGGCAGGACAAATTAGTGTCCTCTCTCATTCTTCCCTTCTGAAGCTTAGTGGGATGGACTGCCTTGGTAGAACCGACTCACCCTGCAAACACAACCCCTTTGGCTGCTGTGTTGACAGCTGTTGCTTCATGTTACTCTAGTAGACCTGCTCCAAAAATCTCAAATGTGACGGAGCTTATTTTCTTTCTTTTCTCTCTCTCTCTCTTTTTAGGATATGCATAGCCCCAGCATTTGACAACTGTTTGCAGAAGTCCTGACATTTTCGCTCAGTTTTATATTGGGATCTGTGATGTATAAGCTACTGGTCTCCAACTCTAACCACATTTTAGTAAAAGGCCTGTGGTAAAACTCCTTAGGAAGCATCTGTGTACTGTCAAGATTTGTGTTTGCTGCTGCAGTATCTCATGACCTCTCCTCCTGCCAGCTCTTTCTTGAGGTTTACCTCCCATCCCCACAACTCTGCTGTGCTTTGGTGGTGTCACCTCACAGCCACGGGGTAGCGAGGTGTTGGGGAACAAAGATGTTGGGTTTCTGTCACTGGATGAGGCAAGGGCATGAGGTGCTTCATCTCTGAGATGTTCACGCTTTCCTGCCACTGGGTTCTTTTTTCTCCACCAGGCTGGCACCACATAGTGTTAGAAGACCACACTCCTCACCAGTCTCCTCCTGAGCAGGGAGGATCCTCAGACTGCTGATTAAGGGTCGCACTTTTTCTAGGATCTCTCTGTCATTGTTTTCTCTGTAACTCCTCCAGCTCTCTCAGCTCCTATGGATTACAGCATCCTGAAAAAAAGCTTAGGAAGTCTTAGAAACAGAGGATAGGAAATTCACAATCTCACAGGTGTAGAAGGTACACCTGGTAGAGTGTAACATTTTTAAGCACTTTTTGTTTAATGATATTGGAGTCTTCTTCCCCGGATACAACCCTTAGTAGAATGTTCTAGGGAATTCTACTTGAGAAGATGTTTGAACCAGATGTCCCCCAGTGGTCCCTTCCAAACTTACCCATTCTGTGAGATACTGTTATCTTGTCTCAGTTTGTGAGAGTTCAATGTTTTCCAAATTAGAATATTTTCACTAATAATCTCTGCCCTGAAATAATTGGAAATAATGAAAACATCAAGTGTGACAGAGAAATAGTGTTTTCTGATTATCGTCTGATTATCTCTTTCTTCTAAGCATTCTTTTCTCATAAAAGTTGTGAAGATCTGCTCAAACCTTCTTTGGCCATCCTCCATACTACAGAAGTTTGAATTTATGAGGGAATTTCACATTCCACCTCAAGGTATGGATGAGATGAGTGCCACCCCTTGGGGCAAAGTATGGTTTTAATTCACTTTTGATAGTGGAGAATGTTTGTGTGGCCTGGGATAAGAAGCCTTTCCAAAGTGGAAACTGTCCTCCTCTGGCAGAGACAAGAAAAACCTCAACCTTCGCCCCACTCATTCTCATGGTTCCATTCCCCACCAAGCTCCTGAGCTATCTCATATGTTGAATTTATTTTGTTTCAAGGGAAGTTCGGTTGGTGGAGATGCCTGCAGCTTGTGTGCAAGCTGTGTGAGCTCATGTCAACATTATTTGGTGTTTTGTAACACAATGCATGTACATAATTTTAGAACAATGCTACTGTTACTGACTGAGTAGAAAAAAGGTTTCAGTGACCTTGAGGGGACCAGTGACAGGACCCTACTCAAAGCTCCTCAGCACACACCATCTGGCAAGCTCTAGAAAGCAAAGGGAAGCATAGATGTCAACACAAATAATATATGTTTGGCCTTTTTTGAACAATTCATGAACCACATCACTGGTGTACTAGCATACAGGGTTAAGAGATAATAGCAAGCATTGAAATTACAATGAAGAGTGGCATATCAAACAGTCTGTGCTTTTTTTTTTTTTTACTGGGAGCTGCAGGAAAAACTGGTGTGAAAGCACCACAGAAATTGTAGGAGGGTTTTGACAAAATGTTAGCATAAACGTAAGTCATTTCATTATGACATTTCATTATCCAACTTTCTTTGTAACACAGAGCAAGGAACACTGGTTCACATTCTCAGCTTATGCAGAGCAGTGCTATCAGTTTCAAACGGGTTAAATCAGTTTACAGGAGCAAAAGACCTGCTTTCAATTTCTTTGTGGAAACTATTCATCCCAAAGTGGCTTTGGAGTGCTCCTAGTAGAAAGATGTAATATAAACTCCTGTTGTTTGTTGCCTGTAAGAAGTGTCATATTGAGAATATGGGCCTTTGTTAAAGATTCAAGTGTTTGGACACTGGTTCAGCAACTCGAGTAGCCAACTCATTACACTTTCATTAGAGCTGTGGTGGAAGAAAGAGGGTAAAAGAAGTGGAGAGTCCTTGGGAAAAAGATGAAAGAGTGTTCTATGCACCAGGAAGTTAAATTAACTTTCAATATCTACTTCTCATGACTCTGTTGTGCTACAAAAATAATTGGAAAAAAAAATTCCATGTCCTAAAAATCATGGAGTGCCTCACTCCTCCATGAGTCAGGCATATAGGAAGCCAGTTTTATTTCTACAATGCTTGAAATAGGTGCAGCTTGTAGGGCACCTGTTTTCCTCACATGATTTATCCTCTTGTGGACATCCCCAGTCAGTGATGGAAAGCACAGAGCAGGACCCCTATTCTCTCTGTACTTTTCGGGGTTACTTGCTCCAGAAAAAATCACAGGTATAATTTGTTGTCACAGGTATAATTTGTTGAGCATCTTTCGTAAGGCAGGAAAATTTCTTACCTCTCTCCATTCCACTCCCACACATTATCATATCTGGTAGTTCTCAAACTCTCCCAAAAATACTGTTGGCAAATAAGGCTCCAACCAAATTAATATAATTTTTTGTCATTGACTCAAAGGGAACAAATTTCCCACCACTTCTCCCGGATTTGGCATGCCACATTACTGTGGGTGGACCCTAACAGCCCTTGGTGTCTTCTACTTGCCTTGCCTGACATCCTGTTTGTATTCTGAGAGAGCAAGCATATGAAGCACAAAATCAGTTTAAAGGGAAGAACTGTGAAAGCCTCTACAAGGCAAAGGCAAGGAAGAGAGCACGTGAAAAGCATCTGTGGTGAGTATTTTCAGAGCATGGCAAGAACACAATTAGGGAAGGGATGAAAAGTCAGAGATCTCTTAAGGAAGCTTACGATAATGTGGCAGAGCAGTAATGGAACCAGTGGCAAAGGAGGGCACTGCTTAGTTTTCTTGAAGATAGGAAAAAATAAAACAGCACCACTTGAAGGAGAAGAATTGCATTCAGAAACACAAAAGGGCATTCACTGAAAGGAGAGAGAGGCTGGAGAATATAAAGATCTAGCTCATGGAGAGAGTATAAAAATGGATCTTGAGACAGAAGATGGAAGAGGCAGCCTGCTTGCTTACTGGGACTTTATTGCCAGTGTCTAAGCTGACACAGCGCTCCTCATTTATCCTCATTAAACAGCTACCATCAGGGCATAGTTAGTGACCATTAGACCTCAATTCTCTCTCTTTAAACTGCAGATAAATAGATAGTTACTGCAAGAAGTAAAACTGTCTTTGCTTGAATTATTGGTAGTTGCAGTTTCCCAACATTCTGGTTACGGACCAGCAAATGACAGCAAAGTTCTGACAGTAAAGACAGCAGTTGTACAAAGGCCTACCTGCAAAGATGAGAACTCAAGGAGATGCCCTCTCTGATTAAATGGACTGAGCCTCATTTACTGCAGAGATAATATGATAATGTTAAGTTGATCCCATAACTTCTGGTTTAGTGAAAGGTGTCCCTGTCCAGGGCAGGGAGGTTGGAATGAAATTATCTTTATGGTCTCTTCCAACCCAAACCATTCCATGATTCTATGATTCTCATGGATAGATTGAACACCTGCCCCCAATAACCTGAGGATCAAACCCCTCTACCTGTGAGGTGTTTCGTTATCTTATCTTCCCATGGGAATGGAAAGAACTTTGTGCCCAAGAGCAACCACTACAGCATCCCATTTGTTAGAGAAGGCAAGAGAAACACTGTCCATATCATCCAGATTGCACAATGCTCTTGGATGCTTCCATTTTAAAGTTCCAGACATATCTCCGTGTTTTCTAAATATTCCAAAAAGTACCCATGGTTTTAGTGGAGCAGCTTATTAGATCCAAAAGTCCCAGAATTTTTATCTTGGTGATTTTTTGTAAAAGTCTGAATAAAATAAATATTGAAGAATTTGACTGTGAGCCAGTCATTATGTTTTTTGCTCAGGATACCATGGGAAGATTTTTTGTTTTGCTTTGCTTTCAAATGGTGTTTCACCAGAATGTCATCTCCAGAATGGCCATGGTGACCCTGAGGGCCCAGATTTCATCAGCCAAGAATGATTTTGCTTTTTTTGATGAAAAAAGGGGGAGCAGAGGCACAACTTCTCTGGGATCTGAAACACTGCCATCATAATTTGGAAAATCCCATTATCATGTTTATGGAAATTCAGGACATAATATAAACAAGAATGTATGTTTAAACTTTGGTTTAATCCCACTGATATCAATACGATTTAAACATTTTGAAATTAAGTAGATGATTAATAGCTCTTACAAGAATGAACCTGGTTTCCAGTTCCAACACCTAGTCCCATCAGTCAAGCTGAAATTTAATTATTTTATTGAGTGGAAACAGGAATCAATAGACTTCTGTTTTAAACAATCTCACAAAGAATTCCTAGCCCGAGGCCTGAGTTTACCATGACTAGTCCTTGCACACATGGAAGGACTATTTGCTAACACTACCAAAGTGCTGTGAATTCCTTGCTGGAGATGTGCAACTTGTATGAGAGAACTTATCAAGACTTTAATGGCAGGCCATTGTCTCCAAGTCAGCTTCTTTCCTTATTTCTTTTAACCATGTAGAATCAGTCCATGTCACCTACACAGCAAAGTGAAAATGAATCTTTAAAATCAGGGCACAGGTTTCTTTGTTCTCCTTTACTGCAGCCATATGTTTCCGTCTATCCTACATTAACTAAAAAAAATAAAAAGCCAAAACCCCCATGAAATAATTTCTTTTCTATAAATAGTCCTCAAGACATGTCTGGTGACACTGGATGTGTTTCTGAAGGTGCAAACTATGCACTTTTGGATCAATCATCTCTTTATATCTTCACTGACGAGGGTGTCCCAGAAATGATATCTGTCTGCTCCTGCTGCTCTGATGTTCAGGTCATAAATTGGGTGAGGACATTAAGGCTGAATCACAGGAGGTAAAGCATAGATGTTATTCCATTTGCCTTGGATTCAAATACTGAAGGTGGAAAAGGGTAAGAAATCCCCGATATGGCTAGAGAATTCTGAATTCCATCTCACTAGGTTTCTTGAGAAGTATGGGTGGGACCTTTGAGAACTGTTCCAAGCACATCAAACCAAAGGCCTTTTGCAGGCTTAGCCAACCTGTGTTTCTGCCTCTGTTTCAGGAAGTGGTAGCTTTGAAAGACCATATCAAACTAGTACATTGTGTTTCCTGGACATCTTCCTTTATTAGAGGTTAATTCCTTCTGACGCATGCAGTCTGCTGCTGCCAATTAAGTCAAACGTATTTTATGCTTTGCGTTTCTGCTGCCCTACAGGCTTTTGTTGGAAAAAAAATAATAAATAAAACTTGCCAAACACTGTTCAATGACACAGTCTGATGACTTGGAATAAACACGCAGATTTTAATACATCAGAAGGACTGAGAGAGGGGAGGAGGAAACTCCTGAGCAGCACCCAGCTGGATGCCAACCGCACAGCACCCAGCCACCAACCACGGCATTAATCTGTGACTGTTGTGAAAGCAGAAAAAGGGACCTCAGGTCAAGCAAGCAGTATAGAGTTGTTTCTCATGCAGTGACATTGCAATGTATGATTCTTTGGTAGAGGAGGATAAAAAGCAACTGCACTGGAAGAGTATTAGAAGTACAGGACCAAATAAACTCTTCCTTTGCAGTTTCATCTCTGCCGCTTCACATTGTGGCGGTTTCTGGGTTTATTCCTATTTTCTACTTCTGTCTGTGATCTCCAACTCATGTCTTTGAGGCTTTAGAGAAACAGCTGGGATTTCTCATGCTCAAGTTCTGATAAAATAAACTGTATTTACTATATAGAGAATAAGAGTTATGATAAGAGAAACTGTATTTTTGTCAGCTGAGACACAAAAATATGTAAAAAACCTCATCAGATCTTCTGAATAAAACACATTTATTTGTTTATTATTCTGTTATTCAACTCAGCATTGAGGTAGTGCGGTGACAGGAGACACTCAGTGGAGCTTCTGGATGACATTATATTCTAATTTGGAGAAGAGAGGCAGCAGCACGTCAGAAGCAGCAGAAATACAACCAAGCTGAAGAAGAGTCCCAGGAGAGTTGTCACTGTATATCAGTGACATCGTATATCAGCTGAGATTCCAGGCTCTTGAATGGGTCCATGGTCCTTAATTCCATTACATTACTTTACTGGAAAATTTTAGAGCAACTTTCAGAAACAAAATCAAGCCCAAGGGGGGAGTTTCAGTTCCTTTTCTTTGGTAGTAACAAAAAAACCTACCATAGAAAGATTCCTGTACAGAAATTGCAGTGTACTTTACCCAAAATGATACTTTCATGTCTCCTCTGGGATAGATCATGACTGTCAGAGACACTAAACCCAACACTCAAAGCAGTTTCTGTGAGAAAACCACGGTTAACAGCACTCTGCTTGCAAATCCATACAAAGATCCTTCCAAGAGATGCTCGAGGCAGGCATCTTCTTGGGCAAAGACTTGTCACTGATGAGAGAGGGATATGCAATTATGGGAAAATACCTGACGCAAGGAAAGAAAAATTCCTTATTTGTAGTCAGAGACAGGGTTGATTCTCGACTAGAACATGGTTTGGAGGAAGACAGTACAAAGGCAACATATATCATACCAGAATGATGGAGTGGCAGCATCAAAACAGTTCATCAGCATCAGCTTTGGATCTCAACATCATAGCTAAAATTTAATTTTAAATTTAAACAAATTCCCTGGCAGGGAAGTGCCTTCAGCTCTGATCATTACAGACTGACAGCTAACAATGAGAGAAGGACAAAATCAGCACTCCTTTCATCAAAAAAAATTATTTTAAAATCTTTGCAAAAGTGCATAAGATTGGGCTGAGATAGTGCTTCAGAAAACACACCTGTCCTGTGCTCCAAGAAGGTGAGATGACAGCATCCAGCACACTATTGCTGGCAGTACTGGATTGCATGGCTATGATTAAAAGAGGCGCAGGAAGATGTTTTAGATAACAGTAAGGTTCTGCTCAGTAATTTTTATTCTTTTTATCTATAGAGGTTTGCTGATCTTCTTCATACATGCATATTTCCTGTGATTCTCAAATATATTCCATTTGGAAAATAATTGAAGGGAAAATGAGCATGCTTTTTAACAAAAGCAGCAATTCAGACTGGAGAAGAGGAGGGTGAGGAAAAGCCTCATCACAGTCTGCAGTTTCGTCATGAGGGGAATTGGAGGGACAGGCATTGATCTCTCAATTGACAAGGGACAGGACCCCAAAAAATGGATGGAGCGGGGTCAGGGGGATTTAGGTTGGATATCAGGAAAAGGTTCTGCTTCCCGCAGAGGGTGCTGGGCACTGCCCAGGCTTCCCAGGGAATGGGCATAGCCCCAAGGGTGACAGGGCTCCAGGAACATTTGGACAGCACTCCCAGTGATGCACAGGGTGGGATTGTTGGGGTGTGTCTGTGCATGGCCAGGAGCTGGACTTGATCCTTACGAGTTCTTTTCAACTCAGGATATTCTAAGAACATGAGACATGACCAGTAGTTACTGCAGATGTTTTCTAACCTGTTGATATTAACCCACTCAAGGCAGGTGTCCTTATTTCTAAATTATTTCACAGTTGGTTCAATTTGTTGAGTAACTAGGAGTGTGTGATGAAATGGAAGCCACACAGCAAAATTGTGCTTGTTCTACACAAACTCCTTGTTTTCACAGGGTGACTGAAAGGTAAATAAATCCCTGTTTTGCCCGGAGCTCTCACAGATATTTGTTAACCTCTTTTATCATTATAGTAAGGGCTCACTATGGTAGTAAGCTCTGACTGCTAAATTTCTGAACTCTTCATTAACAGGTTCTGATTTTCAATCAGCTCCAAGTAATCTAATCCCAGTGAAATGGACAGCATATATGTCCAACATGATCTAGTTATCTGCATAAAGAGCTTGGTGAAATGACTGCAGGCTATGTAAGCATCAAGAGAGCCAGCTCTGAAATCAGAAACAGTGTAATTATGCATTTAATTACTTCACTTAAGGGACAGAGTCATGCAGTCTGGTTGTATTGTTGTGATCTAAACTAATATCTCCACACCAAGGGGTATTTAGGTTGGCACTGCCTTGGAGATTTTGCTCAATGAACATACATTTATAACTTACAAGCAAATTTAGAGTCATATCTTCTCTCAATTTATCTGTAAGATTTAATCGGTCTTAGAAGGAGCATGACATATATGTATACCTTTCTACTGTTTCTTTGTTCTCCAATACCCTTTTTTTTAATCCTTACCTCTTGCTTATATTTATTCCACATATCCACTCTTATCAATACTTCTTCCCTTCCCTTTCGTCTCTTTTACTAGTTCAAGTTTCTTGTTTAAACCAGTTCTCTTCGGTATTGGTGTAACATGATGCAAAAGAGGAGCAATTGGTTACTCCTTCATGCCATACCATAATTTATGCTCCATTTACTTTTAAAAAGTAATTTATGTGCTATAGCTCATCCCAACTTTCTCCCATTAGGTTCTTATCTTCCATTTCTATAAGCAGGTTAGATTCTTAAAACCATTGTTATAGAAAAAGCCTGAACACTCTAAGAGAAATAATTTGTGGTCTTTGGGAATATTTATTTTCTTTCTTGTTTTTTGAAGGAAAAATCAGGGATGCTTATGGTTTCAAAGGGAAGAAAAAACAAAAATTCATGATTGTTTTCTGAGACACTGACTGGTTTAGTTGGTCATAGAGATGATAGTGACTCAAGCTTCAATTATCACCAGAACTCCAAAAAGTTTTTTAAAAACATCTCTTTGATGTCTAAACTGATAGTAAGGTGTCTTTTAAAAAAATGGGGATTGGCTCCATGACATAGCTCAAAAGTATTTTCTCACTAATCTTTGTTAATTACCTTTATTATCACATTCAGCAGTACATTCACACCTATCCTGTGCAGCAGGACTGAGAGTTTCCATACATCAGGTGCCCTCTTCACCTCCCGAAACTGAGGCCATGAATCAGCACAGGGGAGCTGTGATAATGAAGGAGGTGAGGGGCAGGGAGGCTTTGAATGACTGCACTGATAAATCATGAACTGCCTCCATGTGGGAATAGGGAATAGGGGCTGTGTGGTATTGCCACACCAAGCCCAGCAGACCTGGATGACATCCCAATCAGGCAGATACACCTGGAGACAGTGCACTAACTGAATCCCTGCAGAACTTGTTTCCCTCTGCTTCTGTGAGGACGAACAGAAGCTGCAAAGAAGAATAAGAGGTTGCCAATGACCCTGAAGGTGTAAGGGGGCTGCATGCACAGGGGACACTTTTCCTACAGGTGCAACACACAGATGTTCAGAGATGTGTCATATAGGTCAAAGGAAGAAACCTTTCTTTAGTAAAATGAAATTTGAGACTATACAGCACAACTGAACCAGGAGCCAGTTCATCAGCCTCATGTGTATCCCTTCAGGAGATCTGACAATATTCATTAAACTTTGAAATTAAATAACGGTGCTGAATCTGCAATTATATTGAAATCAGTAAATTCAATTAAGGGCAAGTAGTATACTTTATTTGAATGGTTCACTTGGTGGCTTTTTAGTACATGTAAGTAGGAAGATAAAGACAAAATGCTTTTAAATTTTTTTTTTTTTTAGATTATGCCTTGTCAAATGAAAACCACACTGAGAACCTTGCACAGAATCACACAGTACAGCAGCACTCATACAGAAGGAACAAGCATTCAGGACAGAAGCAGGGTTTTTTGCTCCAGATTCACAACTTTTTCCATTTCTCATGTTATTACTCATACAATTTGTATTAATCCTTCCCAAAACACTTAGTGACATTCTCACAATACTGGACAATGTATAAAATACACAGTCATCCAAAGAGCAGCGGTAAACTCACAAATAGTAAGTAGTTGCATGTTAGAGCAGAAAGACTGAGGAAATGGAATGTTAGAAACCTTGGTCACCTTCTCCATTCTTTCAAAAGACAAATTATATAAACCTGAAGAAAACTGGAGCAGTCCCATGACCTCAGTCCCAGTAAGGTACATCCTTCCAAGCCAACACTTCACCCCAAATATCTAACAGATTTCTTCAGTTTTAGAAGCTCCCAGGTTTGCAACAATGGATTTCAGCACATCCCTCCCTGTCTGGTCAGGCTCCATCTACATTCACAGGTAAAGTCTTTCCCTCCCTGGTTTCTTCCAGTGGGTTTTTTTGAGGGTGATGGTTTCATTTCACATCTGTTAGAGCAGACAACTGCCAGACGAAGTTTTTCTTGCTTCTTTCTTCCAAAGCATGGCAAAGGTTTGGATGTTCTCCAGCGTGTCAACAAACCCGAGTGTGGGTCTGTCACTCCTCTTTGCTGGTGGAAGAGCCCAGCCAGGGAGAGTGAGCTGGTGCACAAACAGACAGCATCAGACACAGCTGCTGCTGCCGCTTCCTTCCTTTGTCAGGAAAACAGTTCCCTTGGCTTCTTTCCACGGGGGGCTGTGGGCTTTGATCAGGGCATGGTGGGTGGTGTGTCCCTGGAGCTCCAGCTGAGATAACCAAGGTGTAAAGTCTACGGTGTTTTCTCAGTCATGCTCACCAGCCCTGAGCAGGTTTGAAAGCTGCCTGTTCAGCAGCTAACACTAATCATCTCTCCTCTCTGCCTTCTGCAGTCAGACCTATCTCGAGTTTCCTAGGTCCTCCTCTGCCTGCAGTGGGAGTCGAGGTGCTCCCTTTGAGGTTACAGAGCTGGTTTCAGGAGGTAGATACTTTAAAAAAAGCTTTTACATTCTTAGCATCTGCTTAGCCACTTGCAGTTGCCATTTTACTGCAGGCCTTGAGGGTAGATCAGAAGGAAAAGAAAAATGGCTTTCAGGATGGATTAGTTTTAGGAAGAGTATTGTGTGCCAAAGGCAGTGCAGAAAGAAGTAAACATTCAAGCAGACAAGGATGACATCATTTATCCAGTGGAACTGACAGGGGCAATGTGAGAAGCTGTAAAAGCAGATAAGAGGGCTGAGGTTTGAGGGCAAGGCATTAAAACTGGAGAAGGGAGAACTAAGTAGCAGAGCTTGTTTTTCTGTGCTGTTCTGTGCCTATGTAGGCTACACGCCTCCCACTCAAAAGTTCATATCCACCCATTCACTGTGGAATAGCCTCTGAACCACATTTTTTACAGGGCCTTTACTGGGTCATCTTGACACTGGGCTTTCAGAGCAGGGGAACAGAAAGATATAAGGTTAGGAGAAAAACTGCATTGCAGTTTTGGAACACTGAGGCACCGCTTTTTCCATTAAACTTAGAGGTGAAAAGGAGTTTGGTCAAGTGGGTTCAATAAAGACATCTGGGTTTGGTTTTGAAGGGAGAAGTGGTATTTTCAGAGTATTGCATGTCTGGAGCAAAAGAAGGATGACAAAGGCTTGCCCACGGAAATAGGCTGTGATGTTCTAGGGAATAAGAACAGTTATTTTGCTACCAGCTGTAATAAGTTTCAAGCGCTAGCAAGATCAATAAGAGAAACTGGAAAGAGACCAGTTGTAAGATGAGGCCCAAATATGAAAAAATGAGAGCAGGGCTAATTCTGAAGGTCATAAGTAATTGCTGTCATGAGTAAAACTGATCTCTGTGCCAGACTTGATACTTTTCATTAAAATCAGCTCACTTCAATCCCTTTTGTTCCAAGTAACAACATGGTAAAAAATAGTCACCTGCGTAACCACACCTAATCCTTTATTCACCCTCTGCTGTAAGTAATTTGTTGGTTGCATTGGGAAGGATGGAAAATTAGTTAACAGAGGGATCCCCCAGACATCTTAGAGGCTTGAAGCAAACCTAATAAAGACAACTCCTGGCATTCCTGACACAAATCTGAGAAGAGGGAGCACCAAGAGAATTAGTATTTCTTTGTGGAGTTTTTATCTGATTTTTCATTAGGAAAGGGATTTTTTAGGTGATTGGCTTGGCCAAATTCAAAATGGTTTATAGACTGTCCTGGTTTGTAGTATGGNACAATATGAAATCCATTAGAGATGTTGACTGTCCACAAATATCTAAACTCGTACCTTGTGAGGTTTCTTTCTGGGTGTGAGAAGATTTTCTTTTTTTTGTTTGGGGTTTTTTGTTTTGTTGTTGTTGTTGTTGTTGTTGTGGGTTTGGGGTTTTTTTTCCTTGCTTAAGTTGGTATGAGAAAGGAGAGAGAATAAAACTTTGTGGGAATCATGCACTTGGTTTCATAAAAAGGTCTCTCATCCGATTCTGTACTTGGATAGAGTAGATTTTCCTCACAGTGGAAACTGGATTTAAATATTAAAATTATCTTCAGAACACAAGCCTTCTTACCCACATCAGTAAAAGCTGTTGCCTCCAGTGAAAAAGACACAGTCATACATACCTGCACTCACATATGTCCAGTATACAAGACAGAAAACAGACATTGTATGAAAAGAAAAAGGATGCAGCTCCCCAAAATCTCACTGGAACATCCCACTTGAAGTCCTGTTTTATCCAAAAATACCAGTGGCTGGAATAGACTAACTTATAACAGGACATTTTGTATGTCTGTATTCCACAATTCACATTCTAGCATTTTTTAACTGTTCTTGTTATGTACTGAGTCCTGTCAATGTTTATACATACGCTTCTAGAAGATAATTTCACAGACTTTTGTCATCTAGGTAGGGAAAGAAACAGTTTAGATTCAAGGCAAACCAGGTAATTATATGGCCCAACCCAAGTGTTTCAGGAACGTCTTGTGAATAGAGAAGATCATAAGCTCTCAGTGAGAACTAATTAGTTGTGTCAATGCTCTCATGTGAGAGAGTTACACTTGTAACCATTGTGATTCTGTTCCAATTTTAAGATTTTCATCAATGGCAGTAAGTGAAATATTTCCAGGTTGGGGGATATTTTCTTACAGACCATGTCAGGAAGAAGCTCATTACTCAGAAGGTGCTGAGGCTCTGGCACAGGTTGCCAAGAGCAGCTGTGGCCGCCCCATCCCTGGAAGTGTCCAAGGCCAGGTTGGATGGGGCCTGGAGCAACCTAGGATAGTGAAAGGTGTCCCTGTCCATGATAGGAGATGGAACAATTTGGTATTTAAGATCCCTTCCAACCCAAACTATTTTATGATTCAATGTTGATACATAAGGACATGGAGAAATACAGGGTAAGTATGTAGTTGGAAAAAATTAGTCCTAGATAGTCCCTCAGCAGGCAGAAGCAGGGTTCATTCACTGATTGTTTTCTACATAATCACACTGGGGAGAGAAAAAACTTTTTTTTTCTTTTTCTTTTTTCTTTTTTATGAATTCCTATAATATAAATGCAGGTTTTTATTTGTTATGTTAATGCACGATCCATCAAAAATAGAAACACAAGGGATTAGGATGTTGGTATGCCTCTTGCTCAGTATTATTTGCTGTTATAATTGCTGGCTCACCTTAACCACCTGTGGTGGCTGGTTCAGGATCCCTTTTACTGTTGCAGTAAATATTTTTAGTTGTGATTTAAAGAAATGGCTTCTGTGTTTGCTTAGATTTTATGGCCCAATTATTGTTTCCCCTTTTCAGAGATGAGGATAATCATTTTATAATTAATCATACATAGACAAAACATACCATCTCTAAAAATGACTATTAAAACATTTATAATGGGAAATGTGCACATACTGAGTTGTATATCACATACCCTGATTGCTTAGTTATATTGACCATATGTTATTTTATTTGCCTGTTATTTGTTAGAAGCATTGAGAAAAGAAGAGAAAAGGTGCTCAAGGTACCAATTCCACATTGTTTTGTTCCTGTAGAAAAGGCCAGGGAAAAGAATCTGGCAACTTGCCTTGACATCAACCATCTGAAAATTCATCATTCTTTGGATCCCTAGGTAATTTATTTTCAGCCAAAATGAGCATTCTCAGTGTTGACAAATGGTCTTGCTACATTTCCCCAACAAAAGTAATTTTGTTGGAGATTTGACCTTATGGAACTCTTGTTTCCCTTGAAAAAACTAGAAATGCGAAAAAAATCCATTTATGATTAATTGCCACTACTGCTACTTTTGCAGCTATTTGTTCAATTAAGAATTTGGCAACTGGTTGTTTCACTGAGCTATTACACTTCAGTAACATTCATAAACTCTAGAGCGTTTGAACATGCATTTTTATAAGAAACCCTTTATATTGTGGGGTCCAAGTATTTTCTGACATTCTTGACTCTCCTATTAATGTATGCATTATTTTTCTTCCATAACCACATCACATTCCCAAAATATAGTAGGGTGACAAGCAATATACATGAAGTCCTGGATCATATCCAGCTTCTAAGATGTAGGATATCCATCTCTGATCTAATGATTCACTGAAATTGTCAACTTCCTCCCTCTTGTAGAATGCCTGATTTTCCATTTCCATTATAATTATAGGGTTGAAAGTTAAAAAAAAAAAAGCGGCACAGAAAGACTGTATAGGCCATTCCCATGCCTTAAACAGAACTGAATCTATTATGTCATCCATGCAGATGTTTTCCTAACATCTTATTGAAGATTTTCACAACATCCCTAGGTAATGTAATACAATAATAAATCATTAGACTATGAAAAATCCTGCTGCAATTTCAGCCCATTATTTTGAGCCCATTATTGTGTCCCACACCTAGGAAAAAAGGACAACAGCTTTTGCTGTACTTCTTCCTCCTAACACAGTAAATTTTTTTTGTGCTTGAACATTGTTATGATGTCTACTCCTGGTCTCTTTATAAATTAAACAATTTTGGTTGTTTCAATTTTTCCCAGATGTTCCANTGAAATGTGTCCTTTCTCCTCAGTTACATCAGTTTTTATGAGATCAGCTTGAATTCTAAACCTCAGGGGGGGGTTGCATCCTTGATTTCTCTTCACCTTCACATAATTTTCAATCTTAGCAGACAGGTCTACTTTTTTATACTTCAATTAATTACTTAAACTATTACAATACTGAACATATCCTGCAGAATTTCATTGGCAATAAAACATTGGCAAGCTTTTAGTTACTCACATCACAGAAGTTTCATTTAGATTTTGAATCCTTAGTTGCCTTTTAAAAACTGTCCTGTTAGTGCCAAAGGTACAACTACACCTCATACCTGTCACATCCCAGTGTGCCATGGTGGTTTAGGGTAGACACAGCTGAGGTATCACCGACAGCATCAGCCTTTGGAAGATGGAAAAGCTTCAATCCATTTCACTCAAGGATTAACAGCTTTGACACAATTATAAACTGACATGGCTGTTTCAAAGGTGTCTCGAATGATTTTTACTGGAACATTTTCCTGCTCTCCTAGTAAAATATATATCAAAGCTGGAGTTAATTTTATGGTTAAACACATTACCCAAATCAGTTCCAAGAAAACCTCATCTCCTAAGAAATCTTTTATGTTCTTGGCCACAACCAGTTCTGTTGTGCACGTTCTCCAGGAGATTTTGTTTATCTGCTTCCTTCTCTAAGATGTATCTCTTGTCCTATTCATCAGTGTGTATTGTGTGTGTTCCTTAACCACACTGCTTTGCTGGCCTGACCTTATTATTTGGTGTCTCCTATTTAATATTCAAAAATAATTATTCAAGGATTTGATGTTATGTTTAATCAGTTTCATATGATTTTTGCTTTTCTATCAGTAGCTCAAAGATATTAATTAATAGATGTGGAAAAGAAGCTATTTTCAGACTAATCATCTTAATTATTTATGTGTTTTTGCAGGTCCATTGATAACTATTGAACAAACGAAAGTCAATTGTATGTCTGGCTCAAAAAAGTACCTTAGGAGGTTGAATGGGTTTTTTTCCTGTGTTTTTTCCTTAGGCATCTGCTGGTAAGACATGTTGCAGGATAATCAGTAGTTTACTCAATATCCAAATAGACCATATGGATTTGCTTTTCTCAGACTGTGCATTTCTTAATATGGCACCTGTGTAGTTTCCAAAATAAACTGATTTTTCAACTTGAAATTTCAGTAGAGGATAAGTAATAAAGAACATGCAAAGGGCTCTAATTTAAAAATTAATTTTTAGCCTAAAAATGTTACCTACTCACCAACCCTGATTAGGTATTTGGCCATTTAGACTGGAGAAACAGGAGTGGCCATGTCTGAATGCCACGTCCTTTGTTTTTGAGATGCAATTAGCATAGTTCATTCAAGTGTAGTAGTCTAGGCAGAGATGTGGCGTAGATTCATTTCTATGCATGATAAAACTAGCTATCTGATTTTACTTTTACTTCAGAAAGAATAGTGCAATGTACTTTAATAATTTACAAATTCTTCACCTTCCTGCTTGCAAGGGGATTGTTGGTTATTTCAGATACTTTTCTTGATTATGATTTTCATTTTGTTCTGTGTTTTTCTGTGGTTTGTTGGGGTTTTTTCAATATTTTTGACTATTGGTATAACAATTTCCCTCTAGATATTTTTAAAAATTGCCCATAGCCCTTCTCTTCCTAATGATGATTGTGTCTGACTCTCACCTTGGGTGCCCAGTGTGGAACAGCAGTCATTGACAGTAGATGACAGTGTAAAGCTTCTATTTTATGTGCTGCCCTGCTCAGATATACTTTTGTGCTCCACTCTGCCACTAAAATATTAATTTTAATGGTAAATGAAGCATATTTCTAAGACACTGCACATTAGCAGCATAGTTAATGTTGCAAATCCATTTTTGTCATACACCTGGAAGAAATCATTGCTATTAACTTGCTATTTTCCCCAAGTATTAAATTTATGCAAGACTAAATTAACATGAAATTCTTCTTCAAAAGACTCTGTAACAAATGAATGGGAAAGTGCAGTTAAAAATTTGACTCTTACAGCATTTTCACTACTTAAAAAGGTCAGTTACTACCCACAGCATGTATAGGTAATTAACCACTGGAATACCTTGCCCAGGACAGAGGAGATCTTTCCTATGCTTTGGGGTATTTTGTCAAGGTTTCAATAGCAGAGCTTGGTGTAGGAAATATTGAGTAATTCTGTAGTAGGCAAGTTAGATGAACTCCACCATTCTGCTTGGACTTGAAATATATGATTTTAGAACAGGAAAAGGTAAGTAAATATTGTCTGGTGAACTTTTCCCATTTTGTTCTAAAGAATTTATTATTCAGAATAAGGATCCTGAAGTGTCACAAACAAACACATACACTTCTATGCAGGCACTTCCCCTCTGCATCAGGAACCTGATAGACACATCTGCCTTTCTCAGTCACTGGAATGTCTCCATGCCAACTGCTACAAAACATTTCAGGATTAAAAAAGATAAAATCAGAGTTCTACTTTTACTTAAACTTGTAGGTTCGAGACAAGCAGACTACTCATCAGAATTCAAGGAGCCACCGCTCTGTGTACTAGACATGAATCTCCTCAGATACCAGATTTCCATGGACTGCAAGCTATGAAGTTCAAAGAGGTCAGGCATCATGAAATCACAACTGAGTTCACCAGTATTTTCTGGGCTGCATGTTATTTGGGCCATGTATGATAACATCCAATTGTAAGAGACATTTTCTGAGCAACCTGATCTAGCAGAAGGTGTCCCTGCCTGTGGCAAGGTGTTGGAATGGGATGATTTTTAAGGTCACTTCCAACCTAAATTATTCTATAATCCTATGATTTGTCTCTATTAGATGTGGATTCAACATATTATGATTGATTTTTCAGTCTTCTCTATAATTTATTAAAGGGAGGTCACAGTTACATGGAAATGTTAAAATCCAGCGCTTCATGTCCAAAGGGCACAGTCCTGTCCTTAGCCAAATCTTCCCATTGCTCTGAAAATCTCCACTCAATATCCCAGTTAGAAAGCAAAGCAGCTGCTCAACTTAGTACAAAATCTAAGGAAAAATTAATTGATGTCAAGCAGAAAAATTAAACACATGGTAGCACAAAAACACAGGATATATTCAAGCTGTGGGAAATAACTTCATTTTACAAAAAATTATATTGGAGAAGAAACAAAACTATATCTTAATTTTGTTGTTATTAAAACAACATTGTGACACTGTGATTCTACTGTGGCTGCTGCTTTCTTGGGTTCATACAACTCCTCAGTGTTTCTGGTGGAAATTAAAGATAAATATGACCTTCCAGTCAGCAAAAATCAGACCCAGCTAAGGCATGGAAACACAGAATCCATGTAAGCAGATGTGAACACGCTGGAGTTTAAACTNTTTTTCCCAGATGTTCCAGTCTCCAAACAAATCATTTTTGTTACCTTATCCTGAATTTATTCCAGCCTCCATTCCAAACTTCCCCCATTTGTAAGGATCAAAACTGAGCAAAGTTGTTCATTTGTTGAAGTTTCAACAGTGCTCATGAGACAGCTTCATTTTTTCTATTTATGCATCCCAGTAAGGTAGCCTTTTTTTTTTTTTCCTAATCACCAATAATGGTGTTGAATTTGTTCAGCTTGCTATTTGCTGGGACAGATATTTTCTGCAGGGTTGGACCAATCATTCTCCACTGTGAAATT
>VXBB01013322.1:0-27744 GCA_013399915.1 Illadopsis cleaveri
TCCTCTTGAGGTTATCAGAAACATTGTCTGCTGTCAGAAATTCATGCTGTCTAATCAGCTCCCGCTTTCCAACAAACAGCCTTGGGAACTTTTCTCCCCTGAGGAGACACCTATTGGGTAAGACTCAAACTCTATGCATGCTGAACATTTTATTGGGGATTAGGGCTTGTCTTTGCATTGCTTTGAATACGTTTTTGCAGTCGGATACTATCACCAGCACTCATCAAACCTTAGCCTGTCACAGTTTTATATAAATAAAGTGTTATTCCATAAACTGTGTGAGTCCTTCATGCGCATTGGAAGTCACCAGCAGTGGGTAATGAACTCAAATAAAGAGGAAGACCCACTGAGGGGTGTCTCCCTTCTGCTCTTGGTGTGTGTCTCTAAGTCAGTGGAACCATCCTGTGATCCAGCAGGACTGCTCAGTGAAGGGTCCCCATAACAGGACTCTGACAGACTGGTCAGGCACAAGGATCCTGGCTTCCCTGAGGTTTTGCCAGACAAATCAAACACTAAGGGTCAAATAAATCTCCCCACGCTAAGGGTTGAAGAAATCTCCCCTTTTCACATGACACTAACTCATGACACCACCTGTTTTGTCTGGAGGCTGAATTTTGGGTCTTTGTTTATGCCACAACCTAGGAACTGTGTGGGTTTGTATCTTTTTAGGTTGCTTACTGGTGCTGTTGGGCCAACAAAGGCTGTAGCTTCAAGAGCCCTGTACTTGCCACAGAGAGAAGCTGATACAAATTAACCTTGCCAGAAAAAAAAAAATAGTTTGGTCCTACCATGCAATTTACCTTGTATCCATGTCAGATACATAGTTTAGTACAGCAGCATTTGGGAATGCAGACGCAGTTTGGGAATGAATGGTTGAAACGTGATCAGTTATTTCATCATTTTTGGCTTTTGTTGCCTTTTGTAAATGGAAATATGGTCTGATAGGGTCTGATGTCAAGATACAGGAGTACTGGCAGAATGGAGGTGCAGTCAGTGTGTATTTACTTGGGGCACCAGTTGGAAGCAAGCTAATATCTGCAGCTTCTGATCTCATGTTTGGTTCCTATGGTGTGTAGTTAATCACCCATGCTGCTTCAGCTTTCATGTCCATCCTCCACGGACATTCTTTGTCACTCATGCCTGTTGCCACTCAGGTTGGTGAGTGGAGGAGCAGCATACTAGAAACTTTAGGTCTTCAGGTTAGTTTCTGACAGTTCATCTAAACAAGCCTCCATGCCCAGTGTTCAGGGCTCCCTGGTGCATTCATTCCTAACGCCTGGATCTCAAACACAAACACATCGTTAATTTGACCTCACAAAACGATGAGGCTCCTATGAGCCAAGTGATGACTCACTTGTCTTCCCCTCCCTACAGTAAAACAGTCCCATGGTTGTAAACTATGATCAGGATCTCTGCCTTTTTTGACACCCATGTTGGGTGATACTGAACTAGTGAGTTCATTTTGTTTGTGCCTTGCTTTCTTAGTCCATAAAATGGGAGTAGTGAGACCATTACTCTCCCCTGCTCACCCTCGCTCCCCATCCAGGATGAAGTGAAAGGCTGCATCTGCGCGGTATAAACAAAGCCCTAATTTACATGTAAATACGTCTGATATCGCTGTAGCAGCAGAGTTGCAGCAGTGAAGCCCTCCTTGTGTGCAGGCAGCTTATGTCAGCAGAATGAGGCTCTTTTTTGAGCAGAACTTTACCGAGCACCATCAGCTATATCAGCAAAAACACTAAATACCAATATAACTACATCCTCATTAGAACTTCAAGGCCCATAGTATTTTAATTTCTAGCTACTTTCTAGGTGCTTAAATACTTTTGAGGATCTGCATCTACCTATTGGGACTATGGAAGTTACCCTCTTTCCATCAGAACCCTGGCAAACAGGTTCAGAGCAGGTGTGGTATCACTTTATCAGTGGCTGTGGAGTGCTCTGAAAAACTCTGTTAAAGGGCTCAGAGCCCAGCAGAGCATGATCAAGCTGCTATGGCTGACCTGAAGGGCAACATAACTGCTGCTGCTGCTTCTAACAGTGCTGTTAGTACTGCAAGAGACTGGACAGGTTCTTCCTTATTCACCTCTTTCTGTGAGAGCAACAGAATTAGAAGTGGTGTTCCCTTGAAAATGTCTTTGTTGATGGTTTCATTTCATCCTGTACTGATGCTATTACAAATGTGGCATATGAGAAGACAGCATACTATAGAAAAGCGAGACAATGAGGACAGTGCTCTAGTACCTGAGCAGTGACCAAACTTTGGTAGGAAGGAAGGAGCAATTTGCCATCTTTCCAGTACCGAGCACAGTTTTGCAGGTTCTTTTTTTCCTACCTCTGTTTAGAAAAATATGAGTGAAGGAAAAAGATGAACAAGTTGGCAAAAGACATGGCTAAAGGAGTTGGAGGCTTTTTTGGTTTTGTTTGTTTGTTTGTTTGTTTGGGTGGGGTTTTTTTGTTGTTTTTTGGGGTTTTTTCGTGCTCAACTTTCTACTTACAGAGAGAGTCAGAACTCTCATCCAACAGAAAATTATCCCATGGAAAATTTTCTTTGGGCTTGTGAACTGAACTGACTTGGTAGCTGGAGGAAAGTGGCCATAGATTAGATGTAAGGGGAAACTACCTCATCTGTGCAGCAAACTGCTTTTGAATTACAAAATCTGGTATTAGGGGTGATGGGAGCATAGAAAAATCTTGAAGTTCAGTTCAGAGAAAAAGGTCAATACAGGAAAACAAAAGGCTGCTGTCTCTCCTTTTGGCAAGCATATTATTTTAGATAGGAGAGAGAGAGAGACTTTGCCGTACAGTGAAATGGGGCAAGGGAGAAATATAACAGAGTCCTTAACTACCCATTACTAGGTAGTTAAAAACTTTCCCTTCAAAGTCAAAGGTAGTAAAAGCCATACTTAACCTGAGGAGATGAAAAATGTTAGAGGCTGTGCACTAACTACAAAGAGGGGAAATCTACCCCAAGACCAGGGATTGATACTTGGCCTTCCATAAGAGAGGAAGTGTGATGCTGCAGGCAGGACTGAGCACTCATGTCTTTCTCAGTCACACTGCTCAGTGTGTGTTGCTCAGCAGCAGCCCGACAGGGCTGTAAAGCTCACTCTCTGCTTGAGCCTCGACTGTAGGGGAGACATGTCTGTGTCCAACAAGTGTAAGAGGAAATTATGCAAAATGTTTCATAGGTATAAATTCATAGGAAATTCATAAATATTCATGGAAAAATCACATCTCCAGTGAAGATGCTGCAGGCCTGCGTGGTTGCTGTATCGGGCGTGGCCATAAGAGGGAAGTGTGTGCTCAGGCATTAGGTGCTTCCTCTGGGCTGGAGCAGCCCCAGCCGCGTTGGCTGTGGGCTCTGCAAGCACTTTGGATCTACCTGGGTCCCACCTCCTCCGCACGGCTAAAAACAGGGCCAGTGCCATCGGAGGCACGTGAGCTCAGCCACAGCCAAGTGCGCAGGTAGTGATGATGGGGATGGCGTGGGAGGGGAGCAAGGGTGGGAAAGTGAATTGTCACTTCCTGGAGATAGGGCAGGATAAGATGTGCAGCCCTGAGAAGGCCTGAGAGAACTGGAGATGTCTTGCCCAGAGATGATGGGCAGTCAGGTGGGGAAATCTCATTTCAGTTTTCTCCTCACACATACACAGATGTCTGGTTGTGTTAGCTGGATCATACTCAGATTAGGGCATTCACGCTCGAGGATGGTGACATTGAGGTGCTTTTAGGAAGGGTAGGGGACCTCAGGAGAAAGAGCTGAAGTCAGCACGCTTGAAAGATTTACAAAGAGGAATAAAGTTCCAAAAGGATATGGGCAGGCAACACTGCTAGCTCTCTAAGGGAGGCGTTTCGCTTGAAGCACCTCTAATGGCATTTTGTAGGCCACATGAATGGAGCACACAAGCTGTGTAGCAGTAACAAATGGGTTTTGGTTGTTAGCAGCCCTGTCAGACTCAGGTGACTGTTACCCTCAGTCACAGGCCATCCTTGACTGCATGCCTTTGCTACATGCTTGCTAAAACTCACCACTGCACAAGGTAGAAAAGGACACTTCCACCATGTAATATGGGAACTTGAGGCTTCACCAAGTCTGTGCCTGCTAATTCCCATGGACCCTATTAGCTGGAGCTGTCATGTGTATGGCTGAGGAGTTTCTGCTTGCCTCCTGGATATCCTGCAGGATGCTTTGAGAAACAGTATTGATTTCCTGTAGTTACTTGCCAAGGAATGTGAGCAGCAGGGTCCAGTCAGGAGCACCAAATTACTGGATCACCAGCTTCCCATAAGTTGGCTCTGCAGAGAGCCATTAAGGCTTCTCATAGATCTGTTTCTCTGGGACCTTTTTTTNTAGAAGCAGAGGAAAATTAATGGGACAGAGCTGAATTTATTCCTTGTTCATGCCACAGCATGAACACAAAATGCATCTAAGAATTAACTGTACAAGAGCTGTGTGGTGGCAAAGCTGGGGGAGACAGAGTGGGTGCATCTTTTGGTGCCTGGCTGAGCATGTGCTGATCTTGTGCTCCCAGACCATCTTATGCCTGTGCAGTAGAGGGACCTATAGTTGTTGGAGCAGGGACAGGGTGATTATCTAGAGGCTCAGGTGATATGAGAGGCAGAAAGCTGAAGGAGTGTGAATTGCTCAGCACTTTCATGTTGTGTATTATCTACGGGCAGCAGTGTTGCCCAGCAGGAGATGTGTTGTGTAGCTGTGGGCCGCAGGCGGGGGATTGCTATGCTGGGAATGGCTACAAATAACCACACGAGGTCACTTGGCAGTTAAAGGAGGTGAAGAATTACCATGGCGACTGCACTCCACTCCCTGACAGATGCCAGGCTTCCAGAAAATAATATTTGTGCATTGCTCTAAAACCCCCAAACTCTCTCTCCCTCTTTTCAGAAAGGGTGAGGACCATGCTGCCCCGTCTCCAGACTGGGAGAATGGTAAACACCAGGATCTGGAGTGGTTTCTGCACACTCCATCTTTCAGTAGAAGGGGCCACTGTCTGGGTACCTCCTACACTGGTCACTACTGCAGTGCATAGGAAAAAGGGCTGTGGTTCACATCCCTGTGACACAGTATGGTTCTTGCACTGTGTCCACTCAGTGTCCTCAGTGTCTGAGGTCTGAGCCAGCCGCCGGCCCTTAGGCACAAACTGCATGTGTGCAGAGAGCTGAGTTGGAGGACATCACACCCATGCTGCAAGAGGTGCTCCAGGGAGCATCACAGGGAACAACTCCAATCCTAGCACCAACAGGAGATTGGAGCTCACCAGCAATAGGTACTGCATGATTCCAAGGACAGACAAAAGAAAAATCTGCACCAGAACATAAAGCCTTTTTGCATCTAGTGTATTCACACTTGCTTTTAGTGCCCACATGGAATGTGTTCTCTGTTCTTACTTAGTTGGATCAAATCATGTCCTGTGCTGTTTTCCAGGAAAAGAAAGTACTGCTGCATCTTTCAGGTACACAGGTGCTAAGGTGTGTTCCTCAAAGACTTCTATATCTCATCTTCAGAGACCTTACTCATTTCAGCTTCATAAGTCTTATTTCTTTCATCAGTTCTCTAGTTCTAAGGGGTCTGTGAGGCTATTAGAAATCATATTTCTCTTGTGTTCTCACAGGTTTGGGGAGATGGTTACTTTGTGGTCTGTGAGGAAAACTTGAAGGAGGAAAGGCTCTGTGGACTAAAAATGTTTGGAGATGCTTGGTTGGGGGAGCAACACTGATGCATCCTGCACAGACCCATGTGAAAAAGCTGGAAAGAAGAAACCAAGTAGGGGGTCATGCTGGTTCTGTAAGCTGAAGTACCACAGGAAACCAGGGAGGTGCTGTAGACCAGCAAGTAGGTCATCATGTAATTTCTGCTGCACTGGTATTTTGCAGATATGCAGAACACAGCTCAAGGCAAAGGTTCAGGGCTTCACCTCACTGATGTGCCCATTGCAGCATCCTCCCTTGAGTACTCATCTTTTCCCTGTAAGGGTTTTTGTTTAAATCACAGAAAAGCATTCTAGACACTGACAAACAGGTATTGTCATCTTGCAGAGGGCTGGCAAAAGAACAATTAACTGCACTTCAGTGGATGTTCAGCAATCTTTCCACACAGCACAGACTTGCTAATTTGCATGGTCATGAGGTCTCATTGGAAAGATATTTTTAAATGAAAAAGCAAGGAAATGATGCAAAATAGATTTGAGCATATTCCAGGAGATAGCTAAATTTTTCATAGTGAAACCCAATAATAGATCAGTCTGTGTGCTATGAACCTCTTACCACAAAAATACATCACAGGAGGCTTCTGCTATCTATTCTGGGCTGAGCACTGACCTTGGCTATTAGATCTCAATTAAGCATGTATGTGACTAATGTTTCTTTCTCTTACACTTTTCTGCTGCAGAAAATAATATTAATGGAAAGTATTTGCACAGTTACTCTCCAGATGGGACCCATGGTTTCTCAGTAGGTTTCATGCCATGTGAAAAAAAGCATTTCTAATGTGAAACTCAGGGAAAGGAAGTATTAAACATCTGTGGAGCCAAAGATTGCAGCCTTCAGCACTGAGCCCCTCTGCTGTTCCAGAATGGTGTGCAGTGATGCTTGCAGCTGCTGGCAGGGTTGAGTAGGCCACAGGGACAGAAAGAGAATACCATATCTTCACTTCTTTATGCTTGCTCACCTGGCATCTATCTTTCCTTTAATTCCTTCCTTATAATTTTGATCTAGGAGAAGGGAAGAAGTGCAGACGTGCTAGTGAATTTGACAGTGGTAGTAATAAGACTATGCAAGATTTGCTTTGGTGCTTAAGACTCCTATGCAAGCCAGGACCTGTCTGCAGACTTGTTCCACTTTCAGCTCAGGTAAATGCTGAACCATCAAAACAACATGCCAAACTTAGATCTCTCCTGGAGCATAATTAGAGTGTTGGGCCAGGAAGGGCTTGGAGGCAATCATATCCCTACATTCATATTTGACAGGTCAGGTCTGGGGACTAGAGAACTGGTGAGCTTCACCTTTATTCCTGGGAAGATCATGGAGCAGATCCTCCTAGAAGATATGCTAAGGTACATGCTATGCCAAAAACAAAAGGGATGCCAATTTTTCACCAGCCTTGTGATGAGGATTTGATGGAGCAGTGTCATTGTGAAGAATAGAAGACAGTTCTCCCACAAGGTAGAACAAAAACCTTGTTTTAAAAGGGCCTGAGGTGTGTTTTCAGCTATGTGGACTGAAAAGAGGCTTATTTGTATGCAGCATTCAGCAGAGTTTAGAATGGCTGCAGATTATTTGCAGTAGTGTGGCTAAAATCTTCCTGACCTGTCATAGATACCTGACAATCAGCAATTCTCCCAAGTCAGGTTTCATCACAGCAATGAGAACAAGCTGACAAACTCAAACCAGTCATCTGCACAAGACTGCACAAACTGCACAAGATTGGTGCAGTTCTCTGACAGCCTTTCCAGGTGCTGGTTATATTTGACAAAAGCTCAGGCTAACATCTGACTCTAATCTTAGAGGAATGTTGTCTGAAAAGCCAAGGGGGAAAAGGCCAGTGAAAATGAAAATGTGCTGACTGGAGTGGCAGAAAGCTGTACCTAAGCTTGGTCTCAGCCACTGGGACCAGATAAGACGATACCAAATCAGTCCTCTCTGTTCTAGAAAAGATGGGACATGCTACTCAACACCTGGTAGTGAGGGTGTGTTAGATTTTGGTGCCTGTCTCATATTCACGGTATGAGGTTTTTTCCATTTCTCTGCGTGCCCAGACCATGGTGAGCAGTGACATTTTGTCTTTGGAAAAACCTATTTCCAAACTTTTTTGTTATCATTGCTGCCAAAAATGTCTTGATGTTCCATTCATGTTTACTTTTTTTCAGTTCAATTACGTGACTTCTAGTTCTCATATCAAAATTTGTCTAAGAAGTTATCCCATCATAAACCAGTGAGTTTTTCCAAATTTTAAATTCTGTCTGGAAACAAATCTAACTCCAAAGCTTTAGCATCAACCAACACCTCTGTCTGGAGTGATTGTTTTCAACAAGAACAGTGCTTTGAAAGATGAGTCTCCTTTCCAGGCCGTGTGCTCTCTTTTGGCTACTCCATCATTTCCAAATCAATAGCTGTCTCTGCCCCTCTCCCCTCCAGATCCTGCTCTTTGCTACCTCATTTTGGTTTTAATTTGCCAGAGCAAAATTGCAGTCATTTTTCCCCCACCCTAATTAAGAAACCTATCCGTTAAGGAGAAAGAAAACAAAACCAAAACCTTCTTATCTCAGCCTTTAGCGCAGAACAGAGGAGGAATGATTGGTGAGATGATCACCTTTAGAAAGCCAAGGCCTTTATTGATTCTTCTGGCCTTCCTGAGTAAATACAGAATGAATATTTTAAATTCACCTACAAGGAAGATAAAAGTTAATGTAAAATACTGACTTCTCAACATCGGAGGAGAAAGAGACTGTATGTCTTCTAGGCTGACTCACTTTTTATTCTCTATACAAGTTCAACAAGAATATTTGGAGAGTGTTTCACTGTGCCTCATAGATTCATAAAATCATTTAGGTTGAAAAATACATCTAAGATGATCAAGTCCAAACATAAAACTATAACCTAGATCTAAACCTTGGCTGTAGTGGACAGTTGAGTCCACCACTAAACCACGTCCCTAAGCAACACTTCTACACATAAGTGGTGGTAAATGCCACCTCACATTACCTCTATTTCAGTTTCCCCACATTTTGTTATAAACTGGTCTCGCTTCTGAACTTCCAGGGGCTAATGATCCTGACCTATGCTTTGGAAGAGCTTTGAGACCATGAAACAGATTAGAAAACTGTATTGTAGGCAGGTGGCAGCAGCACTGAGCTCTTGAATTAAGAAAATAAGCATTGAGTGATGGTGGAGGGCACAACCCCAGTGCTGAGATGTATGAGTACATGGACAAAAAGGGTCAGGCTACACAGAGAAGCTCAGAGGAGAGTCCACTACACACGGGAATTTTGTGGAAGAGGACATTCAACAGCTCCACAGGAAAAGGTCAGAGACAGAATAATCTCTACCAACTTGGGAAAAAAACAAGACAGGACGTGTCTCCACAAGGTTAAAGCTCTCACTTCCTCATCCACAGCAATAAACACCGCTATTCTGAAAAGAGGGAAAGCTACTATAGGCTTTTTCAGACTTCATCCTCTCTCTCCTTTACCCCTGATCCAGTGGAAGTCATACTTTCCATGATGCTTATCTGAATACAAGCCCTAGCTTTGAATAAAAATCAGGTCCCTGCTGTACTCCAGAGACTTACCACCTTGGGGAGATAAGCATTTAGCTGATTAAGTTCAGTCTCTGTGCATAGTCAGCCTCTTCTAAGGGGGGCTGATATAATTGCAGGAACCAGATGGGGATTGTGCCTGCTAAATTGGACTAAAATTACTCTGATATTCCAGATTGTTTCTCTCCTCTCAGGGATGTCAAGAGCAGAACCCTTCAGGGCAGGACCTGCTACAGAAGTCCAGATCAGCCTGCTTTAAGAGCATGAAAATATTCTTTTGAGACTGGTTTCCTAAAGGAAGAAAGCATATGTTCTTATGGGTTGTGCATGTGTTAAACTTCATGTGTCCTTAGGTTCCTGTGCAGTAACGTTGAAATATGTTGGTCTATTTTAATTAGATTTGATAAATTTCACAGCAAATTAAGTTCCTGCAGGTAGTAGGTAGCCAGTTAGAGGAGAGGGACCCTATAAATATCCTGATTCAGGAAAATGGTGCACTGTGGATGTATTAAACTCTGGGGACATCACATATGAAAAAATTACATGTAATTACTAATCTGGATTAAAAGCTTCAGTGAGAACTCAATTTTTCAGGAACAGAAATCCATAGGGGAACATGGCTCATTCATTCTGCACCTCACAAAACTACTATTTCGTTATGATGTAGATGGGAGGAAAAAAAATTTGATTTAGGAAACACTGTAAAAAGTGCATCTACTGCATCTAGCAGGTTTAGGAACTAGGATTCAGAAGTCAATTTGTTGGCTTCCTGATTGTAACAGAAACCAGCCCTAGCAGAGAGAGCAGTGCAGCCCCTGAAATCAGGCAAGGTTCTGAACAGGGCTAAAGTGGAGAAAGGCGGGGATCCAAGGCACATTATCTATGGGGAAATGTTGTGGTCCCTGGGGTCCTTCCATGGGGCTCAGAGTAGACTAAGGGGAGATGGTCTAACTGTAGATTTCAATTATTTGTAGGAGAGTTACAAAGAGAGTGGAAGCAAACCCCTGGTAGTAATAGATGGTAAGAAAAATGCAGAGAGAATGGACAGAGGTTGTACCCTGAGAAACTCAGACAAGTGAAATTTTTTCATAAGGTGAGTATAACAGCATTGGGCACAAGTTACTGAAAGAAATGGTAGAGTCTCCATCATGGAAGGTTTCTAAGTCTCATGCAGACAACAGCACTAATTCCTAGTGGGAGGTTGGACTAGACACCTTCAGAGGTCCCTTTTCTGTAGTCCCTTTACCTTCTGTCCAGATGAGGATGCAAGAAAACAACTTGTATGAGTGAAGCTGTCACCTACAGGGTGGCAATTTTTATCTCACCTCAACTTTACCAGAAGACATATGAACATATTCTTAGTCATCGTTCAACTCCTTGTATAGAAGACATATTAAGATATATTAAGGTATTTGTGATTATTATTAAGGAGGTAAAAATAATGAAGCTTATTTTGTACTGTGCTAAACTTGTGTCAGACACATCTTGTGCCTCCTTGTACCATATCTATAACATTATGCTATAGACTGTTTTCAACCAGCTTTGGTCGTTAGGATTTATGGAGGCAGCAGCAGACTGTGGATGACTGTCACTGGTTTTCTCTAAGTCTCTTCTTGCATAAAGATTATTAACAACAACAACAAAAAGCCTTTCACATATGGGTCTTTTGAGGCCTCTATCAACGTATTTTTCTGGATCATTTATGTCTGCAGGCCACGTACTTCTGTTAACTTTTTGAGGTAACATGTTCAGACTCAGGCAAGTTTTATGATTTCATCGGAACTAAAGTATGCTTAGAGCACACTGAATTATTGCTCAATTAATTCTGCATCCTAATTAAGTAGAAGACAATCTTATCACTGACAAGTCTCTTTTCTGTGTTAAATCTACCCTGTTTCAGGTGTAATGCAGAGAGTAACTTATATGAACAGAACAAGACAGATCTGAGCTGCTGTCTACACTATGCAAGACACTGGCCCCAGCTTCACCCCAGCTGGGGCAGTGTGATGTTGCCGCTGTCGCGGCAGTCCCTACCCAGCTTCCTTCTCCAGCTACTTGCTTCTCTCTACCTACCAGCACTGCAGAGCACATGGCAAAGTAGAGGAGCTTAGGTGCACCTTACTACAATCTGTAGAAATATCTGCTGTGAAACAGTGAGGCAAAAAATGTCAACAAGCTCTCAAAGAAAGGAAAAACACCTAAGATCAGAATCATTCCAGCAGCAGCACAGCTTTAGAGACTACCTGGCCTGTAAGTTACTGCCTGGCAGCATGAAGAGGCCATGCAGTATATCTGTCTTGGGCCCTACTCAGTAGTCCAGTTGTAACCCGGAACTGTTCTAGCACAGTTCTCTCAAGAGGACTGAAAATTTTTAGTTTGTGCAGGCAGCTTCCTCTTCTGCTTCCAGTATTCATCCCACTGCACTTTCTCATTTAACTGGAGATTTATTTTCCCTTTATTCTTGAATTAAAAAAAAGTAGTAATTGGACACCTAGCTTTATCTATAGATCACATAATGAACAGCGCACATGTGGTAAACAATGTGCTTCAGTTCCAGGTGGCTTTGAAAGAAACACATGCTTATCTTCCTGTAATCAACTCATTACATAAATTTTCTTGCAGAATTGGTCCAGATGTCCTCTTCTTTCCCTCAGAGGAATTATAAACTACAGAGATTATCTCAGCATGCACCTATATGAACACAAGCAATTATTTGTGGTACCTATAGATACAAAAATTTGATCAGTGCTATAAAAAAATCCTTTTATGTCATTACAAACCCAAGCAAATGCGGTGCAAATGTCAGACTGATAGCTGTGTGGAGTAGGTCAATGTTTCCTATTACTGTATGCAGCCCTATTCCCTGCCTTCTTCCCAGGACTTACTGCCTCTTTCAAATTATATTCTGGAAGCACAGTTTATACAGCCTGCAGAAGTCCTGTGGTTTGCTCACTTGTACTCCACTCTGCTCTGGTCACAGAACCAATGATCTTGCTAGGTTGGCAATTCAGGAAATTCTCTCTTCTTATTGGTGTTTCTCTTGGTACATGGATGCTTTGTTTTTCTGGATCATGTCCCGTATGTCCATTTCTGGGTCATGGACTTTTCCTTTTCTGGGTGTCTGCTACAGAATTAGATCAAGGCTGTCTTACAATGGCATTATGTAAAAAGCTTGACTGTAAGTAACACAGCAAATTCTCAACTCAGTCACATCTAAACATAAGGCTTCAATGGACTGGATACTTCTCATGACCAACTGCTATCAGTAGTTTGCAGCTTTACTACAATTTTTAACTGCAGAGGGTCAGCAGTATGGTTTCTCGTCTTTGAATCACAGGAACAACAGAATCCTGGAATAAATGACTGCTTGTCATATATTTATAAGGAACAAAAGACATGAAAACCATGGACTTACAATTCAGCCTGTGATATGAAGAAACCAGCTCCTGTTCACCCCCTTCTAGTTCCATGATTTTGTCTTGTCTCATCATCAGAGATGAGTGAGTTGGACAATCTTTGGTTCCTTCTCCAGAGTGAAGAAGAGTCAGTCTGCCTTCTCAGTTAGGAAAACAGATATTCCTCTCCATCCTTCTCCATCTTCAGATGCTACTAAGGGAGTTTTACTGCTTTCTGAGCTTGACTCAAGTCAACTTTCCTTTCTGGTCATGTTGTAACCTCTCTGCATAATATAGTCACTCTCCTAGGGCTCAGCTGTAAATATACCAGGCCCAGGCTACAGAAAGGACACATATCTAGCATAGAATAAGATATTAAAACTCATATCTAATTATTTTAGACCTTAAGTTACTGGAACTCTTTCCACTATTGTATAAGGAATTAATTGTATGCAAACACACATTCACCTCCATGAAATAAGCAGACCAGACACTTTACCCATGAGGAAAAGCTGCCACATAGGTATTAAATTGAACTTTCATACTGCAGGCAACACCCCTCTGAAACTGCCTAAAAGCAAAACAGCCCTGCAGACATATGCAGGGCTCCTCCACAGGAGCTGACAGATTGCAGAGGCAGTAGATCCAAAAGAAGCCTGGAGAGAACTGCAAAAGAGATACAGCAGCATTAACAATACACTGAAACAACTAACAGGAAGAAAAAGAAAGGAAGAAAATAGCCAGCCCAAAACTGATAGAGATCTTTAATTTAAAAACCAAGTAAGTTTATTCATTGGGAAAGTGCAACAAAATACCCCAGGGACAGCACATTCCACTCCAACAATTAGAATTGCATTAAGAAGTAGATAGGAAGGTCTGAATCTTCAAAAAACTAGCACAAAAGCTAGCGCTTTTCTTTGTTTCAATATATTTATCTTTGGGTGACAGAGATAGTCACTGATTAATTTTCTTACGTACTTAATTTACAGCTTCATTGCTTTTATTTGCAAGTCATCCTGTTCCTCACAGATGCTACCTTGGGACTGGAGAACCATAACACACAGGCACTTAGGGAGGGCAGTTCTGAAAAAATGGCGATGCTGGGCTCAGTCACATACTTAGTGCTGGGAGGAGACCCAGTTGGGAGCTACTAGATATTCTTAGATACTGCTCCCAACTGTTTCTCTCTAATATCTGAGATAAGATGTTCAGTACCATTCATAAAGCAGATTCTGCTGCAGCTGAGGGGATGCAAGCAGGCAGAAGGAGTGCACAGGACTACAGCAAGCTACAGCAGGTTGCTTGAGGGAGCTGCCAGTTTCTGACCACTGAACCCATTTTTGCTGTAGAAGTAATTATCTTGAAAACGTTGCAGGTAGGTCTTACACCCATAGCAGCCTATTCTCATTCATACTTGTTACTTCGCTTCGCTGAGCTTACAAGCCCAACTGGATTCTCTATCACACAGCAATTATGTATCTTTTGCTAACTCTCTCTGCCCAATGATTTCCAAATACCTCATAAGCATCACTCCTAAAGCTTAAACTGAGCTTCACCAAAAGCTTAAACCATTTAAGCTCAACCAAGCTTAAAATTCTGTGACATAACAGTATTTCAGAGAAAACAGAGTACAGTAAACATCTGCAACAAAATGCCAATAATCTCCTGAGTTCCAGTCCTGAACTCATCCTTCTTTTCCTTTTAAATTCTTTTTCTCCTCCCACCTATTTATTACAGCAAGAAGGACTACATTTATTCTGCACAAGTTTATTAACAGCAATACAGACAAGTAACTTCCAGTACTACACCAGTTCCTAATTCCGTATGGAGATTGCCTGTCTGGTCCATGTCAGTATGATCTCCTGGTCTCAGCTGACTGTGTTTGGTTTATGTCTTTTGGCTTTGCTGTTCTCATGGTAACTGTCTTCAGAGGGCACTTGGCCCTTTCCGTTTGTCCCAGATTCCTCTGGAAATTTCTGACCCTCAGCCAACACCTGTCGAATAGTCATATTGATGCGGGAGGACTGCAGGTACTTGGCACACACCTGCCAATCCTCCTCAGAGCTGTGCTCAATGACTGAGCCAACAGGAAGGTCTGAAGAAAGATGCTGGTTGAGGCACGAGGGCAGAGCTGTCCCCTCAGGGTTGGGAAGGACCCGGGGGACAGCGTGGTACAGCAGGCGGCTGAAGCCCGACATCACCATGATATCTCCGCTGTGCATGAACATCGCTGTCGGGGCCTCCTCCCGCTTCACGCCCCCAAGCAAAAATATTGAGGATTGCCCAAAACTAGAGATGGGATAAGGATGGAGAGAGAAAACAAATTCAGGTAGAGAATAATTAAGAATAAGTAAGAAAACATCAGTAGTTAAATTCCTTTATAAAAAACACCCCAAGCAATCACAAAAATCAGAGGGACCCCTAAGAACAACGTTTAGGTGAGAACATGGCAAACAGACTAAAAGATCTGGTTCAAGATAGGCACAGTGAGAGCAATTGCCCTGTCAGGTCTGAAGCTCTGCTGAGATACTTCTGTAGAACCCAAATTACATTCTGCTGCTTTAGAACAGAACTGTGCCTTTTGCAAAAGAACTCTTCACTCCAGATGCTACATCCATGCTATTCAAGCAGTCCTTAAAGAAAAACTGTGTCCCCGACCTACAGCCTTTTGCTATACAAATCTTCTGAGAGTGAAGATTATATACCCAATTAGTCAATTACATCATACTGCCTACCTATAATCATATGCAACCCTAGAAAAAAGCCACTGATCTTTCCATAACACTCAAGTGTGCTTTCCTTGACTCACCTGAATGATAAGAGGGGGCGAGAATGGTCTAGTTCAGACTCATCCACATGAATTCCCAGTGAAGAGTCAAAATGATAGTAGTTCAAGATCCCTGCTTGGGCTTGGAAACCCCGAAACCCACAGGCTGCAGCCACTTGTTCTGATAGGAATGCAAGGTCTGAGGGGAAAGGAGTGTGGTGATTTGCTGAGTACTTCTGGAAGGAGGAGAGGAGGGAGAAAAAAAAAGAAAGCCACACCCAACATATCAGAGCAGCAAATACACTTGCAAACAAACATTGAAAAAGAGCTCAAAAGCCTGGCTGATAGTCACGGAGAAGGACATCACCTTTACCTAGAAAATGACTACAACACAGGCAGAACCACAGCAAATTTATTTCCTATCATTAAATTTGTGGCCTAGGCTGAGACTGCCAGAGATTCAATTAATTGTGAAGTTAATCATTATATCTAGATGCTAAACTTGAAATCAGTGAGATTAGTACCAACATCCTGAGGATCTTCTCAGTCACAACCTGAAGGTGCCAACGGAAAGACAGTTCAGTAGCACATCAACGAGCTCCAAAACAAGGATCTTTATTCCTTCCATCAATAACAAGCAGGAATCAATTGCAAACCTACTTTTTCTCTCTCCAGTAAGCCATTCTGAGATTATTGGAAGATAATAACCAAACTTTTATTAAGGCCATCCAATAACAGACTGATCTAGTGAGTAAAAGGCTGCAAGCAGATTTGGTTATCTGCAATATAAAGATAAGGTGCATATTCACTCTGCCAGTGTTTATCAGCCTCCATCTCAGTCTCAGGAAAAAAAAGTTTATTTTGATTAGGATCCTCAAAACAGCTGTTAGTTGGTAAGAATGCACTATAGTAGTTCAGACTCATTTAAGTTCAAAATCACATGAGCAGCAGTCTCTTCTTGTTCCTGCTCACCTTATCAAAGAAGAGTAGTTTCCCAGAAGTCACACTCAGCTTAAGTAGTTAGCAATGCTTTTGTAATCATCCCTTTTGGTAGGTAAAAATGCCACTTACCCTGAAATAGTTGCAGGTTTAGAGCTGAGTGTATGCTATCCCATTAACTTTCAAAGGAAAGAATGCAGCAATGAACTTCTGCTGTTAAACCCTTCACAGTAAACCAATACAGACTAAAATTTCTTAAAAGCATAGTTTGTTAGTGCCTTTCCTCAAGACTGTCTTGTAGGATCATAAACATTTTATTCCATGGTAAGTCCTTCTGTTTGCCATTCTGAGTGCTTATGGCTAAGAAAAATGGAGAAGAATTTAATCTCAATACCTTAGTATCCCAGTTATAATGGTAACCAAGGGTCACCCAGCGCAGCTTCTCCAACAGGCTCCTGGGCTCCCGTTTACTGGAACCTTTCCTTCTACAAAGACAAAATATAAAGAAATAGTGTATGTGTTAATTTCTGAGGGGTCTTCTGGTAGTGCAGCATACAGTAATGAGATTCACTCATCCATTTCACAGCCTATTAAAACTGGTCAATGCTATTAAAACCGATCAATGCTAAACTTTTATTTTCAGTGCCAATACTTTCTTCCTCCAAAGACCTTAAAAATTTAGTTCATGGAATGTGTGCAATCCATGAGGCCTACTGCCAACTGTTGTCAGTTTGAAAGCTTGTATTTTCAACATGGTACCTAAGAGATGGATTGGATGGAAACACAACAAGCAGCACAGATTAAGAAATCAGAATTAAACATGTCCTATTTGAGCACTCAAAAGTGAAAGACCAGAATCTGAAGATCTGAAAGCTGCAAATGCAAGGGAAAAATATTCTAGGCACTTAATGGAAAATTACAAGAAAGGAAAATGAGTTTCCAGACAGTGAAGCATAGCATGCTGCCTCATATTTCAAAGGATGGTTAGTTCTACTACTTGGTACTTTGATAAAATGTCATTAGGACAGACTGACTCACAGTAAAAAGCAAGACTTCTCTAGGTATGACCACACGTCAAGAAATCTAGACTGCAGGCATCCCCTTATCCAGACTGCTATGCAGGACAAAGAACTGCTCTTCTCATGTGACAACCATGAAGTAAAGGGACTGAGTGGTCTGAAGCCACACACCAATTTACCATCCTTACTTGAAGGTGATGAAAGCAAGGAGAGGCTTCAAGGAGAGGCTTCTAGTACAGACTATGGAAAAGCCCTTGAAGTTACAGAGTAGAAGTAACTAAATCAGATAGAAATATGTTAAGGACAAATACAAAAAGGAAGGTACACATCTATCTTCTTGTCTACTCATTCCAGCAATTTCAGCATACTTTACTCAAGCCAAATCACGTGTTATGGTAAAAAAAGAAAAAGATAGAAAAGGGAAATATACTCAGAAAATAAACAATAGTACCAGACGGCTGGCTCTCATTTATAGTCTCATTAGTTCAGCATGACATGCTCTCTTTCACAAAAAAAGATTGATATTTGTGCTGCCATGGTCAAGTCTCAGTCAAACATCCGTATTTAATGTGCATTTCTACCTGGATACGCAGCTTGTTCCTGCCCTTCAACTATGCCATACTGATAGCTCCTAAGATAAACCAGGAACAGGAATAAAAGGCCAGTTTCTTTACCTTTAGTAATTTTTCTTACCTCACTGATTACTGAAAATAGTCTTTCCAATTTCCATCTGTCATAGGGTAACAGCAACTGCAATTACCATAAACACCAACACAATAACTGTCAAATGCATGCTGCTTGGAACAATTTGTGTAGCCCACAAGCTGGTAACACAGTATTTAGAAAAGGGAGAGCCCACTGTTTGTTCTTGTACATCTTTCAACTGACAAACAATGTTCATATTGAAACAATTTTAGCAAGCACCTTTCGGAAGTGCCCTTCTTTTGCTACAGTGCTAGACAACAGCGAGAGCCCAAATGCGTGTGGGAAGTCCTTATTCTCAGAACTTGGTACTTTGATTTCGTATGTGTGTAAGAAGAGGAAAGTATGAGTGAGTGTTGTGTATCTGGAAACAATGAGGTCCCACAAGAAAGCACAGAAAAGGTTTGGTATAACTATGTTAGAAAAAGACTGAACAGCACAGGAGCTTTGGTCTGAAGATCCCTTGTTTCTTTATTTGCTGGTAATGATTGCACCTATAAAACCCCTCCAGCCTTTTCGCTATACACAAGGATGGACATATCTATATATCTGTATCTCCCTTGTGGAAATGCTCTATTCGCTTTTATGCTTTTAATTTTTCCCAGTCCCAGAGAAAATACTCAGGCTTCACTTTGTGAGGAAAGCATAGCATATATGTCTAGGAACTGTATAGATTCACCCTACCTTGTGATTCCTGCATCCTGAAAAGGGCAGATCAGCCATAACCAAGCACATGCATACATTATCCTGATGGCTTTAAATAGCAATAAAGTTGTGACCCATCTTGGAAGTAGACCTAGTTTTAGTTAAGCACTGTTTCTCACCCCGCTGAAAGACTTTCACTCCAGATACTAGAGAGACTGGCTAGTTTCATCTGCTACCCCTAGGTGTAAGCACAAATACAGCAGTTTGCTCACTTGAAGACTCAGGTAAGTACTTCATAAAACTGCCAGGGTTGCTGCCAGCCATCACTCTTCCAAACACTGTTTTCAACTGAACTGGATTCAGCTGCAAATTAACCTCTGTTCTGATCATTCTCTGCACACAGGAGGTCCTGCTGGGAGAGGCCTGTCAAACTGGAGCAGCACCCCACTTTTTTCAGCCATTGGGCACAATGCACAATCCTTTCACAGAACAGTTTTTCACTCTTGATGGAACACAAAAATAGTGTCTATATTTCTGTAACTAATTCTGACTGAGCCTGGAAGACACAAGTGAGAGTATAACTTCTCTTCTAGGTGCAAAGTTAGAAGTCCCAATCTTGCTTTTGCCATTCTATATCTTGTAGATGTCAAGACTGTTTTTGAAGAAAAATCTCAGCATGTCAACCTCACTAAGAGACTGAGGTGGAAGATGAGCATTGTAGGGAACTCTGGTTGCACCATCACACTGAACAATCGTGAAAAATGAGCAGTGAAATCAGTAAGGTAATGATAAATATCCAAATAGCTAAAAGATTGTGTACTGTAAACACTCTTATATGTATTTTTACAGGTGTCTTTATTAAAGTTCAAGCTTTAAAAGACTTTTCCTCTTTTTAAAATTTCTACTTGACTTCAAAACTGGGACAAATTCTCCATTAAATTCCAAATCAGGTAGAGGAAAGGCATCTACATCAGCCACAGAATTCCAAACCTGAAGGAATCTTTCAGATTAAACAGGATTGCCATTAAAATGGTACATTTAATAGACTTAATTCAATGTCATGCTGAATTAAGAAGAACGACAAACAAAACCAAACCGAAAGAAATACTTTAGAAAATATGAACAAAGAAACTGGTAGATTTGAGAAGTTCAAGAAAGTACAGCTAACAGCATTTCAGTTACAGTGTACTGGGTCTATGGGAAGACTGTGAAGAAGTGCTACCATTAGTGGGGAGTTTTGGAAAGGATCCATTTTGCCTCAGGAAAACTGAGGCCTAGAGGGACTTCACGGTTCCAGTTGTAGCTGAGCTGAGCAAGCTTCAAGCACCACATCAACCAGGGTCACTATTTAACATTTCACCAAGGGCTTTAGAACAATATGCTACTAGAAAATCCTATTGAAAACGAAAGCAGAGCATTAACAAGGATGCACATGAAGCCATGAAATACCTATCTTTAACTTGGCATGTCTGACACCATCTGTATTCTGCCAGCATGTACACAATCTTCTTCAGCTTCCCTTCCCTGCTCAATTTTCTTAGACCTTCTCAAAGGTAAGATCTGGCTCCATTAGTTTTGACCACGAAAGGTGACAGTGGACTTACCTCAGCTGCTCCTTGCTCTGTCCCCACAGGTCAGTGGTCTTCTCAGGAGCCATATGCAGGTCCAGGTTGCAGACATTGGGTTTCTCAGGGTATAGCTTGAGACACTGCTTCACCCAGTGACGCTGGCAGCCCGGGAGGAAAGGGTTTGGTATGAAAATAAACCCTGACCCAAAGGAAAAGGAGAGGATGGAGACTAAGTAGGATTAGGCTTTTCCCCGTTTTGTTTTTTTTTTTCTGAATCTGAAGCAAAGGATAGGAGTCATAGACAATGAAAAAAATCCTTAGACATACAACCATTAACTGTGCACATAAGCTGATGAAATCTATTATAGTTAAGTTAAAACTAATTGCTTTTTTCAGAAAAAAAAAAATGGTGGCACAAGGTTGAAGGCGGAGAGGGCAGCCAACACTGGTCCAAACAAAAATTACAATAAAGGACGTATCTATATAAGGCATACTGATTACAGGAGATAAAGGAATAAGAACATGGAAATCCAATTGCTTTGAAGTAAATTTTATTTTTTAAATTATTCAGGATGACTTTTCTCTTAAGCCCAGCAAAGTTAAAGTAAATCTGGCCTAGTTTTTCTACGCTTCAAACTAACTTTATCCCTGTTTCTGAACTTATACTGTCTTCCTATTGCTACCTCAGAAAGAAGTCCCTGGGCTGAGCAAGTGTCTAGTAATGTAAAATGTCCTCCAGGTAAGTCTGGTTGTATCCATTATTTGCATTTTGATATGGTAACACTCAGAAAGGGGCATGAAAGTCAAACTATATCCCAATCCGCTTGTTGTTGACTGTGAATTCTTTGCAGGCATTGTTAATTAACAAAACAAAATAAACATGCAGCTATTCTGCCCATACATTTAGCCAGGCACCTCAGCAAGCAGCAGTCCATATGAGAAATGCTATTAATCTGTACTGTACCTACTCTGAGAATCAAGGCACTCTCTCAAAAACTGTCAGTTCAGTAACCAACACAAAATCCACATGTAAAGAGAGATAAGGGTATAAAAGGAACAAAGGAAAAGGAGGTTTTAAGATTTTGGCCTACTATGCTTTTTTGAACTTCTCAGTCATATCAAATTAACAGAGACAAAAATATATGAAAAAAGAAGCAGCAAAACCAGGAGTCTCAGTAGGATACAAACTTGCCCTGTGGCCTTATGAAAGTGGTAATAAAAACACAAAAAGAGCTACCTTGCCAGCACACCTCCCAGACTCAATTAAAGTAACTGGTTAGAAAAAAAGCCTTCCGTGTATTAATAACAGATGGTCATTCGCTTCACTCTGTTCCCTGCACTTTCGGACTATGGCAACCTTCTGATAGGTTTGACTACAAACAGTTTCTTTGTCAGACGCATTATATTAACTTTCTTTTGGCATCTGCATAGAAAATAATAATAATAATACTGCCCTTCCTGTCTACAGCTTTTGATGTGGGGTTCTTGAAGCACTTTACTACATTGATGAAATTACACTTTACTATGTATGTATTATCCCCAGGTATAAATGAAGGCATTGAAGCCTGGAGAGTTAGTTACAGGCAGAGATGAGAACAAGAATCCAGATTTTATGGCTTCTATATCACAAACCTAGAACATGCTCACATCTCTCCAAAGCTTGACCTGCATTTCTCTTAAGAAACCAGATTGGTCTAGATTTACAAAAGCAGTAACAACTAAAAAGTGGGTTGCTACTATGCTTATTGTGTCAAGAAAGGCAGAAACTGAATTTCTAACAGTAGCAGAGTTTTACTATAAAATTCTATGCAAACATAGCACAAAGACTAATAGTGCTAGAAATCAGTAACTTGCACACATAGGAGGGAGAAGAGTAAGAAATAAGAAACACAGTTCTGTAGCAATCTTTCTGAAGTGACTGAAGACCACAGACAAACTTTGAAGACAATATAATTGAACCTCTTGGCCTTGAAAGATGTGGCGGGGGGGCGGAAATTATTCTTTGTGAATTTGTATACTAAAGGAAACTGCCCTGAGGAAGCAGATGCAATTCTCTTACACAGCACTATCTTGCTATGTACTACAAATTAATTTGCACTTAATGAAATGGGTCTCCAACCTCAGTCACAGAAAGGATAAGACATGCAGATGTCTAACAACAAGAAAAACCTCTCATAAAAAAAATGTGTCAGTTACAAAGACCCAAAGACAGCACCACATGCTTCTCAGAGAACTCAGACCACAATAGAAATTCACCCAGACTCCTTAGTCTTCTATTTCGCTGCTTACTGTGGGGACAAAACCAAATTACTTCCCTTCCACTTGCTCAAAGAAAAACTAAAGAAATTTTTACTTCACTTAAAAGGCTATTGGGACAGCTGGTTACAGATCTCCTACTGTTTTAGGATGTCCAGATATAGGTAGCTGAAAAATGATAAACTATTATTCTCTTCAAGTCTATGCATGACTTGATTCTAAACAGGACAGACAATTTGTCAATGTATTTGCATTTCATTTTAGTAAAAGGTTTCCTTTGCCAAAGCAGAAGAGAAATACATTCAAGTGGAACACCTGTGATTCCCCATACCCCCTATGTAATTACTAGGAAAGATGTTTAGACCGACAGTAAATGACAAGCAGACCAAGCGAGGGCAGCTATAATATGACAGGTAAGTGGAACAAAACATTTATAGAGGCAAGAAGATGCAGAAGCCTTTCTCCTGAAGTTATTCAATTCCCTGTGTATTAAACATCCCAGATGGGTAGTAGGGCTCCTTCAGTTTCAGAAATGCCAGGCTGGCTTCAAAGCAACAAAAACTCAGCCTCAGAAACTGACTGAGGTCCCAGTGAACCAAAAGAAACATGAGAAAAAACATAATTAATCAAACAAAAATCCCTGAAATAAGGAGGATCTGGGGAACTCCAAACTCATCAGGCTGCCTTACCTGATAAAACCCCTTCTAAAATTATGAAGTAAATTTTCATGGCAGCCACTTCCAGACACATGGTGGTTGAGAACAGACAGCATGGAAGGCAAATTTTGTCTAACCAGCCTTACTTGCCTGCTACAGTGAGATGTCCAGACAAGGGGAAAACAGAGGATGATGTTTACCTTGGCTTAAGAAAAGTTTTCCACTTGGCCTTCTACAGCACCACTGGAGCCAAACTGGGAGCCATAAATTTTTGGGGCAAATTGAAAGGGTAGGCAAAAGGTGATTGGATCACCCGGCTTAACGAATCATGATTTGATGATCTGAAGTCTAACCAGCAGCTGTTACAAGCTGCATTCTTTGATCCTGGCAAAGACTGATAACTACATCTACATCAACAACATGGATGATGGGATGTTCATCCTCATTTCACTTACAGATTACACTAAACTGAGCCAGCAGTGGATATGCTGGAGGCTACTGCTGCCCCTGAAAAGGACTTTTACAAATGAAGAACGGGCTAAAGAGAACCTCATAAGTCCAACAGTGGTAATTCTGCATCTGGGGCAAAATAACCCATGCAACAGTATGGCCCAAGTGTCAAGAGCAGCTCCAAACCAAGGCCAGGCTGCCTTGAGGACAAACTGTGAGCAGCAGCGAAGGCTAGTGACATCCTGGTGAGCACCACGTACAAACATGAGAGAGGAGGGGAGCCAGATTCTTCTCAGATGCGCACAGCAAGATTATGAGAGACAACAGTCACAAATAAAAGCAAGACTAATTTTTATTAGATATAAGGTTTAGGAAAAAAACATGGCCAAACATTGGTACAGGTGTCCAGAGAGGGTGTGTAATCTCTATCCTTGGAGATTTCCAGAATTCACTCATACAAAGCTCTCAGCATCCTGATCTAACTTACAACTTCATCCTGCTTTGAACAGGGTGTTGGCCTAGACCTCTGGCTTCCAACCTAAGACCTCTCTGTGACTATACCAAGTAAACTGCAAACCTAAACCACGTTTCCATTTCTGAAATAACCTGCCTAATGAAATTACTCTGCATATTGAATAGGCCAAAAGGTTCTTATTCACTTGCTGTACTCTGTGTCCTACACTAACAAGTAGATCCCACATGTCAACTGTGAAACTACTGTATTTCAGCCACGTACCCAATGTGCATGATATAGACTGAGGAAAAACAGATTCTACAGAAATGAAGTCTCTGCCAAAGGCAACAGGAATGCATTTTCATGAGCTATGGTCTGGTTGATCTCACTCTGAAACAACTGGCTCTTCTCACCTTCATAAATATTGCTGTATTCCACCCTTTAGCTGATTTGTTTGTCCTCCTGCACTTACAACAACATTAAATTACACTTGGGCAAACCAAAACAGCTTTTTCAGGCAGGACAAGAAAGATAATACTGAAACTTCATGAATTCAAAGCAACGAGGTTGTATTTAATTTTTCCTGAATTCAAAGGTACCTACCTGGATAGCCACGGAGGCCATAGGCTTTCCACTGACTAACTGGCTGTAATCCTGCTCTGTAGGCATCTTGATCACTGACTGAAGAAATACTGAGCTGTGATCTGAACACCTGGCAAAAGAAAACACATCTGGTTTTAAAAAGAGTGAGAAACACAAAACTCATCCAAAAATGGCATCTAAAAGGAAGAGTGCTACCACGCTTGAAGGTAACTCTCGTGAAAATGCCAAATGTACCACATAACTGCTGTCTAAACAGCTGTGACCAGGACAGGGCAAACAGAGCCAGTACACATTCATCATAAGAATCAAAAGGTACTTAGGTACTAGGGTACTAGGGTTTTACCTAGGGATGAGATGTCCCCCATTCATAAAAAAACCCAAACAGTATATACCAATGAGAAAAAATTTATCATGATTTGTTCATTTCCACAGCCTTCACAGTACAGCCTCATCATTATAAAAACATTCTGGTAATTATCAAGCTCCATTAGAGAGCAATGTACTCATAACACTTTATACTTCCTAAGAACATTCCAAATACAAGTTGCTCATGATCCTATAGGGTAGATGACTATTCTCATCTCTAATTTACAGAAGGATAAGCAGTGCAGCAACAAAGTAGACAAAGCTGTTGGGTACCAAGAACTACAGAAACTGTCAGTTCTGAATGCCACCCTGCCAATTCTGTTCCCAACAGCAGGATCAACAGCTCAAGGCTTGGCAAGATGTATTTACTTGACATACTCTCTTAAGTTGCAATAACACCTGTATTTAAGCTAATATTTGCTGAAAAAACCCCCACCAAACTCATTCTACTGTGTTCCCACTCCCTTCTTCCCTTAGGACAGGGAACTGTCTTCAGGAGGGCAAGGTAGAGGCAGGTTGGTTTTGTTCTTAATTCCCCAGTCCAGCTCTCCATGCAGCAGCACAAAAGTACAGGCTCATACAAGGAAAGAGATGGTCAGGCACAGTAGGAATAAACAGGGAAAGACTGCAAGACTTTGTCTATGACAACTTAAAATGTATATCAAATTAAGGCCTTTGCACACAACCTCTATAGTGGTACATGTGTAAATCAGTCTCTTTGCAGCTGACAGCTCTGATTAACATTTTCTGAGCAACAGGACTAAATTACATACACAGAATTTCTAAGAAATTCTGAACTACTGCTGGACAGCACCTTCTGGCAATATAGTCAGTTTTACCCATTTTTCAGTTCTTTGTCAAAAGCAGCTTTGTGAGTGCCAGCCTTGAGCTTACTTCACAGTCCTGTCCACAGAGTGTCCCCAGGAAAGCTCATCCTCTGGCCAAAACTCTGCCACCTCACTGCCTGCTCAAAGTGCTTCCACACCAGCTGTTGCGTGGGCTTCTGGAGAACAGGAGATGTTTCTGTGCTGAAGAATTACATGTGCTGAATCAGTTAAATAGGCCCGGTAACAGGGCAGATGGGGTATGTCACACTTCACTGAAGAGCTCAAATGCTTGAAGCAGTTTTCTGAGCAAAAAGAAGCAATATTATCTGGGCCAATCTGCCTGGCCCGTAGCTCTTAAAGAGAAAAGCCAGATGTTTTTAACCTGGGGGAAAGAGGAATAAAAGATGTTTTCACTAGTAAGCTGTCACGTATTCTGAGGAGGTAACAGACACAAAAAGAATCATATTGAGAGAAGACAGATCCTTGTGATGTTTTCAAATACTTTGAATTTCCCAGAAGAGCCATAATGCTGTAATCCTTTACCAAATACAGGACTCCTGCAAGCTCAAGAAAGGCTGAAATGTTAACAACTTCCTTGATTAATTCTAATGCCTCTAACAATTTCATATGGGTCAGGTTTTGTGTTCCATTAGCAACAGCAAAATTATAGTCTGAAAAGATAGAAAAATAAATAGCTTAACAGGACACTAAAAAAATCCAACTAAGCATTGAAACTATGAAAACTTTAGCAAAGTTTCATTTTAATTATATTCCTAACTCCTTTTTCTACGTAAGCTCACAAGTAGAAAATCCCTGGTTAACAACACTTTAGCAGATATGTGTCACTTTTGTGAGGTGACAAAACAAGACAAGTTTTAAGGATCACTGAAGATGATCACTGATCTTCATCACTGAAGACATGGCAAACTACTATGATGGCTACTACTTTCAGCTATGCTGATGACTTATTCCTCAACCCGCTGTAACAGCTGAACTCGTCCTGATGACTAAGCCAGGCATTTATTATACAGGAGAGAGAAAGGGAAGGCAGCAGAGCAAGGGGAAGCTGATTTCAGCTTACCCAGGTATCGCAGGGCTAAGACAAGGGCCAGCAGGCCCAGGAAACAGTGTCAGCTCCGAGAGTGAAAATTGGGGGTTTTTATGTCCATACGCTCCGCTGCTTAAATATCATGCGGTTCTTCTAATAGAGCCTTTGAAGAGCCCTACTGCAGTGTACAGAGCTAATTAAACATTATGAAAGTACATATAAGCAAAAGTAGTAAATCTGTGTCTAGGCACGGCGCTGGCCAGCGGCGGCTGCACGGCACCCTGTAGCTTCGGGCAGCCTCCCACGGCTCAGGGGCAGCCTGAGCCCGGCTTCGGGGCCCGCAGGCAGAGGTGCCCCGGCCCTTCCCAGCTGCCCCTCTCGGGTCACGCCCTCACTTTTAAAACACCACAGGGACCTCTAAGAGGCTCAGCGCTCGAGTGCAGCGTCCTCTAGGCAGAAACGGGGCGGCATTAGAGATTCGGCGCGGGCACGAAAGGAAACAGCAGGTGGAGAGAACGGGCTGCAGCGACATCGCCACAGCCCCGCACTGAGACACGGCGCAGAGGGCGAGACGCGCTCCGAGCCGCTCGCCGCGGGGCACGGGCAGAAGCAGCCCAGCATTACCTGGCCCCCTGGCGCGGAGAAATCCACCACGCCCCGCAGGTCGGACGCGTCGCGCTGTCGATAGAAGCGAAAGAGCCGGCGGAACGCATCCTCCCCACCCTCACGGGTCAGGGCCCCCGCCGCCATTTTGGGCCGGCCCGGGCGGGGGCGG
>VXBB01013322.1:27780-53256 GCA_013399915.1 Illadopsis cleaveri
CTCTCTCCGTCCCTCCCTCTTACCGTAGTCCCGACATGGCGGCGGCCAGTGTGGTGCGGGCGGCCGGCCGCCGCTCCCGGCGGCTCTTCGACATCTTCGTAGCTGAGATTCCCTGGACGGTGTCGAGCAGTGAGTCTGCGCCCCCACTCCCATCCCTTACCGCTGCTGGGGCTGACGGGGCTGGGCGGCCCAGGCTGTGTGCCAGCACAGGCCGGGCGGGGGTCGGGCCAGGGCGGCTGCGGCTGCGCGGAGGCGCCGGGCCCGGGTAACCAGGTGCGTTTTCCCGCAGAGGAGCTGAAAGAGTACTTCTCCCAGTTCGGGTCGGTGCAGAGGTGCCAGCTGCCCTTCGTGAGTACCCACGCGTCCTCCGGGCCGCTGTTCTTGTCTTCTCGGCGAGGCGGGGAAGGCTGAGGCCTTGCCTCGAAGCAGCTTCCCTCCTTCCTCGAAGCTGCAGCCTCATATTGAACTTTAGAGAGGTTTTCAGTGCTCTCTACCCTTAGCTTCTTCCAGGAGCGCCGCCACTTGTCTGCGAATGCTCAGCCTTTTTGAAGCTCAGTGGTTTGAAAGCACTGGCTTTCAAAGAGCTTTGTAAAGTACATCTTTCACATCCTGTTGATGCTGCCATTTCTGAATAATTAATCTGAAAGTGCTTGGAACTCCTCTGTCATCGTGTCACGATTCTTCTGACTGAGAATAAAGTTTTTTGTGCTTGGTCTGACTGGCCAAAAACTGAAGGTGTGGGTATGAACCTACCGTCTTTTCCTGCTGTGGTTTCAGAACCCATCCAGACTGCAGGGCTAACACAAAACCCATAACCTTTGCAGAGTGCTGCCAATGCCTCTGTCATTTAGGCTGTTTATCTTCTGAGTGTATAGGTCGAGGATCATAGTATCTAGTGCACTTGTTTAGAGATGAACAGTCAAAAAAAGTGTTTCTTTGCAGGTAAATTGCAGGCCATTGCTGAAAGTCTAAAGGTTCTGTCTGCTTGTGTTTCTCCATGTAAAGTAATCCTGTTAAATTAAGTTCAGTGTGTAGTGAACTTCAGTTAGTGAGCTGATGGGTTTACTCTCTGTTGAGGATTAGTTTGGAAATGGAGAAAGTTTGAAACAGGCTGGTTGTTTTGAACTCTTGAAGCTTAGGTGCCTGCCTGTCAATTTTTTTTCCTGAAGCCCAGGTCACACTGCATTGTTTTGTTGCAAAGTGTCTGGTAGCTTACCACAAACTCACCTCCGTCACTGATTCAAATGATGCATGTGTGTACGTTTAGATTCAGTGATTAGTTGAAGAGTTTCATTAATGCTTAAAACCCAGAAGTACAAAAACTACCAGTGTAGGACAGCCTGATTTAGACGTCACTGTGATACTAAAACCAGGCAGTACCTTGTAGGTGGTTTGGAAGTGTTGCCAATTATGCCTGATGATGAGAGTGGCTGAGCTGTTGTGAGCTCTGAGTGGGATCAGAGTAGGGACAGAAGGCACTTGGATACACCTGCTTTTCCTCATTATCACCTGTTTATTGACAACTGTCTTTTCTGACTGGCAAATTATTTCTAAAAATAACTTTTTTTAGTGCGTTAGTGCTTGTCATTCTGAATTGCACTCTGGTTGTGTAGTCTCTTAAGAATCTGCATTATCTTGCTGAATGTTTTTCAAGTACTGTGGCCATTTAAATGTCAGTTCTGTTGTGACTGGCTTATTAGTAGATAAATACTGCAGTTTGAAACTACTGTCTATACATCATTTCAGGCTTCAACTATATCTTAAGATCGTGATTGTTTGTTATTATTGCTAGATTCAAATTGAAAGGGATGTAGAACAGCCTTGCTAGACCCCCCATGCTGTCACTGACAGCAAATGTCTTAGTGTGCCAGTTCCTCTGGTAATTTCTGAATCCTTAAATTCAGTATCAGTAGAAAGTTTTAACAGCCTATGTGAATATTTCCTGTAGTAATTGCATTTTGTTTTTTTAACTGGTGATTAGGACAGAGATACAGGCTTTCACAGACGTTATTGCTGGATTAAATTCTCAACTCCAGAGGAAGTTCAGAATGTGTTACAGAAGGACTCCCACATTCTTGAAGGTTCCAAGGTAATGTGCCAGTTCCTTTAATGAAGTAGTGTGATGAGTTGACTCTAATTCTGTCTTCAACTGGACACAGTAACATGAAAATATTACCATATACTTTCAAAGTGTGGTTAAAGATTTTGTCACTCGGTGTGCTTTTATTGTTTTTTAAATCATTACCACTCCTGGTTATTCACTCCTCTCAACTTGAGTTGTTAGGGGTCAAGATCATAAGAGGTACCAGAGATAGTTCACACTCAAGAGACCAAAAACTCCTGCTATGCTAAAGTAATGTGAATGCAGTAAAAGTGTTTGGGATTTGCTATACAATGAGTTTGCAGTTTGTAGTGCAGGTTTCTGCACGTGGGTTCCAACATCTGATCTAGGTGTTGAGTGGCAGGCGGAACATGATACAGAAAGTGATGCAAAGCTTCAAACTTCAGTGAAATTTATTTTTCTTCAGCTGTCATTTCATACAGGAAAAATCAGCTGCTTGCTTTCATGTGTTCAAAGACAACTATAAATTCGCTTTAGTGTAGGGTTTTGTTCTCTCCATCTTTAATATTTTATATGTTACTAAAGGAAAAAATACAAGACTTTGGCAATCTCAGTCCATTAGTGTATGGTATTGAGACAGTGTAATGGTCTAGTACACATACAGAAGTGTCTGTCCTTGACTGGTCAGCTAGAGCCAGACAGCTCTATCCTCCAGCTTCACTCCAGCACACAAACAGAGCAAAGCCATTTCACTGCTTTCCCAACATTTAGTGTGCAGTGGTGTTGACAGATAAGGAATAAAGAACAGTGAGTCAATGGGTGCCCACAGCAACTGATATATTAACAGCTCTCATGTCAAAATAATTCAAAACTTGCATCTGGTATGTTTCCTAAATAGGGGATTTTCTTACAGACTTTCATGTGCTTCAGCTGATAAAACTACTGAGAGAGCGTACCACGGAGTGAAGCCATGAACAACAGGCAGGCTGGTGTATCAGACACAATCAGTACAAGCCTTTGATTAATTAATAAGAATTCCTCAATATCTTTTTGTCAACTACTTTCTTATTTTGAGACTTTAAATGCTAGGAGATAGTAAAAGGAGTTGAGGAGACTTCAGTGATGCAGTATTTTGATTGTGGTAAAGCATTTCACTTGCCATGGTTCATATTACTGCCTAAGTCATTGCTGGTTGTGGTTACTTCAGTACCTATTCACATGAAGAACCAACCTGCAAGTTCCAACTGTGGTACAAAAATGGGAGCAGAAATGAAGACTCCTTAAACTGGGATTAGATTGGCAGTATGCTGGTCCTTTGTGGAGTCCCTTCAGCCACTCAGTGTAATACCCAGGGTCTGGCCTTGGCAGGACAGNTTAAGGGGAGACAGGGGTGGGGTTCCCACTCTCACTCTCTTCTCCGCCTTCTCCCACCTCGGCTCGGGGTGGGGAAAATAAAATGGACCCTCGTGCTTAACAAAATAGAGACTTGTTTCCTCTGTTTCCCTGCTGGTATCTCCCTGGACCACGATGAACACTGTAGCCACACGATGCTACAGTCCTTAATGAATTGTGCTGAACTAGGATGTTATCTGTATGCAATTATCAAATTAGGTACTAGAAATAGCATAGTATTTAGTGTCAATTTCCTGGAAATTTTTGCTGCTTTTTATTCTTGAAGCTGTAAGGATAGCCACATGCACTTAACTGCCTAGGCTTCAAAGATTATACTCTCACAAGAGGCACAAACTAAGAGGCTTCTTTATAGTGAAATAAAAAGCAGAAGGCAAGTAGTAGTTATTTTCATTTCTTAAAAAATGCAGGCTTCTCTAGAATATGTAAGCGCTTTTCCCACTTTTTTCTAGGCTAGGTTTAGACAGATACTTTTTATTAATTCTAGTTGAAAGCACAAGCTTTTAAGATGCATTTTGCTGGTACAACTAGCAATTGCTGTGCATATATATTCAACTTTTCTGTCAGGAAAGCCCAGGCTTGGGGATTACAAATCTGAACTGGTTATAAACATTTCTGCTATCCGTATCAATGTTCTGGGTGATCAGAAATGAAAAATAACAAACCCTCTTGCCTAGCTAATTTCAATAATTTCCATTGTTTTCAGCTTGCTCTCAAACAGCAGATCCGGAGAAGACGCAGTCAAAGAAAGAATCCACATGAGTGAGTGGTGGAAGGAGGCTTTATTTCACTAAATGTAAAGAAACTAAAATAAAGATTACTGAGAAACTATGAATGAGTACTTGTTTTAAAACAGAATCCAGCTGTTTCCCCTCCCTTGTTCAAATAAACTGTAATAGCCACACTAAAACACAGAATCATTAACACCCCAGCATCTGTTACAGTATAAGATGATCATTATATACAGCAGGAAAGCCTTTAACAGATAAGTCAAAGTTGTAGCTACCTACAAAACCTAAAGCTGTAGGAAAGGGGCTACATTCTTACCCTGAGATGCTGGGCAATGGGGAATCAGGAAAGTCAAAGAACTTGCTAAAGAATAATTAATTCCCTTATGAAATGTTTCAAAGTGGCATCCATGTCTTCTCTCTCCTCAGGTAGCTGTCCTATGTGGAGGAACTTGTGTGTGTGTGTATATCCACATGGCCAGAGTTGTGAACTGCTGTGTTACAACGCCATCCTGTACACCCAGTATTAAAAATCCTTTGCATGAAGTCCAAGCTTGCAGTCCATTTCCCTACCTCTCAAGGAGCAGAGGCATTCAGTCCTTCCTCCTCTTTTTGCTCTCATGCTCATGTTCCTTAGGGCGGCTGCTCTCCGATGGCCGTTTAGAACCACCGTGTTGCTTAGCTTCTTCCAGAAACTTGTCCAAACCAAATGGATCCTCTTCAAATTGAACTGGTCCATCTCTGCCCCTGCCTCTGGTGTTACGATCCGAGTTAGAAAACTCTTTGTCAGGAACAAACCTGCAGGAGAAGATGATTATCAGTTGACTATCTTCATAGTACTAATTAAGAAGATTTCTTAAATTTATTTCTTTACCTGTTGGTCTTTATTCGAGCCTCTAGATCATCACCATACATGTCCTTGTCCACATTTTTACTTGGCCTGTAGATATTTTGGGCCATATCCTTGCCACTTCTCCAAGGCTGGTCATAAACATTATAAATTTCATCCTCTCCTCCATGAAAGCCACTGTCCATACCCTGTGAAGAACAGCAGAATAGCACAAGTTAATTGACAAAACATCAGCTAACTTATTTTAATGACAAAATACACTGATGATGTTACACAGTTACACAAAGATGATATGGTGTGATTTACAATTGATTTCAAATTACTCCAGGCACTTAATGAGGATATGAGTCGGCTTGGGTCTGGGATTAAGTCCAGAGAACATGACATTAAAAGCCTCAGTCCTACTCTTCCAGATAGCAACAGGAAGGATTACAGGCCATCCACATTTCAGAACAATGGATCATTTCAGTCTGCCTTGCAAGTACAGCTGTCTGTAATAGCTAAGTACAACCATACAGAAATGTGTATTATTCAGAATTTCTGGAAAACATGATTTAAGCTGACTGATCCAAATCACACAGAGGCTTATATAAACTCTGAAAGTAGAAGTGTCTGCTTGTTTTTTTTTGGTTCATCAGCTTTCCCTTCTTGCCTGCAAGTCTTTCATTGGAGACATGAAAAAGAGTGATTGACAAACTGCAGGTCTATTGAGGGATTTGCTGAAGCCCAATCTATTTTGTCATCTCTGAATAGTATGGAATTCAGGGAAAATAAATGTTGCTGTTAACTGTTTATATCTTCAGAAGTATTAACACAAGCAGTATTGGGAATAGAAAGTATTTACTTGCTTCTCTCTGAAAGCAGATTTCCTATTCAGTCAGTACATTTGTACAAGAGAAGAAAATGAGGTCACTGCAGCTTGAAGGCAAAATAGTTTTTCTCCCCACTCCCCAGAGAGAAAAATCACAACAAAACCACTTTAATCCAGCTACACACTTCGAATATTCAAGGGGTTATTTTTCATAGGCTCTGGATAAAGGAAATCAATAGTTTCCCAATCACTTATGTAAAGAATTTTTTTCTGAATGTATCCACACCAACCATGAGAACAGGCTCCCTTTAGTATTCTAGCTGCACCCACAAAGGAAGGATGAGCATGTTCTCATAGAAAGCTACACAGCTGTGAAAATTTACCTTGCTCTGGTTGAACAGCCTCTGGTCATACTGGATTTCATTGGATGGCCTGGGGTTGGGTACCCCCAGGGCAATAACTTCACTGATGTCTCTGTTCTCATTTCTTTGCAGCTTTGACCTGAATTAAAAATTTGAAAGTTTTATGAGGTCAGTAAACTATACTTGTTGACATGCTCAATTGCAACCTGATCCTGTATTTCTTGCTAACTATTTGCCTCAGGAGCCAGATTTTGACTGTTGTTTTTCCTTACTAGATAACATTTAAAATTTGTCTCCTGGCAAAGGAAACATTTGGAAAAGTTATGTACAGCTGGGCATGACATTTAAATTTGCTTTCCACTATCTGCAATTCACATCAAGCTGACTTGGTCTAAAATGTCATATTTATTTTTTGCAAGAATCAGTGCAGTTAGATTCTGGAACGGCCAAGCAATCCAATTTCAACATATTAGAGACTTTAAGCATCCAGAAACCATTTGCACTCAGAAATCTCAGTGGCTTCAGCTACTAAGATACTTCAGCATACCTTCATAATCTAAGCTTACTTAAAATTAATAGCTTCAGGAAACAAAGCCACTATTGGTAACTCTGGTCTCACTAAAATTAGAAGATTCAGATTTCAATCTCTGCTGTCAACATGTTAATTAAACCTAAACATACTGAAGTCCTGCTGAAGAAAAACCCACCCAAAACCAACACAGCACGCCCCTCTCTCCCATTCACATGGAAAATTCTATGTTTTGAACAGAGTACTGCAGTATTTTAACACCTCTTCATACAATGAACAAACTGTGCTTCATACCAGTGACTGTCTCCACAAGATACAATTCAGGCACTTACATCAAGAAAAGGAAAGCCCAGTAATAGGTTGTCTAGTGGGGAAGCCAGTGCCAGTACAGGAAAAACCAGCTTTTTTTAGTGACTCACCTTTTATCAGGGGCTGCCCGGGAAAGATTTCTGTCATGCTGTCTCTCTTTGCGCCGGTCGTGTCTGATTTCATCTCTTTCTCTAGCTTCTCCATCCTCTGAACAAGTACAAGATTGCTCATTATAGACAAATATTTGAAGTTTGAATTAATTATGCCATAGACATTGGCACAGTAATTCAATTCAGTATTCTTTTACAGAAGAGTTGTGAGCCTTAGCACTATTTAAAATGTTACACTTTAAATAAACTGAACACACGAACACCACAGCTTTCTTATGCCCCAAGCAAGTGACTGTCCTTGGTAAGCCAAAGCAGACATATCCTAACAGCTGTGTTCGTCCAACTTTCAATAGCTTAGAATAATTGTCCATCTAGGGATTAATATCCTAAAACATTTACAGATCATTATATCATAATTCTAAGCATAAAAATATTGAAACATGAAGAGATGTAAGTGTTTTGAAGAACATTCTGTGATGCAGTATCACTGATGAGGAAATCACTCAGGTTGGAAGGGAGTCTAATTCACAACCTCCTGCTATCAATGCTGAATTCAAACCAGGCTGGTCAGGGCTTTTTCCCCACTCAGGTGAGCAAAACCTGCAGGGATAGAGACTGACAGATTTCCTAGGCAACCTGTTCCACTGCTGTTTGTCCTCATGGTGAAAATTTTTCTCCTGAAAAACCTCCTGCTTCAACTCTTGACCACTGTCTCATTCTTCCACTATGCAACTTGGTGAAGAGCTCTGATAATCATTTAGGGATCATTGTGGGATGACCTTGTGGGTAAACTTCCCATTATCTGGCCCCAATGGCACATTATCTCCTAGCAGAACAAGCCTCATTCTCTCAGCATCTCCTGAACAGGCAGTTACTCGAGCCCCATGACCATTCTGATGGCCTTCCACTGAACTGACTCCCATTTATCAATGTCTTTCTTGTACCTAGAGGCCCATAACTGCACAAAGTATTCTAGATGCAGCCTAACAGGTCACCAATAAAAGGAAATTATTACTTCTCTTGACTTACTGGTTACACTCCTGCAGATGCAGCTTTGTATGCCCTTAGCACTACTGTTGCCAGGGCACGCTGCTGGCTTATATTCAACATATTGTCCACTACAACTCCTGGGTCCTTTCCAACAGAGTGCCTCTCCAGCTGGCCAGCCCCCAGCCTGTTGGTAAGAGGTTAGTACATCCCAGCTGTAGGATTTGGCATTATATGACCATATCCCTCCACCTTCTGGAGAGATTGTAACTGCTCTCTAAGTTCATCATCTTGATTTTTGAAGTGTAATTTCAATCAGAACATAAGACTTATCACAATGGAGACAATTTAGTTAGGTTGGCAGCAGGGGTTTTTGGGACCTACTGGCCAAGAAAATTGCAGCTCTGCAAGATCAGTTACAGAATATTGCATTTACCACCTGTGAAAACAAAGATGGTTTAGTTCTTCTAGATAAAGCTGCTCTTCATCTGCAGTAAGCTTAAAAAAATTGTTTAGAACTGTCCAGAAAGCCATCAGTTGCACTGATGCATTATTAACTCCAAAATTCTCAGTGCCCTAAACCTGTATACACCAACATACTGCTGAGAGGTTCAAACCTGCATCCCATCAAACCAGCCACTGAATTAACCAATAAAGACAGGAACTGATGTTATACTTAGCAGCTAGCATTTAGATAGTTTAAATTCTCAGATTATTGCTCCAAACCCACACTTCACAGTGTTAAAAAAAGCCAGTGCATCTTAATAACAAAGAAATGTACCTTTTTCAACATGGGTTTTGATCCCTGCTCTTCTCTCCCTGGCTTTCTGAGCCATTTCTCGGAGCTTTTCTTCATGTTTCTCCTTTTCTTTCTGAGCCATCTTCCTCTCCACCTGGGCACGCATCTCTACTGCCTCACGAGCCTGCACAAATAAGACATGGTTAAAAATAAAGAAAGCATACCACCTGGGATACAAGCAGATCTGTCATAGAGTTAGCCAGTAAACAGGACAGAAATAAGGCCAAAATTAGGAAGCTTAAAGCCCATCAGCCACAGCAGTTAGAGCTGAGAGACAAGACTCATGACTTCCAATAACTTAACCCACGCTGAGCCCATGATTCAGAGATAGTGTGGATAAGGCCTTAAGTCTTATGTTAGCAAAGAAGCAGGACAAATCAAAAAGCTATAGCCTATTCACAGCTGATTTTCTGAAGGAAATTAACATACAAAGACAGTAAAACTATATGGAACAAAACAGTTTAAAGAACTACCTGACCTTTCTGTCAGCAATATAGAGTGCCTCAGCAAGTTTGGCAAAGTTTTCATTAATATGAACAGTCTGCAATCCTCTGCCATCTGCAGCCAGACGCTTATCTAATGGAATGGTGTAACCCTACAGTGGAAACAGAGAGGCAGTTAATCACAAACAGTATTTGTAATAACAAGCATTATTGTATTTGTTGGGTAAGAAAACAAAACCACATAGAAAATTCACAGCCTATCATTATGCCTCAATGGATCTCTTTTTCATATGTACTTCAAATTCCTGCCAGGTAATACAAAGCTTCACTCAAATTGCACACTCCCACCAAATCTGAATCACAGCTTCCCTTCAAGGTTCATCTTAGGACAAAATACAGTTTTCAAGTGATAAGGTACATTTTTTGCTTTAAAAACTGCAAGTCTCTAAGCTGTTTTACCATTTTTTGCTTAATAATTGTTTTACCTAAACTGTCCCCATACCTTAAGAGATTAGCTGATTCAAAATGAGAAAGTAAGGGACAAGGCAGCCAGCAAAAGACACACTAAATGCCAATTATGTTTTCCAAAGCTGAAACTCAAAATTATTTATAGATTGTATTTTAAGATTTTTTTTTAGTGAGCTTTACAAAATTTTTGCTTTAGTTTTAGCATCTGTAACCTAAAATTTGATCTCCTAATTAGCGCCAGTCCCAGTTAAACAGCTGTGTTGGGGTAGGGAAAAAAAGTAACATCCAAACATGCAGCTTTTTCTTCCTCCATTTAAAGAGGCTGTCTCAGGACAACAGTTTAGTACGTTTCAGAATGATTAGACCAGTTACTGCAGTAAATAAATTCTCCCCTCTCTGGGAGCATAAACTTAATGACTGATAAAAGTCAAAGGGACAGGACATACCTACTCAAACAAGGAACAAAAATAGCTAGCTGACCAGTGATAAAAATTAATTAATGAAAGAATGCAACAAGGAAAACTTTCGAGAAAAACAAATTGCAGTTTTAAAAAGAAACGTGCTTGGGTCTCTGATACTCTGCTCTTCTTCAGTTTAGATGGCTTTACTTTGTGGCCTTGAGAGATTTTGACTTTAGACTGCACTATTATGGGGATTTTAACTAATATAATTTTTTTCTCTCAAAATTTATAACCTCTGCCACTAAGTAACATATTCGCCCTCAGTTCTACACTCTCAATTGGACAATCCTTATATGCCAAACTGAAGAAAAATGAACTGTATCACCATGTGTTCTCCAAGCTGGAAGCAGCCAGTTTACCTAACTCTAGATGTTTAAAATCAGTATTATTCAAGCTTAAATCATTCACAGAAATTTCCCACCAGAGTGCAACACTAGAAAAATAAATTTACGACAACTTAATTACCTTTGCATTTTTCCAGTTTGAAATGCACGGAGGAATTTTCCACTCTTGCTGTTCTTTCACAGTCATCTGGTTTAAGAGAAGAAGCAAAGTCATCTTCAGATTTACAGTAAAAGGAAATACTGTTTTCTTTCTCAAATGCAGCTATGAAACTATTGAAGTAAGTTAGAGTAGAAAGTTCAGGACTCCACAACAAAACCCCAACTCTTCTTAGCAGCAATAAGATTACAGAATCAAGGAATGGTTTGATTGGAAGGGGCCTTGGAGATCAGCTGGTTCCAAACCCTCTGCCATGGGATTTATTTTTGCACCGTATCTTTGCCAACACTGAATAATGTCCTGATGGCTCTTCAGCATCCTCTTAAGCTTTCATCACACAGGCCCTACTCACAGCCAGCTTGTTAACATCTGCACATGTAGCACTTATTCAAGTTGTGCCAAACACCACTACACTCATCTCTCAGAAGGAGCTAATCCTTAATGACACAAGTTAGTGTTATTAAGGATTAGATTAACAGTTCTAAAAGCAACACAAGAGTAACCAGGCTAATGCCTTGGTCAACTCATTCATGCCATGAACAAATTCAGCAACACAGCCCTGCATAAAATACGAGACATCTACTCAACCTTTGACAAGATAAATAAAAAGACAGCTACTTTCAGAACTGCCCAAAAGAAAAAAAAGAAAAAGGAAAACCAAACAAAAAGACTGCACTGGGTACCAAGTTTATCACTTAACATCACATCAAAAGATCAGTATGGAGAAGGTACACAGAAATGAACTAGATCAAAGAAGAATATGTGGGCCCACCTAAGCATTCAAAACTGAGAACATTAGGGCATTTCATACCTTTCTACTTGGAGAATGCATGACAGGTGCTGGAGGAGATGGTGGTCCTCGTGGAATCTTCTTGTTAATTCTGAGCAATTAAGAAAACAATTACAGTTACAATCAGCATGTTGCACAGAAATACCCTTCAGAATCTTCTATTTGTCATGAACAAGCTGCAAATACTTACTTGAATCTTGGAGGCTCCATAGGGTCCTTCTGCATTTCCACCATTCTAATAACTCTCTGTTTTGCTCCAGAGTTGAACGCGACACCTTGCTGAGATGGTGTGTACCTGAATAAAACAGAGTGCTCAGTTCTCTGCACACAGCTAGATATTCCTTTTCCACCTCCATTTTTACTCAGTTCACTGCTCTAGCTGCAGTTTCATTTTATCCACAACAGTTTAAGACTATCCCACTGTAAATGTCAGCAGCAGGTAACTGCACAGATGATACTGCAGATGAGTGCAGACTCAGTTACATAAGACAGAATGTAACTTCTCTTCAAGGCTATAGTCTCCTGTTTCAAGCCAGATTTTGAAATAGAAGAAAAACAAGTACAGTACACATAGCTCATCACAATACTCCCTACCTATGTCTGTGAAGCCCTGGTGTCTTCTTACTGTTCATTAAGAACCTCTTCACATACCTTTTTTCAGAATTAACCTCAAGCCAAGTGTAACCCTGCCATGAAATTTTATGTGTTTGAAACAGAAAATTATCACAAATAAGTAGTAGCCTCCTCATAATTCCAATTGTTTCCAACGGCTCATTTTCTGTGAAGGAAGAACTTTGTTACATGTCTTGTTGTGGCTTGAAACTTGCAGTAAATACTTTGCTTCCAGGGCAGCATCATTAACAGTGATCCCTGGCAAATCTGTGTTTTGCTAAAACAATAACCCCTCCAAAGTGCCATAACTCACGACATGTTAAAGGCATATTTCTACACATCTCAAACTAGGTGATCATTAGTGGGTTAATTCAAAATACAGAAGCCAGTTTCATATTCCTTACAGAAGAATAGAATTCAAGAGGAATTTCTGCTCTCAGAAGTTCAACAAATATGTCAACTTTAATCTATTTTGTATATCACAACATCTCACACAAACAGCAGCACTACATACCGGATGTACTGTGCAGGAGCTAGTTTGTCGGCAGCTCGAACTGGCATGGCTGCTGCAACTTTTTGGGAGACTGATTTTTCCAAGGCTGCTCTTGTCTTCTCTGTTATCTGAAAAAAATACCACAGTGTACATCTCATCCCATTAACAGACATAAAGCATACCACTGCTAACTAGGCACATCAGTGCATACAATACCTCTCTAATTGCTTCCTCATCTGGCCTTTGCAGCTCAGGATCATCCACATTCATGACCTCTTTTGGCACAAGATCTGTGTACTTACTGTAAATAACCTGGAAGACATTAGATTTTAGTAGTGCTGGTGAACAGGAATAAATGCACATATATCAAAGGAAATGTTTCAGGCTTAGTTTGAGTACTAATTAAAATTAATATACAACTATAAACACATTGCAATTACATGTTGTTCAATTACTCTCATAGAAGACCTGGTTACATATATACTCTGGACCCCATTTTACAGATGGAGTAATCGAAGAAACAAAGCAATCTGATTAAATATAATTGTATAAGTTGCTCTCAGAACTGGCATTAGACAGCAGTTTTCTGCTTCCCATTCCTAGTATTTTCCTTTTTTAGGGACCCCAAACTGATAAAACCCCACACATTTTTACTTTTCTTTTCAAGGATTACTCAAGAATTTGATACAAGTATTTTCCAGCATCTAGATTTTTTCACTTTGTTATGTTTACTGTTTTCTTGAAAAAATAAAATACTTGAGAAATCTGGTCTTGACACTTTCCCTTATATAGGTACTTGAGTTTTCACACAAGATACAGTTAGCTGCTGGCAGATTAAAGTTCCAATTTTAAATACAGGGAAAGAACACTATTTAATGGCTTCAGGGAAAAAAGTATTGTATTATATTGATGTTTCACATGTATCCAACAAAATAGGAAGTTTTACTTCAAAGGGTTATAAGTCAAGAACTATTATTTCAAGTTCATTACACAGTACATGTCCAACTACAAAATTAACCTTTAGCCTCAGTATTAATTAACCACACGAGAGCCATTTTCTGCTTCTCAGCCTTCATTCCTAAAATTTTAATCCTTTGAATTACTATCAGTAATATTCTAGCTTCTCAGATTCTGAATGAAGGACATCTGAAGAGAAGTGTTCCTCTGAGGTAATTAACTCATAAGTCCAAGTGTCTTGCTGAAGAAGAGTATGAAGAACAACGTTGAAGGAGCTTTAGAGCGTCCCAAAAGACAAAAAAAAAGTAAATAAAAGAAGGTACTCCTTGTGGTGGTCCAAGAGCGATCTAAAAACTACTTTACACTGAGGTACAAATGATCTACGTGAACTATTTAAACTCTGAAGCATTGCACCCGAATGACAAGATGCTTTATTATGGAAAAAAAATATAATATAGATTAAACTGTCCTGAAAATACAAATATTTCTGTTGCCACCAAGAACTTTATACACTTGCATGTTTTAATTGCAATCACTTTTCTGAAGTGATACAAAGAGGTAGATAAAGAAATTACATTTCTTTTTGTTGTTTTTCTAGACATCTTGTTTTACGAGTAATGTTGAGACATTTCATTAATCTAAGATACAGAAGAGACTGGGATTGTTTAATATTGTACTGTGCCCATCCATTACTATTTTTCAATCTATGAAATTTGAAAGGAAGCATAAGCCTGTGTTTTAGATATTTCACTCTGATTGCTACTGAAAAGCAGAATCTCCTTCTAGGCAGAAAGAAAAACCTCAAGTTTTGCTACAGTTATGTGATTTCCTGGCTGGGGCAGCCCTAACAGGCAGCAATTAGAAATCTGCACACCATAGCAATCAGAAAGAGAATAATATTAAGAATAATATTACTGAGCTTCTGAAGATACTGTAACACATGGCAGGATTTAGACATCAATCACATTCTGAGTCTCACAAGGCACTTGATAGATGCAAGTCTCTTGACAGAAATTTGTTAATGTGCTATACAGAAAACTTTGACATGTTTTGTTCTATATATCACAACCAGCCCTGTACAGTGCTCATCAATCCTACATGTAAATCAAGAATTAACTATCAAGCAATGCAGCATGAATTTCTTCCTTGTCAAAGAATGGTTTCTCCATATGAAATTTTAGAAATCATTAAGATTACATGGTTGTAAGCCTGGTACACAAACCAGATAAAAAATTGGTAAGAAACTCTCAAACCAAGCTCTGCCACAAAGGCAAATAAGTTGCAAGTAACACTTTTGATTAACTGAGTCAGATTCATATTCTCTTGACCTGTTCCATAGCTGTGACAGGACTTCCTTGAATCGACAATCTTGGGGGAAAAAACTTGTAAATAAGCCTCGTGATTGTTTTTTTTCTCCTTTAACAAATAAGTCACAGCCTTGGGCCATGAAGAAGAAATCCAACTCCAGCATATAAAACTACTCTTGCTGGAAAAAAAGAAGGGACTTACAATTCCATTCCTTGATTTCACTCTTTCTTCTCTCTTCATAAAAACACAGGATGCAATTACATGTTCTTATTTTCCTAATAAGGGGACAGCATAAGTCTCACCAGAATATATCACTATTGATGCATTATTTTAGCCTGGCTTTTAGTAATGTAAGTAGAGGAAGTACTGAAAGAATTTACAGCAGCACAAGAGCTAACCACACAGCTGAGCCAGAAATCCTTCATCTTGACAACCAGACAGAACTCCATTTGCAGACCTATAAGGTCATGCATCCAGGCCTGTCAATGTTATCCAGCATTTCATGTCTGGCAAACTTTCTGCCAAACCCAAGCAGGAGGCTTGTCAGACTATCACATCTAGGTCAGTGTTTTTCAAGGAAAATTCTCTGAAGCAACCATTTTTTAAATATGTAAGGGAAGAGATGCAAGGGAGATGAACCACTGCAATAGTAGAAACTGCTGACAAGTCATCTAGAGATAGGGGCTGGGTGATGGAACTGCTGCCTGCACAAAAAGGTAGAACACTAAATTCAACTTCAAAATATCAATAAGCTGTAGCAAAAGCAAAATTTGCTTCCTAACTCAGACCAAACAAGTAGCTCCTAGAATAGGTTTATAAACTCCATCTCATATCTGGCAGGCTGCTAAGTATCTGTTTCTTTTAGCTCTAAGTATTAAGATTGAAGAAATATTGAATTATGGCTGTAGCTCTCTGGAAAATGAGACTTCTGTATCTAATCCTACTGGCACTGTACTATCAGAAGCTCTTAAGAGAAAATATTCCACATTATTCAACTCAACACATATCACTGAAGAACTGCTCCCTATGACATCTCTGCCAATACTTCCTCCAGCAAAGCAAACTAGATCAAGCAATAATGGTTCTGCTGTTTCCAGTGAAATTGTTTTGAATACCTGTTGCAGCACAGAAAGTCAATTTTATCCTGAGCTTCTGCAAAAGCAGTGTGGCCAGCAGATTGAGAGAAGTGATTCTGCCCCTCTACTTTTGCTCTGTGAGACCCAAGCCGGTGTGCTGCATCCAGCTCTGAGGCCTCAAACACAAAGACAACGTTGACCGGTTGGAATGAGTCCAGATGAGGCCACTAAGTTGCCCACACGGTTACAGCACCTCTTCTATGAAGACGGGCTGAGAGGGTTGGTGGTGTTCAGTCTGGAGAAGAGAAGGCTCCAGAGAGACCTTACAGCAGCCTTCCTAAAGGAATCCACAAGCTGGACAGGGACTTCTTACAAGGCCATCTAGTGACAGGACAAGGGGGAAGGGCTTTAAGCTGAATGAAGGTAGGTTTAGATCAGGTTTAAGAAGAAATTGTTTACTGTGAGGGTGGTGAAGTACTGGAACAGGCTGCCCAGAACAGCTGTGGATAGCCTGTCCCTGGAAGTGTTCAAGGCCAGAGTGAATGAGGCTTTGACCAACCTGGTCTGGCAGAGGGTGTCCCAACCCAAACCATTCTATGAATCTGTGATCTAATTTTCCTGTCAGTTTCACTCCCCTTTGAATCACAATACCTAATCTTTACCCTCAGCATTTACATCCAGCTGGATGCAATCAAGATCAACCTGACACAGAAGGCAGAGCTCAGGGTTAGGAAACCCTAACTCTACAGTTCTACAGAGTCTGGTTTTGGAAAAGCCCCACATCTCTTGGTGTATGAGAAAGAATATTACTACCTTCATTAGAGATACCATATGGAGAAGTACAGATCCTCATGAATCAAATATGACAAACATTAACAGATTAAATTTAACTCTACCTGTTAAGAAGTATTTTCCTAACTCTAAACCAAATAAGACCCAGCAAAAGACTTTTGCCTCAAGCCCACTATCATATCTAGCTATTTTTCAAACATACTAAGATTCCAATCTTAACAGTTCTATTACATACAAATTAAAGATAATCCTACAAGTAAGTAAAGATGTATTTGACAAGTTGTAAAAATGAGGGTTTAACTAATTTTTTTCTTATTAATTGGCCTGCAGCTTCCCCAAAATTGGTATGATTACTTCTTGTTTAACTATCTGCTTGAAATTATTTGGTATGCTTTCCACAAAGCAACATTTCTATTTAGCATAAAGTATCAAATATTTATTAAAATTCTTCAAATAGAATTAATATTTTAACACCTTTGTCTTGAAAAATAATTCCAGACATTAGATAAAGCCTGATGGAACTCCAAGTAAAGTCCCCTCAATAAAAATATTGCCACTGCTGTTTTTTTCTGTTTAGTCTATCTACTTTCTTCCACATGACAGCATGCAGTCCAGTCTGCACTCATCTTTTTCAAAGATACTGCAGTAACATATGAGGCACAGGATAAGGATATGCAAGATGTGATGCTTTGACACTTTGAGTATTAATTAAATATAGAATCCTACTGGCTGTAGAATCTATTTAAAATAATAAATTTATCTGTTAAAAGTATTTTCCCTGAAATTCTTAGAATGCTCATTCTATTTTTTTGTTTGAGGGGTAAAGTTTACATTTTGGGTTCCTCCCTTCCTCAAATGTATTAAGACAAAGGACATATTACATAACCATAAGCTTTTCAAGGCACCCCAAATTAAAGCCCAAGAAGTCAAATTATTTTGACAATAACTATCCGTATCTATTAGCTAAAACACTCTCTGCAGTTAACACTCTGTTTTCTTTCTTTGCATTACCCTATTCTTTACAGAAGATGCTTGCTGGAAGAAGCAGCTGGTCACACACTTTGTCAGGCCTCAGTGGTTTTCCAGCTCCCTACACCTGCTTAAGAGAATTAAAGTCCACATAGCCCACTTGGTTACACTTGAAAAGGCAGGTGTAAATACTCCTTAAAGTAGACTTAGGAGACCCAAGTACCTGATCTCCTCAAAACTAGTTAGGATCTCAGGTGTCATCTCTTGGTTTTAGAAAGGCTACTGGATACAGGAAGTTGAAGTACCCCCTAAAAAGCTCCATGAGAATCTTGCTATCACTGAACTCAGCACAAAACTTTTGCAGTATAACCACTGGTAATACTTTCTGCTGCAATTAAACAACAATAGCAAAAACAGAGCACCCAAAACCACCGAAAACAACCAGAAGCGTCAACTATTGGATCAGTAAGACACAAGTATTCTGAAGGCTGACCACTGTTTTCTGTCCAGTTTTTTGCCCCCTCTCTCTACACACTGAAATGAGGCTGCACAACTGTTTTCAGTTCCGTGCTTTCATTGGAAAAAGAAAACTGCTACGTCATCAAGTAAGCTCTGTATAGAGATTTTCAGCATTTTTGCCTTATCTTTTAATTATATGACAGAGAAGATCACAATTTCTGTCTGACATTATTTTAGCTCTTAAATAAGAAAAGAGGACACAATCCATGTGGGTAATGCCAGACCAATGAGTTCAAGTACATGCAATGTGTACACACAACTTTCCCAAGCATACATGCCAGCTGACATACTGGAAGAAATATTACCTTGTCTTTTGACTGTCCTTGTCGGGCAATTGCGTCGTATTTTATTTTTCCTTCTGCATCCACCTGAACTGCCAAAGCATTGGACATTTTCTTCTTTCGGCCCATATCCAATGGATATTGGGCCACATGAATTTCTGGGAAAGCACCCCCATCTCCAAAATCCTGCAGAAAAGAAGAAGTAGTGAATGTCCAAAAGATAAAAAAAATGCAAAATGGAAGAGCAGACTGATTTCAACAAAAATGAACTTGGCAAGAATGCTCCAGTAACTTTATTATTTCACTGGTAAGAGAGCAATTAATGAGAGAACTTACAGTTATTAAAAGACACTGCAATGGAGAGACATCTTGCAGTAATTATTCCCAGCACAAAGTAGGAACAGATATTATTGATTTGAATGTGCAGGCAATACTATGCTACAGACAATACAAAATTAAATATTTAATTCTCACCTGAGTTATTAATTAGTACTTCAAAAACTGACCTTCTGGAATAAAGCAACTGTGGATACTAAAATTACAAGAGCAGCATTTTTATGAAGACTTCTACTGGTTATTTGTTGCTTTTCACACCATAATGAAGTGAATAAGATAAAAAAAAGCATTCCATTCTTTTCAAAGACTGTAGCTCATAGCTTTACAATGCTACACGTGTCAAACATTTCCTTACTTTGATGCATAAATACACCGAAAATTGGGCCAGCACCCAAAGCCCAATATTCTTACAGTTTACTCCTCTCCCCTACAACGTGTTGGTGTAAAAGTATTTAACAAGCAGATAACCAAAAGACTTCTTAAAGCAGATCATCCTGGCTCAGTACCACAGAGGATGCAGTGGTACCATTCATAAAACAACTTCAGGCTACAGTTTCAAATGCAACACTTTGGAGGAAGCATTTGCTTAATGGGTGTCTTGAGCAGATCAATCTCCCTCCATGCACACCATGTGACCAAGCAGTTACCACCACGGGGAAGGAAGGAGTGGACTGAGACTGGAAATGACCAAACAGAACACTTCCAAACAGAACACTTCCAAACAGGGACAGTGTGCTGATGCCATCTGCAAATGCCCCTTGAAACAAAGTTTCCATTGTCTGAAGTTTTCCACTGGATGCCCCACATTCAACAATTAGTTGTTAAAATATTAGCCAGAACCAAATTCAGTCATTCTTCAAATTTTTTTTTTTCTTTTTTTTTCATAACTCTTTATGTATTAAGAACAGGTTGTGCATTTTCCAGCAATGGCAGTCCAGGGTCACTGGAAAAAGGTTATGTTTTGAAAGCATTTACTGCAATTTGCACTTGTTTATGAAGCAGAAAGGAGCCCTTAACAGGCTTTCTGTGATGTGTATTAATTTGTGGCCAAGTGGTGCTGGAAACTTTTCACAAACCATGAGCACCTGGCTTCTTAAAAAAAATTCTTTATTAACATTAAGAAAGAGTAAGCACTAAAATACCAACTTTAGTACTCAACAGTGTAAGAGGGGAAACCTACACTGGGCATAATGAAAGTATAATTTTTGACATCATACATATGCAGCATATGACTTAATGCTGAATCCACATATTTTCTTTCAGTGAACCACTGGAACTACTATTTGAAGTACATGGATCACCACAGAAACGTGTTGGATTTATAAAAATGGCACTCAAACATAAATGAGGGCTACGTTGTTACAAGCTGATGAAATTATTGTATTTGGAAACAATTTAGGATCATACATGAACTACTGTAATAAAACTTCAACAGCATGCTTGGTTCCAAGAGAACTTCTGACTCATCAGAACAGGTCTCAGAAGTTATTGTCAGGCATCACTTCAAACTGCAAGGTTTTTCCTCACTGGAAGAGACCGTAGGCTCACAGTGAGAGACTGTACTAAAACACTTTTGTAATCAGAGCTACACATCTGTATTTTGGTTTTATCTTTAGCAGTTGCAGTTCAGACTACATTAAACTGGGAAGGATTACAACTAATGACACACAACACTGTCCAAAATCCTTTAGCCAGTAACATACTTAAACAACAAATATTTGACTAATTTTTAAGTTTCCTTCCAACTGTAATAATTTTGTCCCCCAACAGCAGCTATCTTTTTGAACAGAACACATGAATGTTCTCTTCTCTGATACACACACATTCATTTATTTCAGCTATAATCCAGAATGCGTATTTAACACTAACAGAAGAACAATATGGATGCCTTTCTCAGGGGAATCTAGTGCTCACAGATTGTAAAACCAAGGGACCACAGACATATTTCCATATTACAACACAACAATCTCTGAAGAGAGTAGACATAGACCATCCTGTTTACCGTCATATGTTTTAAGAAATCTGGTGGATTAGAACCTCTCCCAACACAAGAATATATCAAGGAGTCTCGATGATGCAAGTTGTAAGGTTTTGCACAATTCTCAGCTACATTCAAGGTGTTCAGAATTTATTTCTACTTCATATTTTTTTTTTTCCTTTTAGCGGACACACTACTACTTCATCAATTTAAATATTTACCTCTAGTGCCCGTGGTATCCATCCTTTCCGGTAACCATATGGGGGTGGTTCCCTTCGTGAGGAGACCAGAGCAGTCTGCCTGGACCTCTGAGCTCTTGCTCTTTCTTCTAGTTCTAGCTGATCTTGGGACAGCTGGGTTGGAGCTGGCAAAAAGCTGGACATCCATCAACAGCAACCAAAAGAGAATGACATAGAAAAGTTCATTCTGGTAACTTCACTCACAGACACTCAACTATGCTTGAGTCAACTTCTAAGTTAATACTTTCTCTACAATCACTCTCTACTAAGAAACAATCTATGAAACTTGAGCATTGCACTCATAAGTGTGAGAGCAACTGAGAGCAACTTCTCAGATGCAGTAACTTCTGAGATCAGAGTGGCAAAGGCAATGTGTGCTTTCTCAGCATTCTGGAACACTCCCAAAAATACTACTGCTAAATTCACCCACATTCACATCGTGTTTGAACAGAAGAGTGACAATGCTCGTTTTCCAACAAGAATGTCACATATCACTGGTATTCTTTACACTACTACGAATAAGAAAGAAATATTATGTCCCTACGTCTCTCGTCCCGATGACTCGCTCTTCCTTTCTCTCAAGGCAAACACCCACAGACAGATCTGACAACAACCTCCCCTCTCAAAGCCTGACACCTCCCCGCCAAGGGCAAGCTGAACCTTAATTTCTTCACTTCCCCTTTTTCAGCTCTTCTTGTCTACAGAGTCCTTTCGTGCATTTACTAAGAAAGTAACCAGAGAATCCCGAGATTCCGGGGCAGCCACCGGAACTACAGTCCCATGCCCTGGGAGAGGCACTACAACTCGTAACAAAGCCCACTCGCCCTCTCTGACGGTGAAGAAACCTCGACAAAACCCCACGGACCCAACCGCGGCGGAGGAGCTCCTTCCACCCGCAGTGAACACGGGAGAGAAGCAGAGCCCTGACCAGGGTACAAACACCCGCTCCCGCCAGGGTTACCCCCAGGCCCGACCAGCTCTCGCCGCACTCCCTGCGGCCGCGGCCCGGCCAGCGGGCCAGTGCCCAGGAGAGGCCGCGGCCCCTCAGCGCGCTCCCTAACCGCGGCCGCTCCCGTCGGCGGAGCCCCGCAGCGTGGCGGGGAATCCCCGGGCCGGCCGGGGGGTCTGCAGCGCCCTCACGGTCCGGGCGGGCCCTCGCGACCCACCTGGTGAGCGCCATCTTGACCGCGTACGCCGTCCGCTCCGCAGCCGGGCCGCCGAGGAGGGAGAAGTTGGCGACACTTGCACATGCGCTGTACCCGCAGTGCGGCATGGGATTAGTAGTCTCCGTTACGTCACTCGCGGCACTGCGGCCGCGAGACATTCTGGGAGGTGTAGTTTTACAGTATCCCAGTTTCTTTCTTTCGCCATCCAATTCCGCTCCTCTGCACTATTCACACAGTCTCCAATAAGCTCAGTAACTTCACAGTTCATCCAGCTGAAAATGACCCAGTAAAAAGCAGAAAATATAGAACAAATGGATTGGAATAAAATTTATTCTAATCCCTGCTGCTTAGAAATCGTTGAATTGGGACATGGGAGTGAAGGGAAGAAGAGAGACTTAAAGTGGCGTAAAAATATTGATTTAAAATAGAAAAACTTCTGCATTAAAAAGGAATTGTGCTATGTTAAATGGGCATGCATATGTTACATAGGAGTTCTTTAAATCAAACAAGAGATGCACTCTTTAGAGTATAGTTAAAATTCGGAATATGGAAAAATACTTCTCAGGGAGTTCTAATATATGGGAACTAGGTGGAACTTTACATAGGAAAGACACTCTTTGAGTTAAAGTGGCAATATATAGCACCATATATAAACAAAGATAGTTATTAACCAGTAGTTGCTATTGCTACATCGCATCTAGTGAAGCAAAGGCAGAAGAGTCCCACTAAGCCAGGCACAGTTCATCTAGAAGAGAAACAGAAGCCAGACAGGGAAGAAAAGGATTGAATTACTAAAGAAACAAACATGGTCTATCAGAGATTAAAAAATCATACCATAAGAGGCAGGAACATGATACAGCAGAGTAACTGTCTTGCAGTCCTCTAGTCATTTTGTCTGCCTTATCATTTCCCAGTCTGAAGGGTGAACTGCTCCCACAGGCTAAATTAAGCTGCTACAACTTCTAGGACAGGGGAGATTTCGAGGAAGGTAAAAGCAATCCTGTGCAGTCTCACTATGATCAAACTCATCATCTCCAGTAGGAACCTGCTTTTGGCTTAACATTGTGGTGACAGCAGCTCTGTCACCACCTCTATGAATGACAGATACTTCCCCTTCCCTCTGAGATAGCTGGTGTCTTATGAGCACTTCAGACAAAGCTAAAGATACAAGACTTTGTCACCCACCATCTATCAATAATTTTCCTAAGCAAAACTCATCTGTCATCCCGTCTACCCATTTCTGTCATTCATTTAGTAACAGTATTGCTGTTGTCATATCTGGCAATATCGCCACCTGATTCAGGAGCCTTCCTTCCCTCTTACAAGTTGCCACTGCTTCTTTGCCCAGCTGTTATACTAGTCTTAGTGAAAGAACTATGTTTTATCCCTCCTACTTTGACATTTCTTCTTCCTTGGCTGTGGAGTATTATTTAATGCTGTATGGGAGGAATGCACCACCACCCCATTGCTTCTATCTTCTGCTTCTGATGATGTGTTGATTAAAGAATCAACGCTGTGCAATACTTGAAGAGGTGTGCCACTGGGGTCGGGAAGTGGCTGGCATTTCAAAATACAAAGAAATCATCAGCAGTGGTTCAATGCCTAAGGTTCAAAATGAGGGGCAAAATGTTCAGGATACTGGGAGGAGAATCATACAATGTGAGCCTGATGACTTGGTAAGTAGACTCTTGTCCTGGTCTTCAAGTTTCAAAAACAATGCTGGAAGGTAGAAGAGGGTTAAAAGACTACAAAGGTATTATAAGGCTATCATTAATTGGAAGTGTAGGGGAAATACAATAAGTAAATTTCTTTTGTAGTTAAGAGGTAAATGTTACAATTGATTGCCGGATTAGAATGAGGTTAACTCCATTTATCTGTCCTTTGACAATTACATTACAAGGAAAAATTACCTAAGTGAGCAAATGAAAACATTTAGTATATTTTGTTCATTACAAATAATTGAGAGGAGATTTGACCATCTTGTATGTGTACCTGTAAAAATTAGAAATGCAAGATATTAAACCACTCCTTAATCTCATAAAGGAAGGCAAAAAAATAACCAGTGACTGGAAGTGGAAATTAGGAAAATTCAATGAGAAATTAGGTTGAACTATTTATCAATGAGAATGATTAACCTTTGAAAAACTGTGAGAGGTGCTCACTTTTCTATCCCTTGTTATGTTCTAATCAAAGCTGAGAAGAGACAGTTTAATTATTACCAGATCTGCTTTGGGCAAGCCTGAGCAACCAGGGCCCATATAGGAACAGTCAGATGAAACTTAATGTCCCACAATTACAGAGGAACAAGAAAAGTTAATATTCCCTTCTGAACTGATGATCTTTGTGCATCTTCCTGTACCTCCTAGGTCTGGACTTTTTTTGAACCAGACCTGGTAATTGTTCAAATGGCAGAGCTGTACTCTGCTCTACTCTGCACTGGTGTGGCCTCACCTTGAGTGCTGTGGGCGGTTTTGGGCACCACAATGTAAAAACGACATTAAGCTATTAAAGAATGTCCAAAGGAGGGCTAAGAAGATGGTGAAGGGCTTTGAGGGGAAGCTGTCTGAGGAGCAACTGAAGCCCCTTGGTCTGTTCAACCTGGAGAAGAGAAGACTGAGGAGAGACCTCACTGCAGTCACAACTTCCTTTAAAGGGGAACTGGAGGGGCAGACACTGAACTTTTCTCTGTGGTGAGCAGTGAGAAGACCCGAGGGAATGGCCTGAAGCTGTGTGAGCAAAGGTTTAGGTTCGATTTAGAAAAAGGTTCTTCACCCAGAGGGTGGTTGGGCACTGGAATAGGCTCCCCAGGGAAGTGGTCACAGCACCAAACCTGACAGAGTTCAAGAAACATCAGGACAACGCTCTCAGGCACATGGTGTGATTCTTGGGGTGTTCTGTGCAAAGTGTTGGGGGTTAGGTTTTCTCCTTTTTTACTCTAAAGTATTTTTCCCTATAAGTTGCTAGGAGACTAAGTACTGGGTGCCTAAGGGTGTTGGACCAAAACAAAGAGGTGGCCAAAAGTCAGGAGGGGGAGATAAGGGCAGGGCTGGGGGCAGCTTCACTCTCTTGCTCTTGTCATCACAAGACGGGCAGGCTGCTGCTTGCTGCGGGAGGAGTTCGCTGTCCCAAC
>VXBB01013322.1:56484-176496 GCA_013399915.1 Illadopsis cleaveri
TTTTTATCAAAATGAAAACAACCAAAAACCTCAAGAGGAAGATTTATAAGACCCATGTTACCAGACAGAGTGGAGCCACCCACAAATAAATCTATCAGATAAGATGATTTGAGATACTTGAAACAGATAATATCTATTGAATATGTAAAACAGCAATCCTTAAAACACTGTAATTGAAAAAGAAGTGTGTGCTTTCTGGCAAGGCACCCCAGCTGGAAGTTTGCCTTTCTGTCTCCTAATTGTCTATTTTTAATTTTTATTAAACTTATAAATTTTTCTAAGAGAGTGGAACTCGTTTTTCACAGGTATGGAGGTGACGTGCAATTGTCTAAACTGATACCACACAACAAGGTTGAGCAAAGGCCTTGAAGGAACAAGTGGCAGAAGTGGATTTTGTTGTTCATATAACGCCCTGCTCTCCAAGGACTACATAATTTTCTATTGCCACATTCAGACTTTGGTGACTACTGAATCACAGGGACTGAATGACCTTGGGCAATGGGCATGTTTTTGTCGATAGATGTTTTATCCAAATATTGGTTCTGTACAGTATAATTGGTAAGAGGATGCTATTTTAAAATTTTATGGCCTCCAGAGTCAACTCTGAACTTTCTGTTGCTGATATAAAGGCAAAACCTGCCAATATCCATGTAAGTTGGACCGAGAATGGGGTGGGTTTGACCTATCAGAAGGCCTGTGTGAATATGTTATCTTCTGGAATTACCTCCAGGTAGGAGGTTGCTGTATTTCCTATCTTCCGTGTTGCTTTGCACATCTGTCAACCGTTAGACAGAGATATTCATAATATTTCATCTGGTTGACCTGACCAAATCGGAAAAGATCCGGAAAACATTTGAGAAGTACAGAACTCTAGCAGTAGAGATCCCACTAGCCACATCTTGTACAAATTGGCATTGCTAAAGTGATTTTTAGAGTTGAACTTGTTTATAGCTGCAGAAGATAGATCTGCCTCAATATTTGCTGACCATCCATAGGATGTAGATCAGAAGAGTCAAGGGTCAAGGTCTTCTGGTAGCAATTTCTCACCATACCTTTTCATATCTCCTCTAAGATGCTCTTCTGGGTCCACAAAATCATAGGATCACCTGCTTTCTGTTTTGCTCTCTTTTCCCATGCCTCCTCTCCATACATGAGGAATATCTAGTATAAGTGAGCCTTTGCGGATATCTTGTCATGTTCTTCATCAAAGTGAATCTAAAAAAGACATCGATTCTCAATAGGGAAGGCCGATGCTGACCTTCTGTCCTCTCTTCAGGCAGTCTGGCTGCTCTTGCAGCTCGGGTGCTTGGGATGGAGAGGCTGAGTCTTTGGGTTTGCATCTGCATTTCATGAGATTCACACCTGGGATGCAAATGTCTTCAACAGGAATGAAAAGGAAACGCTTTTCACAGTTTGTCTTTCACAGCAATTTGGGGTAATCTGAGATTTAATTTATTCACCAGTTGAAAAGGGAAGGGAAATCAAGCCAGCATCTTTCTTTCAAGCCAAGGTTTTTCTTGCATAGCCCCATGCAGGCGCACACAAAAGAGCTCTGATCACTCTAACTAGGTGCTTGTTCTAATTATAGAAAGATTTAGCGTTGGTTACATAATTGCCCACTGCACATCAGTACACGGCATTGTTATGCTACAAAAGCCTCTTTTTTATTCCCCTCTCTGCAGCAGACCCAGTGTCAGCCTGTTTAACAGAAAGCTGCAAGGAACAAAATAATTCTGAAGAAACCTCCCATAGCTTTTCCGGGAGAGGCCAGCAAAAATCAGATACTGACCTGCTACCTGTGCTGGGAGCACTGCCAGCATGTGGGATCTGGCCGTTAAAGCAGGGGATTGATAGCCCGGGCAGCAGTCTTTTAAGCATCCCGGGTAGAAGCAGTGGGCTGTGATCAGGGATCTGTGGTTGTGCTGAGGTTAGAGTCACTATTTTTGATTTTTATATGCAATAGCACAGTAGCTTTAAATGGACATCCCACTATTATGCCTGAGCCATGGAGGTCGTGAATTTGCAAACACAAAAATCTATCGCAAAACTTACATATATTTTAGTAGACACAAGAACAGTAGACCTTTTCCCTGTATTTTTAAGCCTTTAAAATTATGTGGTTCAGAGTTGTTACTTTATGTTCAATCTTGTATTTATTTCAATCTTGTTCAATCTGTATTTATTCCTCTCATTTCCTCAGCAGTACATCAGGTGCACATCTCCCTGACTTTTTATTTTCTTCCTCTTTCCCCTCCAAACCGTGAAACTTCCTTCCAACAGTCTTTCCTACATAATTTGTAACGGTCCAAGACTAAGCTGCAATGCTTCACTGCCCCTCATCAGTTCAAAAGCTCCCATCTGTCCTAAAAGGGAGAGAAACTTATGGGATTGCAGCCAGTTTAGCCATCATATGGCTGATACAGCAACTGGCCATGTGGGCCCTGTATCCTCAGTGTGCTAGCAGGGTAATCACCCTTATCTCTGCCCTTCATAATTTGTAGCTAGTTTGTTTCTTAGAGATAATATTTAGCAGGAAGCCATCACTGTGCAGGCATTGACATTAAGGTCTGCCGCAGAATACAAGTGAGGAGAACAAAAATGAAGTGAAGCTGGACGGAAACAAAAGGGGTGCTGTGGCAGCTTGACTCTTGCCTGGATGGCACTTGCCAACCAATGCTGCTCTGTCAAACCCCTCCTCAGCTGGAGAGGTAGAGCCCATAACAAAAGCCTCACGTGTGTAGATAAAGACAGGGAGAGATCACTCACTAATTACTGTCAGGGCAAAACATGGGGGAAAATGAAATGAATTTATTTTTAATTTATTACCAATCAGATCGGAGTAGGATAGTGAGAAATAACCCCAAATTTTAAGAAACACTTTCCCCAACTCTCCCTTCTTCCTGGGCTCAACTTCACTCCCAGTTTTCTCTATTTCCCCTCCACCAGAAGAGCAGGGTGACAGGGAATGGGGGTTGTAGTCAGTTCATAACACATGAATTGTATGTTGCTGCTCCTTCTGTCAGAGGGGTGGAACTCCTCACACTCTTCCCCTGCTCTGTTCTGGGGTCCCTCCTCTGGAGAGTTCTCCACAAACTTCTCCAATGTGAGTCCTTCCCATGACCTCTAGTTCCTCATGAACTTCTCCAGCATGGCCCCTCCACAGGGTCACAAGTCCAGCTAGCAAATCTGCTCCACTGTGTGCTCCTCTTCTCATAGGTCCAGAGGTCCTGCCAGGTCCAGCTCTAGGGGATCACAGGGTCACAGCCTCCTTTGGACATCCACTTGCTGCAGTGTGGGGTCCTACACAGCCTGCAGGTGGACGTCTGATACACCATGGACCTCTATGGGCTGCAGGGGCACAGCTGCCTCATCATGGTCTTCACCACAGCCTCCAGGGGAATCTCAGCTCTGGCACCTGGAGTATTATGATCCTGAAATTAGCTCAGCTGGTTAGAGAATGGTGCTAATAACACCAAGGTTGTGGCATTGATCCCAGTGTGGGCCTCCACTGAAGAGTTGGACTTGATGTTCCTTCTGGGTGCCTTAGGATATTCTGTGATCTGAAAATAGCCACCTCCTGCCTCTCCTTCTCCATTGACCTTGGTGTCTGCAAGAGCTGTTTCTCTCACATATTTCCATTCTTTTCTTCTCTGACTGCACTTACTTCTGCATAATAATTTTTTTCTCTTCTTAACTATGCTGTCACAGAGGTGTTACCACTGTCACTGACAGGCTTGGCCTTGGCCAGTGGTGGGCCTGTCTTGGAGCCATCTGGGGTTGGGCCTGTCAGACATGGGGGATGCTTCTATTAGCTTTTCACAAAAGCCACCCTGTAGCCTCCCCCACTAACAACACCTTGTCACACAAATCCAGTGCAGCTACTCATCAACTTACGTTGTCCCCAATATTATGTTGATCTTTAATGAAAATGCTTAACACACCATTGTTCCACAGCCGGGGGAGAAGGTAGTTAAATTACATTTACAGAACTTTTCCACAAGGGTTTGGATGTAAAACCTGTTCATCCAGGAAGAGAGACTTGCCATCAGGATGTTTTCTTGAGTGCCATGTCCTAGTCTCCTGAGCTAGGAGATGGGGACAGGGAGCATAATAGGCCCCCTGTAATCCAGGAGAAACCAGTTAGTGACCTGCTGAGCCGCTTAGATGCTCACAAGTCTGTGGGACCAGATGGGATCCATCCTAGGGTGAGGAAGGAGTTAGCAGATGAGCTTGCGAAGCCACTCTCCGTAATTTATCATCAGTCCTGGCTCCCTGGGGATATCCCAGATGACTCAAGGTTACCCAATGTGAACCCATCCATGAGAAGGGCCAAAAGGAGGATCTGGGAAACTACAGGCCTGTTAGCCTTACCTTGGTGCCTGGCAAGTTTATGGAACAGATTATCTTGAGTAAAATCACACTTCACCTACAGGACACCCAAGTGATCAGACCCAGCCAGCATGGATTTTGGAGGGGCAGGCCTTGCCTGACCAACCTTATTTCCTTTTAGGACCAGGAGACCTGCCTGGTAAATGAGGGGAAGGCTGTGGATGTTGTCTCCCTAGACTAGTGAAGGCTCTGGAGCACAATTCCAATGAGGAGCAGTTGAGGAAGCTGGGATTGTTTAGCCTGGAGAGAAGGAGGCTGAGGGGAGACCCTGTCACTCTCTACAACTACCTGAAAGGAAGTTGTAGCCAGGTGAGGGTTGGCACCTTCTCCCAGGCAAGCAGCAATAGCACAAGAGAACTGTGCTTTGGAAGGGGAGGCTGGATATTAGGAAGAAGTTCTTCACTGAAAAGGTAATTAAACATTGGAATGGGCTGCCCGGGGAGGTGGTGGAGTCACTATCCCTGGAGGTGTTTAAGAAACGACTGTGTGTGGCACTTAGTGACACAAGTACATGACAAGGAAGAATAGGTTAGGTCATAGATTGGACTCAATGATCTTAAAGGTCTTTTCCAACCTAGTTGATTCTGTGAAATAGACTGTAAAATTTAATTTAGGCATGAAAATTTTTTAACCGCGCAGAAAATGGGTTTTCTGGGAGCCCCACTGACAAAGTGGGACTGCATTACCCTGCAGTTACCAAACGGGAGGAGGTAGCAATCCTGCAATCCGAGGCGCTAGCGGCGCACTTCTCCGCAGCAAGGGCGAAGGCACCAGCACAGTCCGGGAGCCGTCGAAGTGCAGCGTCCTCGCGACGCTCCCCCAGCTAGTCCCCCATGGGCTCGCCCAAGGGCCGCCCCTTGCAGTCCCACCGCGGCCCCGCCCCTCCGAACGGCCGCGACCGGAGACTACGTTTCCCGGCGTGCCTCGCGGGGCAGGGCCGTACCGTGTGCGAAGTGGAGGGGGGAGCGGCGTGGGGCGCGCGCGAGTTAAGTGCCGGCGAGGCGGTCGGTAAGTGCCGCTCCGAGCGCCGGCGGAGCACCCGGGCCCTCGCAGCCGTCGCAGCCCTCGCGGTCGCCTCGGCCCGTGCCGGGGACTCCGGGCCCAGGTGGCGAATGCCGCCCGCAGCTGCGGCTCCGGTGGCGGGGACCCGGTTGTCGCAGGGCTCGGCGAGGCCGGGGCTGTTCGTGGAGGCGGGAGCGGCGCGGGGCACGGACGCTGCTCCGGGAGACCCGGCCCGGGCTGAAGGAGAACCGAGAGCAGGCGGCGCGGCCCCTTGTGTCCTTCACGGGCAGATCTCGAGCGCGGCGGCGGACGCGGGCTCGGGGGCCGGAGCGGCCTGGCTAGGGCTTTGAGCGGCTCTGGTCCCCACTGTCCTCGCCGCCGCACCCCGGGCCTGGGCAGGTGGCGGTGGGGTCACCTTCGGGGCTCCGGCGGGGAACCGGCACGGTCCTGGCTGCCCCTGGTGGGAACAAGAGAAGCCTAGCTGTAACGCGAGGGACACTCAGGTGCACCAAGTTGTGTGAAAGTCAAAGAAGCCACCTCACCTAGGTGAAAAAAGAGCTGGAGGTGATCTATCAAGGCAGGGCTTAATAACAGAGGCAGTGCCATCCCAAGGCTTCTTTCACAGCTGACGGGGCCCTTAAGATATCCCTAGGGGTGTCGTAATGGCTCATTTACATGGAAAAGGCTCCTCTATACCTTATGCAAAAACTTTGAAATACAATTTACTTCGGATAATTCTGTTTCTGTACCTTATATTGGAGGGATTTTAATTATTCCCTTTTTATTGCTACAACACGCTAAGCATGAAAGCAGGAACTTTCTTGCTGAAGAATTCAGCTTTGCTGCCTGTTTATTTGCTACCTGAACTTCCCATCTTCTGTTCCTGACGTACAGCTGGCGGGTATGGCAGTAGATGTGATGTAACAAACTGCAGATTATAGCTTCAGGTAGGACTAAGATGCAAGAACAGATGGACCTGCATCCTGCTTTCAATAAAATGTTCTTTTAGTAATTGAGAAAGTGAAGGAAAAAATAATGGAAAAGAGAGGCATATTTTCTGTTAAGAAAATGTCACAGCACCTTTCACTTTTCAATAAATGAAATTTTACAGAAATGTACAAAGATCACAAATGGTTTAATTAAAACACTTTGCAAAAAATGACTTTTGAAGGTGAGAGAGGATACAAGAGGTCTCTGTACAAAATAAAGATTGGTTCTGCTGGAAGAAACCCCAAAATTTCTAGAATTCCAGTGAGGCAGGGGAAGGAGAGTGACTTTTTTTTTTTTTTTTTTTTGCGAAGTGCATGTATCTTTGGCTGCAGTCAAGAGTCCAGGTTTGTTTTCTGTTGAGTTTGATCATAGATTCAAAGGAGTCCTGGTCAGGCAGCTACCTATTCTGACAGGAGAAAGAGCTGGGTTGCTGCAGGCAGCTCTGACAGGTACTGACAGAATATGTCTCAGCTTTTCTGCCTCACAATTACCTAGGGTTTGTAAGGAAATAAAAGGAGATAATAAGTTTAGCTAAGGCTCATGTACAAAGGTCTCTTATGCTATATTAGCTTATTTTGCTGATTGTGTTTTTGTGAACTGTTTTTGAACGACTTGACCTGTGTCACTGCATGTGTTTTTTGGTTACAAGGCTTCCAAGGGAAAAGGCACAAGCCAGACTGACCCTTCTAAAGCTTCACAATGAGAAGTAGGCAAGTTTCTCAGTCAAGCCTAGGAGCAGGAGGATTAGTAGACTCCATCTGGATGGGGTAAGAGCCTGCATTGTGTCAAGGGTGCTCTTCAGAGCTTGCAGAGAAGTGACAATGCCTTTTGATTTGTGGTAGAAGCAGAAGGAATGGTCAGTCACACTTTCTGCCCAATACCAGCCATAGGGAGAGGAAAGAAAAATGTACCTAATTTCTTGGTTTTTTTTTTTCGTATCTGAGTACTCTATGGTGATATAAAGAAATGGAAAAAATATATATTAACAGGTAATGAGTTACATGTTTATTCTACTTTATATTCTGCAAACAATGAATGTAGTGATCCAAAGTGCTTAGTGTGGGAAATGTGTTCATTCCCCACCCTCGTCTCACAGAAAAAAGTGATTGAAAAGTCTCACCCCAGGCCTGTATTGGGCCTGTGACACAGCTAGGAATAGGCTGTAGATTCCTGCAGATGACTATTCTGCCAGTACATTCCCTGTCTGGCACTTGAATGGGATGGTGATAATGAGAAAACAAATTCCACTTGGTCACTCTGATCAGGTCCTCTGTCCTCTGCATTCTCTGTGGTTGTCTGGCACTGACTGCTGAAGTGGCATACAACCTCCTGGGATACATTGCCTCTTCCTAGACCACTCATCATCAGTGTGGAACTTTTAGAACTAGCTTGGCAGAGTTTCTAACAAGCTTTGATGTTGCAAGAGCTCTTTTTAAACTCTGTTTTTTTATATATTCTGTTGTCCCCTTAAAATCTGCCTATGCTGTGGTATCTTAAGAAGTGCCTGTTGATAGGATCAGAATTGACTTTTGGTGATCTCATGCTTCCTTCTGTCTGTTCACCTATTGTGTCTCCTTGAAAGGCATTTGGGATCCTGAACAAATGTTTTGTTGCACATATGCAAGGTCTAGCAGTGAGTTACTTCTGGATTTGTGGCCAGTAGACACTGTTGAGTTAGGAACAGGAATGAGCAACTTACCCTCAGTTGCTGGGTGATTGCTTGAGCTCTTGGTTGAAGGCAATGTTAGCAGTGTGTCATTAGGAAAGGAGCAATTAAAAGTTGGACTGTCAGGTCCTCTGGGGATGTAGGCATCAGATCACTAAGTCCTTATCAGATGTTACAGTTGCTGTTTTGTGTCTCAGCAGGGTTCATAGGTCATGGCACTAAGGGCCTTGAAATTTGCCTCATTGACTGCGGCTGCTTCTGGTATCTATCTGTACGGAAACAAGTTCCTGGATCCTAATGATTTTGGAGTTGTTCGTGTGGGCCGAGCCATTGCCACAGTAAGTTCTACCATACCAATGTGCAGGAAGATTGTTACATGGGTAAGGGAATTGAAGTTCACAAGACCTTGGGATTTTCTGCATTCCCTGTCTGCGTTTTCAGTTGGCAGCTGGTTTAGGAAATCAGAATATCTATGAGAAGCTGTTCAAGTCCTTGACACAGTGGGGATAAAGCAGATGAAAGCATGTAAGGAATACAGCTGTTGTTTGCACATTTTGGAAAGAGAAAAATGGAGATACTGAGCTGCAGAGAGCTGTCTCTGCTTCCCTGGATAGGGTGGGACGTTCAGAACAAGGGCTCACTTGGGGCCCACATTTTCATCAGCCACCCTTCAAGGTCAGTCACCCAGGTGCAGTGTCCTGGTGCCTTTTAAGAGTGCCTTAGTTGAAACCTTCTTCTTTGCATATGGCATTTTTACGTTTTGTTATAAGTATCCTGGTTGCATTGATAAACTAGAGTAACCATTGCCCCATGACCTTTGATATGAGATCTGGGGAAAAGGACTGGTGTTTTGAGGATCATTCTCAAAGCAAGAGTAAAGTGAGCCTGGGCGATTACACACTTCTGAGATTGGAGTGGTTTCCACGTGTGTAAAATGAACACTATATCTGCCTAGCATCACTGATATTTCTCAGAAAAATGGGAATGGAGACTGCTGCCTTCTCCTTGACGATGTTCACTGATGAATCCATGAGCAGCCAGGAACATGGAGAGCAAAGACTCTGGAGGGGGTATCAGTCTCCCTGTACCTCACTTGCATTATACATCTGTCACTTCAGGCCACAATCTCCATCATTTACAGACCCCCAGTGGTAAGCAGCTGTCTGTCTGCATTTTCTGTGACTGTTAAGCACTTTGTTAATGAGTTTTACAAGGAGTTAGCTCCTGAGGGCAGATGCAATAAGAAACAAGCTCCATGGGTTGGCTCAGGTGCCATGTGCGTGCAGCATCATAAACTGTTGTGAAAAATGAATGTTTATTTTGAAAGGGTGAAGGCAGAAATACAAACTGTAATCTTTCCTTCTTACTTAATAAGTGCTAAGCTTCATCCTCTGTCCCTGACCATAAGGTAGTGCTGCCTGGTGGCAGGGAGCAGCTTTTTCCCTTTTAAAGCACAGGAAATTGAGGCATGGAGAGGGAATGCAGGTTCTTGTTGCTGGAGGAGAATCTGTTATTCAGGGTGTCCTTGAGTTCTGCCTGTTCGACAGTGTTTCTCAGTCTTTCTTAAGACACTGTTTTTGTGGTAATCTACTGTTTAAGACAAAAATAAGGGAGAAGTTCCAGTGATGAGGCTGTGCAGTTGGTCTGTGTTTTGAGTGATGGCGAGACATTACTTTCCTGAAGAATAGGAAGTAGGGGAAAGGAAATACTATTTGCTTTAGATGATGGCAAATCACTGACATGCCTTCAGGGAGGTCACAAGTCATTGGCTGTAAAGTGCTTCAGTGGTCCTGCTCTTAAATGCATTAGAGGATTCTGCACCCATAGCTGCAAGCAGTGACCCTCAAACCAAGTCACCAGTGCTCAGTCTTCTGTAGGTGATGGCAGCATGAGTTTAAATGTGTGTGTATACTTTTTAAAAAAGAATGTTCTGTCTCCTTCTGAATTCTCTCTTCCCTCTGGTGTGTATAACTGGATGTGTTTGAGTTGCTTCTGAGAGATTAATTAGTCTTGCTGCACCAGTGACCTCTGCCTTCCCTGCTCATTGTTGGACAGTCAGAAATCAGCTCTCACCTGAGCACAGGCAGCCTGAACTGCTGTCCTTCCTTAGCCATGGACCAGGTGAAGCCAATACAGCAGACATGTTTACTTCCAAGAAGCTCAGCTTTGGGATTATTCTTTTTGCAAATGAAAGATAAATCTCTGTAGCAAACAAATGATATTGGATATTGGTGACATCTGCATGGACCTAAAGTATCTGTCCTTCAATCTAGCCTTGCCCTGGCTTCTTACCTGGATGCTTGACTCCATTATTGAACCATAGCCAGACAAAAGCAGATTGTAATGAAGAGACTGCAATTCTTAAGAGCTAATAAATTTAGCAGCAGCAGACACAAAAGTTTAAGACAAGTTACAGTGGGACAAACAAAACAAAAGAGAAGCCTGGAGAAAAGAACATATGAGGATCAAGGAACCTGACATACAACTATGAGACTCTGGACAGATTTCATCTGAGTTTGATTAGAGAGATTTGAGTCAAGTTGTATTTTAAGCATGTTGGTTCAGTAGTTCTTTGCAGACTCCGTAAGAAACTTGATGAAGCTCACTAGCAGAAAATTTCTTTTTAATGCTCTGTTTAGGGAACTGGCTCTTACGTATGGATAGACAGCTATTCAGGGGGGACATTGTGCCATGAATTGGTAGGATCTGAGGATAGCTTTAGAAGCAGTGGGAGAGTGTACAGTGTTGAGAATTCATTGATACCAAGTGGGACATTTAACACTGGGCAGGATGCAAGCTCAGTGAAAGTAATCTGGCATTTGTAAAGGGAGGGATTGGTTGATTTTGTATATCTTTTTATAACTTCGAGCTCCAGTCTCACACTGTAACATGAATGACAGCACTAGTCCTGGATGAGAACGAAGTCAGTGGCGTGGGCAGCCTCACGCTGCAGAGCATTTCTGTATTCTGGTAAAATTAGAAACCTGGCAGAGCTGCTGTGCATTTGCTGTATTCTTTTGAGAGTATATGAGTTGTTTTGGTTATATGGAAGGAACATTCTGTGCAGTAGCTAGACACTGGGAGGGATTTGGCAATGTCAGAGTTGCCTATCAGGATCATCATAATATTAATTTAGTGTTTAAGATTACAGTGTAATTAGCAACCGCTTAATTAATTCCCTCTTCCTCTGTAATACAGGCCAATCTGTTAGCTGCTTCTTTTTGAGTTGGAGGTGATAATTACCCTTGTGGACCAGAGATAAAATAAGAACCAACTCAAGCCTTCATGCAAGACTGATTCAAACCTCCCTCCACTTCAAAGTTGTTCTTTGAGGTTGTGAAGATGCTTTGAAAAATTTTTCTTCTGAATGGTCTCTGTAGCTGTGCAGCTCCTGAGTTCACCAGGGGCAAGAGAGCCTGAAAACCCAGAAAAAAAAATTTACTGTGTTCAGTTTACAATTTGGAAAACACAAAACATGAGAAACCTAACCTCCACAAGGAGGGAGTATGTCTGTTTGTTACTAATTCCCAGCTTGGTCCACTCTTGGATGCATTTCTGAGCTTTTGACTCTTTCCCTGTTGTCAGTTTTGCTGGCTTTGTCTCAGACCAGATTTGCTTCCCTTGCCTCCCTGGCTTTCATGATACGTTGACTGTACTTTGTGGCCTTCCTGGGCATGTTTATGGTGAAAGGTGAGGCTAGTATCCTGTGCCAGAATAGAATGCTACCCATTCAGTAGGGAGATTTGAGGGAAACTTGACTTTCAATGGGAGTTATTCAAATGGTTCTTCATGGTAAGGATCTTGAAGTTCAAATGGCACATAGTGGACCGGCTCCTCTAGGTGTATGTTCCCTTCTCTCCCTCCAGACATGACTTCTCTGTTTCTCTCCCATTCATTGATGTTCTGACTGTGGAAAGAGAGGAACTTTAGTGATAGGAATTGTGAAATACCCTAGATATATTTTCAGAAATCATTAAGGCACTTAAGATTATAATTCCATTGTCCATGGCAATGTCTAACTAACAGGCCTGAGCTGGATCCCATATCCTGGTTTTGTAATTGGGTATTTGACCCTTTGGCCCCATAGTTCATTGTGCAGTTGAACATCCCCAAAAGTACTACTGCTTGTGCTAATCTGAGTTTGTCTTCAGTCACTCTGTTCCCTGCTGTGCCTCTTCCCAGAACAAGCTGGTTAGGCAGTTTGAAGCTGTGAAGCGTGGGATAACTGATGGGGCACAAGCAGAGTTTCCATGGCCTCTGTTACTCGCAGCAGACCTTACTGTGGAAGCCCCAGATGGCTGACTGAAGATGGGAGTCTGCTGTGCAAGGCGCTGTACAGAGATTAGGAAAATGCTTTGAGCATCTCAAATAGAAGATAGTATAAAAGTGTCAAGTGTTGCTTACATATAGCTACGTATCAGTGAGGCCCCTTCTTTTTATAAGTGTTCATTGAAATTAAAATATTTTCATTTAATGTATTAATGAGTCTGTTGTCATAGGCTTCACTGTGGAGCCTGCACTTTGAAGCCTAAGGTACATGCATTCTCTTTGACAGAAGTCTCATTGTTTTGATAACTGTGGAGCTTGCTCAGCATTTCTGGTTTCATTTACAGACGGCAGTTATCACCTATGACTACCTCACCTCTCTTCGGAGCGTCCCATACGGATCAGAGGAGTATGAATTCCTCAAATCACAGGTAGGTACTAGCACTGAACTGCATTCCTTGGAAACAGCAAGGCACAGGTGTGTTGCTGTAATGCTGGCAGCTTAATAATTCAGTATTCTTTCTGCTAGATTGTTAACAGCAATATTAGATAACAGCCCCATAAGCATCTTGCAGGACTTGCATTGCCCAATGGAAAAGGTCCTTTGTCAAAAGTAGCCATATGCATCCAGTGCTCACTTAAGTCCAATAGAGACTCAAGTCCTTGGTGTATGCATTTGGGCTCTGCTGCCTGTGTGGCAGTTAGCTGCTGACAGTGGCCTGGCAGTGCTTTCTTATTATGCATATTGTTTGGTAATGGCCCTAACATGAGGGCTGACTGATTTAAGTAGAAGGAGTGTATTGAAAAGGAAATAATAGAGATGAATCAGACTTGCAGATCTCTGAGGAAATGTGAATTGTGCGAAGAAGTGCATATCTCATTGTGAAACACACTGTTGTATTTTGATATCAGTAATTAGCAATAATAGCAAAAGCATTTGTAGTGAGAAGGAAGATAAGCACCCCCACTGCTCCTCTCAAGTCTTGTGCTGCACCTTTCATTCCAGCCTATAGCCCTGTAGTTCATTGAGCTGTGAATGACACCAGGTTTTAGTTGAGTGCTTGTGATGTATGTTAGCCAGGGTTTCTCTGCTATTCTGGTTCAAAGCCTCTTTGGAGTGGGAAGTGCAGCTTGTGCCAAATTAGGCCAGTCTGCATAGAAGTTTGCATAGTGTTTGAAGTAAGGTCTTTAGCCTCATTTTTCTTCTTGGTGCGTGTAGGTTTTAGGCCACTGATGTGGTTTGTTATAATGCATGGAGTGGTGCTCTCCAGAGATTCTCAGACTGGAGAGACTATAAAGCTGGAAACAGCCTCGAGTAAGGTAGAAATCAGTGACATTGGACTCCACATCATCAATATGGTTTTAGTGTATCTGGAATGGTTGGCAGAATGCCTTCCTTGGACTTGTTCTCATTCTCTGCTGTCTAAAGATGTTAAGCTGTTCTAATGTAGCTCTCCATCCCAAGTAAGTGGGACTGATGCCCTGGTGTAAACTGGAGATAGGTGTGTTGGAGTCTGGAGCTTCACTGTCCATCTGCCCATGTCTCTGCCCTGAACCTTTGAAACCTGGTTTGCAGAAGGACTGCATGTAGTTTCCTTGAGCGACACCCAAGTTGTGGAGTTACCAGTAATGTGGACAGCTTACCATCTGGCAGAATTTGCAGCAGCTGTTGCAAATCCCTCACCTTTTGCCATGTATCTCCATGGTTTCATTAACCTCTGCTATGGAGGTTTTGATGATTTGTCAATCCACGTCTCAAGCAGCCAGAAGGGGTCCTGTTTGCTGGCATTGTGCAGAGCTGTGGCCTCTCTGCTTGGCAGCCAGGACTATGCAGCCCCTGCATGTGGCAGAGCCAGTGGCAAGCACAGCATGCCAGCATGGCCAGCACTAGCCTTCAGCTGCATAAAGGGGCACGAGCTGAGAGAGAGGAGGAAGTTGGCACAGGCACAGCATGAATTGGTGAAACTCTTGACCAGTGGAGGCCAGTCCTGCTGTTGACAGGTGTTACGGAGTGCCACCACTGAGCCTGGCAGGAACAGCACTTGCGGGTTCTTCGGCAACAACCCTGTACAGCTTGTGCCAGCGAAGCTTCAGTTTGGCATAGGAGGTACTTTGGACCGGGCAATTGCACACCAAACTGTTCATCTTGGTTCAGTTTTAAGTGGATGGCAACCAAGTCTTTACCACCTTGCAGCTTTTTTAACTCTCTGTGGTGGCTGATTTTGTTGGTCTTGTTACTAGCTCAGAATGATTTGTAAGAATTTACCCCATTGGAGTTCGTACTTAAGATTAGTCACTGGATAGGGCCAAGAGAATGTGAATGGCCTGCCCAAATAAGTGTTATGTTTTAACAATACTTATCCAGATGTTGCTTCTACTAGGTTCTGTCCTGGATAGATCTCTAGTACTCTCAGCCCTTCATTGTAATCTCTTTGTTTCTGTCCTTCTAGTGAGGCCAGCTTGACCTGCTCTTCATGTACTGAGAATTTCTAATTTTCTTTTAAGTATGCGTGTGAATTGGTTGCTGATTTCCAGATGCAGTTTTGGTGCTGTGCCTAGAAGACTCTGTAAGGCAGGGTGTATCTGTATGTGTGTGTGTGGGTGTGTGATATGTGGTGACCATGGGACTGCTGATAGTGCCAAAAAGGTCTGAATCTGGTTTTTGTGCCTCTGTCTCCAGTGTTGCAGTGCAGGTGCATATATGTCTGTGATGTGCTTGCAGCTGAAAGTGGAAAAACATTTTTTCCTGTGGATCTCCTCCTGGTACTCAGCATACTGGTGATGCTACTCCAGTGCAAATAATGCTTAACTTGTTCTTCATGGATTCCCAGTGAGACATTAAACTGGAGTCTCTAAATTACCCATGACCTTGCATGAGAAATGGGAAGGTTCAGTGGCAGCACCAGTCCCTGAGACTACTGGGGCCAAACAGGGACATAGTCATTAGGAAACAATTAAATGCAAAGCAGATTAAGAAGGAAATGGCTTCCCCAGGGACTTTTAACCAGGTTCCTGCTTAGCCCATGGAATTATCTTCAATTTTACTATACATTTCTGTCCCTTGTGAACCACTTTTGATGCTAATGCTCTAAGCCCCTCAGTTCCCAGCACTTTTTTATGGCCAGAAGATAGGGAGTGTTTTACTACTTTTTCATGAGGTGGCAAGCAGTAGATGGGAATTCACTGTGTGTCCTGAGGTTAGTTGACATCTCCCTGGATCTCCTGTCAACTAGGAGATACGAGAACCCACTTGCCAGATGGCACACATCACCATCCCTCAGCAACAGCCATTTTTCATTCTTTCCCCTGCCTGAGGCAGAGATGAACCTGCTTATGTGCTTAGGCTTTATGTCTTTCCCAATGGTTGCTTCATTTCACCACTGATGGCTCAACCACATTGGAAACTCAATCTTTCTCTGAAGTTAGGGGTCCTTTCCTGGTGTGTGGGCCCTTTTCCTGCATATGATGGTACTGCCACTGTACTGATGTCAAGGGCAGTGGTAGCCATGGTTGGCTCCAAGACATCATGTGCCTGTAGGTCTAGTGTCAGGAGCATTAGGGGAGATATGACCTTTCTTCATTTCATGTCTGTTTCATTAAATGATTCTGGACATCTTTGCACATGTAAGCTTGGGCATTTCTTTTCATTTCAACTCCTGCTTGCACTGGGCCAGAGGAAGGAGGGCAGCCTGCTCAGTGCCATTTCCTTATCTATTGTTTTCTCAACAAAACATTTTATTCTATAGAAGGCTACATTTCTCTGACATTCTTCTGCCTCAATGAATGTTGGCCCTTCACAGTGTTTGTCTCCTCAGTACCAAGTTAGCCTATCATGTGACATTTCCAGCGGTGTTCCTCTCAGTGTAGCATCTGGATGTCTTGGCTGACACTTCTTCATCGCTGACATCAATTTCTGTTGATCTGCTGTCAGTCAGGAGGTGTGTCACAGCATGCGATTTGTTTAAGGGTTGGTATCAATTCTGAGTTGTCAGTGTGGTGAGAGGCTTGCAATGGGTCAGTTGTCTTGCAGATTTTGGCACAAGTGGCCACAGTTGGAAATCTTGAGCAGGACATCTTTTTGTTGTTTTCCTCTGTAAGACAAAAGGTTACTGCTGTGAGTTTTGGTGGTGGTTTTTTCTTTTTTTTTTTTTTGTAATGAAGAGGAGACAGCAAGGAGAAAAAGGATCTGTGGTCAAGCTATCTCAGAAGACAGTGGGAATCCATTCTTGAATTAACTTTGTTGGCTACAAAATTGCTTTGTCAAGGACAAGCCATTTGGGGAGGTTAATTAAATGTCCTCCTTTTCAGAGCAGAATGAGGATGTTCTCCTCATTCGAACTTATGTTTATTGGGCTGTCAGTACCTGGGCAAATATTTGGAAAGTGCAGCCTTGTGCCACCATCATACAGAATACGATTTACTTGCTCCTTGAGGCTCTTCTTGCCTTTGCTGTGTTTACTTCTGACAGTGGAGTGGGTATTTTCAAAATGAGTTTTGTCTCATGGTGAAGTTGCACAGCTGAAGGATCTTGGAAAAAAGAGGAATGAATGTACATGTGTGTGTGTTTCCAAAAATAATCTATAGTTTCTAGATAGTTTAGACCAATGAAATAGTCTGTGTCTTTGGACTTCCCTTGTGATTCAGTAACACTATGTGCCTTAAATATTAAGTGATGTCCTAAAATAGTTTCTCCGTGATGGAGGTGGACTGCATCTGCAGAGAGAAGTCCTTAGGAACTCTCCATGGCATTCCTTCAAAAAGGCAACTGTGAATGAGGACTGTTCTCCACCACCGCCAGTGTGTGCTGTTGGTGGGTCTACTTGTGCTTCAGCCTCTGGTGAACTGAGGTGAGAAACAAATGAACTTTCCTATGAGACACGAAATAGCCATTAGGTGGCAGTGACTTTCTGTCACCAAACTAAATGGGAACCAGTAATAGAGAGGTGAAGAGCTTCAGAGCCCATCCACAGTCCCTGAGCTGATGATGTTTAGTTGCCCTATTATGTGCTCCCCAGGATCTCTCTTCATCTAAAAGGCATGGTCAACATTAATGCAGTCTAAAAAAGCTACTATCAGGGCCAGCTGGTGGCTTGATGACTCTACATTTGAGCACTGCTGTCTAGCAAACTTCCTGCCAACACATAAAGCATGAAAGCTTTGTGCTGAAAACATAACAAGCTGTAAAATAAATCTTATAATTATGAGACACTTCCTTTTCCTCCTTGTGCTTTCTGGAGTGGTGTCAGCTGAATGCTCTGGCCATAGCATCTCTAGGTTTTAATTGTGTAGCATTAAAAAGGTCCATTTTTTGTGGGATCTGTGCCTATGAAACTAGATGTTCTTCAGTCATCTGCAGTGATTTATTCAGAGAAATGGCTCATCTACCGTGACATTTTTGAAGGAGGAAGAAGGAGAGAAGTGAGGGTAAGGAGGCAGTGCCTCATTTATTGCATGTTTTTTCTCCTGGCCGTGCACACTCGTCCCTGAAGTGCTTTGCTCCAGGAACATAAGTGGGAATTGTCGTGCACTCGGCGTGCCTGAGCCGTCCCTCTCAGCTTCCCAGCGGGAGTGACACAATGTGCCTGGGGAGCATTTAGCTGTCTCTCCTCCAGGTGGGGCTATCCCGTTTCATTTAAATCCCTGAGGCCCTCATTGCTTTGCTTCCTTAGAGCTGTTGAAGAGGTACATAGTAGCCAGAGTAGTATCTGAAGAACATCTCTTCTGGTGGAGTGGGGACACCATTAGGAAGTCCTGGGAGGATGCAAGCTACAAGGAGCTTGCATCATAAGAAACATTATAGAAGGAACAAATGAGAAGTGGAGAAATAATCAGATTTTACTTAGTGTTTGAACAATGCCTTGGGTACCAGTGTGAAATGGACACTCCAGTGCAAAGTCAAGAGGTATGGCAAGAGATGGTGTCTTCTGAGGAGCTCATGGTCATGGTTGATTTGCCTAGATTTTCACCCTAAATGTGAGTGGTGCAAATACATGCGAACATGGGATTTCTCAGAGGCTGAAGGTCTGTGTAAAGAGGGAAGGAGACAAAAAGCAGAAATTACTTAGGGTGCTACTGTAAGTGATTTAGTGCTGATCCCATTGACACTGGATCAGGCCCTGATTAGGAGTGTTTTCTTAATGAAGGACATTGTAGCCTTGAACTACTGACCAGTTTGTATGCTTCATAGAACACAGAAACAGAATATTCTGAGTTGGAAGGGACCCGCAAGGATCATTGAGTCCAACTTTTAAGGGAATGGCCCATATGGTTGTTGGAGGCCACCTATAAAATCAGTAGAGCTGACAGGTAGCCAGTACTTAATCTGTTCTAAGAACAGGAAGACAACTGGCTTGAGAGTAAAAATAATCTTATCTGAGGCCAGGAAAAATAGGTACCCAAAAAGACATATACTTGCAATGCCAAAGTGGACTTCTGACATGTTGTTTTGTTTGCACTTTGAGTCCTTAGCAAGACCCATATTGTGGATTCTGTTCTCTTTTCTAAGGTTCTTGTAGTTAGTTTGCAGTGAAACACTATCTTGAAACACTCCAAATTAGCAGTACAAATTAGATGTAAAACCAGGGATGAAGATAATAGGTGGCATGCAGAGGATATTTCACGTATTAGTCCAGGCTGGAATTTCAGATCAGGACTAAATATTGTAGATTTGCTCTGCTAAAGCAGTGACCTTATCACATTCTCCCCAAAGTGCATCTGCTAAAAGAACGTGCTGGAGGGCAGCTCACAATTACCTTACCTGTCAAGCAAGTGTCTTCGTTTAGCCAGTTAAGTCAGTGGTGAGGGAATTGCTGTGGTGAGTGGTGTCTTGTAAGCACTCTTCTTGTTTGCAATGTGGGAGGCATCTTAGTGGGGTCCAGGCAAATCCTTTTAACATACCTAGGGGCTACGCTGTTTGCATACTTGAGGGAAAGTGTCTGTGAAAGGAACTGCTATATTCTTCCATCTGGTGTCCCAGGGTCAGGCAGAACTCTGTCAGGCCTGAGGAACCCCTGTGGACTAGGAAAAAAGGAAGCTATGTTTCTCTTGAACTAGAGTATTTGATGATTTAGTTCTAGGAATAAACTAAAAAGTATTGTTCGCTGTCAGGTTTTAAAGCTTGCTTTATTTACTAGTGTTCATGTGCCCTGCCTAGAAATGTGCATTTTTGTACATCTGGGTAGACACTGGACTAATATGTTTGCCTGTAGACATGTGCCCGTTTGTTCAGGTTGGAGTCCTTATAGTAAGGCAGCCATTTTTTGAACAGAATCAAAGGTTCAAAGATGGCGTTGGAAGGGTTAATCCAAGAAGGTAATCACATTCACTGCTGCACTAGTTAAGCCTGCTTTTGGTTCTGTAGAACTGGCTTGGGGTGTCTTTGTTTTTGTTGAGTTTTTTGTTTACTTGAATCTTTTTTGGCTTGAGAGTTCGTCTCAGTGGCTGCAAGTTCTGCTGATGGTGCACCATTCAGAGCAGCTTGCTGCTCCTTCCTCTGCAGTAGCATCATTTTGGCAGGTCTGACACCAGTAACAATTTGTTTTTGTCAGTGTACTGAGCCGATGTGACGTGGAAGAGGGCCACAGCCAGCAGATAAACAAGGGTTGTCTTTATAAAGCCTCCACTCTGTTCCGAGCTCCACTTTAACAAATAATTTGCATGTGAGCTTGCACATGTATGAACCTGCCCAGTATTTTATGAAATGCCTTCTGCCAAGCCTGAATCCATTTACTATGTTGCTAGTTTTGCTGAATTTAGAGGTAAATTCACTGAAAAGGTCACTACCAGAATTGCTTTTCAAAAAAACCCGTCTCTTAAATGTCTTTACTGCCTGTGCAGTCTTTGTTTGAAAATGTACTCATTTTGAGTTGCCTGAGAACTCTGTAACTGTGCAGTCTATTTGTTATTGTAGGGCTTTTCTGAACACAAGTTGTTTTTTACAGAACTGCTGAAGGGCAGCAGGCTTTGTTTATCGTAGGACTGTTGTGTGAAGAGAAGTAGGGACGATAAGCTTTTCTCCCTCGGGCCCTTTCCTTTGCCTTCACAGTCAGGCAGCACAGCCAGGCATTTCCAGAGCTCAGCAGGAGCTGTTTCATCTCCTCAATGCCCTGATATCACCTGTTCTGTCTCTCTTCTTCCTCTCCAGGACAACATCCCTGCTTCTATTTCGTGCAGTAAGCTGAGGTTTTGCTGTGTCAGTCTCAATTGGGAGTTATTCAGTGCTAATATACAGAATGGTGATTCTTGACTGGGAAATGTTAAATTGGAACGATGGCTCCTGAGTGATGGGGATTGAGAAACAGCAAGGCTGTTAGCTGGAACTGCACTGTCTTCACTTTGAGCTGGTGCTGAGTTCAGGACTGTGTGTTTGAAGACAAGAGGTGATTGCAATCTGGTGCATGTGAGGACCTCCCAAGAGCAATACCAGCTCCTGCTGGCCTGACTGGCAGGGTTGTATCCTCTGCAACTTTCCTTGACTTCTACTCTTACCAAAGCAGACTGAATCTGTACCAGAAGTGAGGGTGATGTTCGATTCTTTTAAACCTATGTTTTGATTTTAGGGTAGCAAGTGTTTGGTAGTGTGGTTAAGTACTGAGCAAAATGCACACAGAAGCAGCTTCATGCATGCATCTCTCCTGGTGTATCCCCATCTGAATGCATGCAGCTTCCCCCACTGGCCCTACACAGCTGAGCTGTCTGTTCACTCCTACTGCCATCCTGTACCAGGCCTGAATCAGCTTCCTGCCTGCTCCAGCTCTGCCCTTATCTCTGCCCACTGATGCCTCAGCCCTGGCTGCCACCTCCCTGGCCTCTGCCCTGCTGGTAGATTGGATATAGGTTTACCCCACCTGGCCTTGCATTCCTTGGTAATTCCTGTGGGAAAGATTTGCCACAATCCCAGTTTTCTGAGAACTGAGACCCAAGTGCTGGGAGGATACATTGCTGTACCCAGGCAGGACAGCTCTCCCTGGCTGTGGCTTTGCACACTTGTGTCAATAGCAGCCAAACCAGCAGGTTTCCCCTTCCCAGTCCCTCTCTGGAGTAGGATTCCCGACTTTGGCACAACTTGGTCCTCATCTGAGAAGATGAGCTCCACAATGTGTATGCCTTAGTTTTGTTCCTCACTCCAGAGACAATCAGATGTCTGGTTCCACAGTATGCTGAAATCCAATGAGCACACTGCCCAAGGAACTCTTCCATTTACAAATAGCCTAGAAACCCACTATATTTCCTATTAGTATGGATGGAGTGAACTGACTAATGCAAACATGTGAATTTTATTTGAAGGATACTCAATTTAAATAAATAACAATAAAGAGGTCCAGCTCTGTCCTTTTGCAAAATCTTTGAAATTATGGGATGTATGTATACCTAATAAAGGAAAGTTCCTTTAAATAGTGTTCACTGCTTATAATTGTTGGACATACATGTAGTAAATTAAAGAAGCAATGTATTGGTCAGACCGTTTAGCCACAGGACCCCCATTCCAGTGACAGATGCCCCTCCTTCCACCTGCATTGCTCAACAAATCTCATCTCAAGAGGGGAAATGAATTCTCAGTAGCAACATGCCTAGTAATTACCCACACTGTAATTCTGATGTGCAGTGCTGTCACCCACCATCAGGTGGGAGTGGAAAAGGCACTGCATTTTGTTGATGGTTGAACATTAGTTTTCCTCATCATTTTGACACCAGAGGTAATTGCCATTCCTGAAATATTCTCTCACTACCATTACAAAGCAACTGTTAGGGACAAACTAATTATGAAGAATCTCATTATGACAGATTAATAGGCCAGCAGAGGGGTTTTCTTTTTTTTTCTTTCAGGCAACTGAATAGTAAAATCTAACAGCTTCCATGTAACTGCTAGACACACATGCTTCTCTGTAAGCCAACAGATATTTTCTTAGAGATGGGAGATTTGAAAAACTGGAACTAGAGTATAGAATGGGTTTCCAAGCTTGCTTTTATTGAGCTTTGGTTTTCCCAACATTATGTGCCAAAATGAGCTAGGGTGGGGGCATTGCCATATGGAGGGGAGGTCTTCATGGTTGGTATTGGACCAGCGTCTTCTCTATGGGTCATGGTTGAGCAGCATCATGAAGGCTTGAAGTGAAGAATGCTGGACTTGTGAATTTTATGGATTTTAGAATAAGACACAAAGTGATTACCTGGACTGCTTTATTGCTACTAAGGGTTGTCTGTGTAAGGGAGACCAAACTAATGTGCTGGTTGAGTTCCAAGTGGCCAGTATGCTTCTTTCCCTCTGGAAGTTGCAGAATACCTGCTCCAAATTATTCTTATGGAATTCTCTAGGAGCTGTTGTGATGTGGCCCAAACGTGTCTGTTTTCTTGTAGTAGAGGGGATTGAGGCACCTTACCTCTCTGTGACTGAACCGTTCTGTCAATGCTCAGAGGAGGAGGACTTTGAAATATGTGTATTTCTCACTGGATGTGTAGCAATCCATGTAGGCTTGCTAATTGTGCTTTCAAAGAGGCAGTTAGATATGTATTTTGTGGCTGACTGGCTAGTATGGGGTGCTAGTGAGTGCCAGGTGCTGATGAGCAAACCATTAAGAGGGAGTCAATTATAGACTTCAAAATAGAAATAATGTCGATTTAAAGAAGCTCCTGGATGATGTCTGTTCATGTTCTCAGCTTTGCCTTGATGTCTCCCTCAAGTTGTCAGGCAACTACAGATCAAAGGATCTCTGTAGCTGGGACTGAGTCCCCTCTTACCATCTCCAGCCAAGTGTTTGTCACTGCAGCACTCTGTCCAGACAAGGAGCATATCTTCAGAGGTAATCAATGCACAGCCTCCATTCATGCCATGACCTCCTTAATGAGAGAACAGGGAAGTTCTGTTCTTGTTCAGAGACTGAATCAAGACCATGTTTATGTCATTTTCCATCTTCTCCGGCCTGCTGACATCAACTCCCAGTTTCACTGTCACTTCATTCTTCATCGGATCTCTGTGTGGAGTATGTAAATGCTTTAATATTAAATATTTGAGGCTAGATGTCATAGATAGTATTAGTTTTGGATTACTAGCATGTGCTTTAATTTCTTTGCTTCATGTCCATCTTGTGTAGTGCAAATTCTTTAATGTCCTTTTTTTTGCCATGCAAATGTTGTCTTTGGGAACATACACAGTGATTGTACTTGGCCAACAAGATCTGATTCTTTGGAGGATCTTTGTCAGTATTATTGTTCTGTCAGGTTTTGGCACCAATACCTTTTGTCTTGAGTTTACTATTTGCATTCTAGCCAAGGTCAGACATTGGCTATCTTTGACTGGCCTGTTGGTGGAGAAATGTTGAATATGTAGTTTTATATAAAGATGATATCAGTTTTATTCCCTTCACAACCTTGGTGAGCCACAGCAAGTGCAGGGGAGGCATGTACAATATTGTTCATTGTGATACCAGCTGCAGTAAAGGCAATTGGCTCTGGTACTGCTGGAGATAATTCCTTCTGCTTTTTGTGGGAGCCTCACCTGGGGTCTCCTTTTGTTCATCTCAGTTTGGTGCCATGTTAGATATTCGTGTTTTACTTCACTGAATTGCTATCTCATGGTATTTTAAAGTGGCACTCTGGTAGTCATTATAGGTTCTCTTTCTTCCTTGTGTTCCTAGCAGCTATAAGGATTCAGTAGACCAAATGCTACCTTCACTGGCACCCACATGAGCCAGTTTTATCCAAATTCTGCTTCCACTGACACCTGCAGAAACCTGTTGTTTTCAGTGAGAAAGCACAGGAGTGGCTGCAAGAAAGGGTTGGACCTTCTAATTGCAGTTTAACAAGTCTACTGTGTATGAATCAGAAGAGACACCAGCCCAGTCTCCCATACTGGTGACATTGATGGGATGCTAATAGGCACCAGCTGCCTTTCTAGGTGCAGAGCTGTGTAGTGTCAACTAGATGAAAAAGCTGGAGTTATTTGTATATTTTCACTGAAGTCAGCAACTCTGATGGGTACCCAGAAGGGAGCAGACCTGCTGAGTAACAAAGGGACATTCCTTGTGATTTTTTTTCTTTTTTGACACAGGCAATTTTTTGAACATAGAACCGCACTTTGCCGTTGGTGATGACTTATTGGCACCGCAGCCACTTTCCCTGTTCGATGTGGTGCTATGACAGTCACTGCAGTTTTTTGGAACTGACAGCGTAATCCCATGGTTGTTATCTTTCCTGACTTCCTCGTCAATCCAATTTAATCACTTGTAGGTATTTCATGTGTTACTGTCTCTTTCGTCTTTAGGCATCCTGTTCCTGTGGGAAGAGGTCTGTACTTTAAAGGTCAGAGCTTCTCAGATTAAAGAAGGGGGAAGGAATCTGTCAATTTGGTAAGGGGCTGCATTCTCTTTAGAGGCACTGAAATAAGAGCCCCTCTTTTGGGGGTTTGTCACCATAGTGAATTCTGGTGTGTCTGCATGGCTATAAGAGAGGGAGCCAGCTTGCTCTGCTCCCCTGGCTGTTGGAGTGACTTGCCAGGAGAGAAGTTACATATGTACAAGGGGGAAAAGCTGCTGTTGCACAGTTTAATTGCCTGACGTTGACTCAGATAGGTCCTGACTAGAGGTCAGCTGTGACGTGCAGCTGGTAGGGTGGGATTCGACTGTTGGGAAGAGAAAAATGCCAGCCCAGATTCTTCAGCATTGACAAAGTGGATGTGACGATTTCTTCCCTCCAGCTGCAGCAGCTGCCTCTGTGCTTCCTACTTTTCTGCACACCCACAGTAGGAGAGCAGACTGTGAAGCTACCCTGTCTGGACCCTCAGCTGACCTAGATGAGATTTAGTTGAGCTTTCTCAATGGTGCTTGGGCCATCCATCCTCATAAAACTTACCTTTCAGTGTGCCTTTCAGTCTGTCTTCTGCATGTTGAGGCTTCCTGTGGAGTTCATGACTTTTCCAGCTCTATTTTATTGCAGGATGGAGTATGGGAACTCAGGGAACCAGCTGTCAGGTCTCCATGTTCATTCCTGCTGCTAGGATTCTTCACTTAGCCTTGAAAGCATATCCAAATCCGTATGAGCTCAGTGACAGCTAGTTGTTACTGTGGCCTTGTTTGAGCTCTTCCTCCCTGTCTCCCCATGGCCCAAGACCAGCCCTCACTTCCCATGCTACTACCTTTCCACGGTCTTCTTACATGGAAGTAGCTGTCTGGAGAATGTTCTCCTTTCAGGTCATTTTTACTGCACAATGTAATTTCTTGCTATTCCGTCAATAGTATGTGGTTTCTGCAGGGTGTGTCAGCAGCTCCTGTTTAGGGAGCACTTCTGAGTGTAATACACATCTTGGTTGATACTGTTGCTTACAGCAACTGAAAACAGCAAATGAAACAGGGCTTCCTAGGACTGATGGGAAGGTGTGAGAGCAACCCCCCTGCCCCCAGCTAACACAATGCTAAATAAGATGGTATCTTTACAGTGTTCAGCTTGTTTTCACTGGCATCCCATGTGGTTTGATCCAAGCTGAAGCGAGTTAATTTTGTTAGCCGGATTTTGAGAAGTGCTGTGTCAAATTTATTATCATTTCACCTGCCTCCGTGGAGCTGCAGGCTCTGTGATCAATGGATCAAGACATGTGCCTCGTTTCATTGCGGCTTCTGTGAATGTCTCTGTGCCTTCTGCAGACATGCTCTTGAATTACTTTCTATCCTACTTGGGTTCTCTGCAATGAAGCACAGAACCGATCTATTTGTATATCAGCTATCAGGACAACAAGGCACTGAATGCTCTTTTATGAACCTGCTGTCTTTGCTAGTACTATATGGTTATGTGTATGTGGGTCTGATCCTTCTGTCTTGGGCAAATCTGATCTGATCTTATCCTCATGTGTAAGTAACTATTCATGATAATATATGTGCTCCACAAGACAGCCTGTGTGAAGGACCTCTTGAATAGTCACAGGGTAAAACAGCCTCAAGAGCAGAACCTTGTTCACCAGAGGTAAAGTCTGTGGGTGTAGGGAACTCAGTTTGACTCTCAGACTCCTGCTATAGGCATGAAGTTCTACAGCCCAGTTATTTTAGCATGTTATTTGCCCTTTGTCTCTGACCAGCCCTTCCCTGTGCTCCTTGTTTTCCTGGCTTGGGAGACTTACACAGAACAGTGTGTTATAACACAGAGGTGCGTAGAGGGGAAACAGCTGCTCTCTTCTGATTTTTATCCTGAACTGCCCCACAGATAACTAATTGCAGCTTAGTTGCTTCTATTAGCTATTTACCTAAAATTGAGCTGGCTAATGAAAATGTTTCTAATTAATACGAGGCAGATTAAAACTCATTACAGCAAGGTCGTCAGTAATGAGAGATAATCGGAGCACAAATGACCGAGCTTGGAGTAAAATGAAGATGGAACACAAGCAGGCGATTGGTGCTGGTTGTGCATGCACCAGCCAGCAAGGGCAGGGTTCAGCAAGGTGACTGCTGGTGCTCTGCCCTGCAGTTGAGAAACGCTGCTTCCTACTCTCCAGAGCAGCTTGGGAGTGACTGGCCAAGGAGGTGGACCTCAGCCTAGTGTAAAAATGTTTTTTGAACCAAGTGGCATCTCACACTAGTGGTTTGTTGCTAGGCCAGCCTTCAGTCACCTATAGGAACCAAGCTGTGAACATGGGGTTTAGCAGCAAGGCTTGGGGAGAATGTGTAGCACAGGTGGGATGTCAGCACTTGTGTGCACTTGTATGTGGAAATTCAGAGTCCTGATAGCTCGGAGGGTGTGAGCTGCATATCTGTTCAGTGTCAAATGTGTTGGCCTAGGTTTGGAAGAGTCCATTGTGGTCTCCAGGAAGTTTTGCATGAATTATGAAATGTGTTTGCTTTAAGTTCAGCTACATGTAGCACTACTGATACAAGGCCACAGCACCAACCCCAGATTTCAGCTGTCTGTAGGCCTACTGTCTATATTCTGTTAGTACCGAGTTTACTGGCCATCCTGCTAGTTGTGTGACTCCTTGTTTCTGTGTTTATGAAACTGAGAAGCTAAGAAGTTGTCATTTTAGTCAGGGATCATCTCCATCCTTAATCCTTTCCAAACAATAAAGCTCTCTTTCTCACTTTCTTTCTGTCCCACAGTTGGTTCCTTTCTGGCAACCAACTGTTGTGCCAGAATTTCTGAAGGATCTTATTAAGTTATACATCACTCACAAAAATAACGAATTATTAGGTAGTGAGGTACATCGCACCAGGACTTACTCCAATTCCAGAGGCGTGGATCTATCCATCATTGGCAGTATGATCAGTTGCTATTGGTATAAGGAAGCATTTGAATGGCAAATATCTAGTGTGCCTATGAATGAGGTTTTGTAAAAGGTAAGTAGTTAAGATAATGCAAAAACCAGGCAATAACAATTCCGTTTAGAGTTGTGTGTCTTCCTGCAGCATCCTTGCTGCCAGTCAGTTTGATTACCAGGCTGCTAGTTAGTGAAGGCTGTAGTAGTTTATATTTACTGTATGCTTATTCAGATTAATTGAAAGAGGAGATAACAGCCCCTTAGACAGAACTACACTGTCACTGAAATGGGTTCTGCATTTTGTATTGCTGTTTTTAAAGCACCCAAGTACCCTGTTCATATCACCAATAGCTGTATCCTCCCTTAGCATCTTTACAAATCTTTTGGCATGGCCACTGATTTCAGTTTCTCACTGTGTTAAACTGAGGTGGACATCTTTTCATTTTTCTCTGGTTTGTGCTGTCCTGGGTCATCCAAAGCTGTTTCTACAGTTTTGCTAGTCCTGTGCATATGGCCCTCTTATTATTGGGGGCGAAAGAGAAAAGGACTATGAACAGATTTCTTTCCTATATTCTCTAACATGTCTTTTCTCCCTACCCAACTGTGTCTTGGCAATACCCACCACAAAGGTGATGACATCCTCCTTTCCCTCTGTAGGGAGTCCAAAGGACAGCCTGGCTCTTCCAGTCCAGTCTCCTACTGCAGGCATTTCTGGAAGAGTCTTCTTGTCTAGGATGGCTGACAGCATATATGCTTGGGATGCTTCCACCCTCTGTATGCTACAAGTTTCTTTCCAGCATCCCAAAGGCTTAGTATGAAAGGCCATAAGCAGCAGTTCTGTTGTTCTGTGGAAGGAAAGCAAGAGTTCATCATCAATGTCACAAGTTCTTCAAATGGCAGGTAATTTAGTGAATATGGAAGACCCATGGAAACAGGTTGACCTCAGCAGAAGATTTAACCAGAATTTGGGGGCTGGATACACCAGATAGGTTCTATAAAGGTTTTAATAATGTACCCTGCTTGCATTCTCTCATTGTGGCCAGACAGTAGGGTAATTTTTGTCTTGATGCCTTGAGCAATAGTGTTTAAAGCCCTTTAGACATTTTATTACCTATAATGTTCTTACGAGCCTGTAAAACGGAGAATAGCGATCCTGAGTTTTGTAAAGAGCTTTGTAAAAGCACTTTTAGAGATGAAAACTCCATATAAAATCAGGTATGGTTGTTTTATCATAAATATCTAAAGCCTTTCTGAATTCCATTAAGCTCTTGGCTTCTCTATCCTCTGACAGTGAGTGCCACTGGTTAATGCTGTATTGTGCAAAATGGGATGTAAAAAAAGAAACAACTTAAAAATGGTTGTTGTTTTGTGGAATGCCCTATTATTTGTGGGTTTATGAGAGTTGGAAATAGGAATTGAAGCTTTTCTTTTTTTCATTATTACTTACAACTTTTCTCTCTTATGCATCGACTCTCTGCAATCTAAACAGTCTCCCAGCATTTCAAGTCTCTTTTTTAATAGACTCTTTTATATGACATGGTCATATTTCCCCTGTCTTGCTCTGTCCTTTTTTATTTATCTAACTCTTTTTTTCTGATAGGATGTCTAGAATCCAGAGTGGAGTTGTACATTCAATTTTTACAATAGTGTTTTGATATTTTTAGTATTTTAATCTTTTTTATCACAGTCAAACAAGTTTGTTTTTTTTTATTTTCCTGACTCACTCTGTGCATTGAGCAGGCTGAACTGTCCACAAGAATGTGATCCAAGTGTTGGATGGTTCTAGTTAATTGAGAGTCCAGCAGTGTGTGTGGGGAGAACAGACTGCACCTCCCAGTATGTGTAACCTTGCAGCCATCTATGCTGAGGGTGAGATTTCCCGATGTGTTGATTTTTCACCTGCCTTTGGTAGGGACTTGGCAGGGCTTATTTTTCCACAGTGGTGAATAATATCTCTTACATCTCATGGAATTTTTGTCACTGTACTATGCTCTCCTTTGCCAGATCACTAGCAGGAAAATTAAACTTTGGTATAATGGGATGCTTTGCTGTTTGTTTTTGACAGTAATGCAGGTCAATCTTTTTATGGTAGAGAGCTTCTTCTGCCTTCCGTGCACTACCTGGACCTCTTCCCCTTTTCATCATGTTTCTCTGTTTCCGGTGCTAGTTCACCCTCCCTGGAAGTAACAATGAATGCAGGTCCTAAGACAGACAAGGCTTCTGCAGGATCATCTAATCTAAAAATGCTCAGAGTAGGTTGAAATGAAACAGCACTAAATGTTGCAGCTTTCTCCTAATTGGAGCGTGTTCCATTGCTGCCGTCTGTAGTGCTGGGTTTCTGAGCTGGGAATGGGATAAAATGAGCAAGTGATCTTCTTGTAATTCCAGTAATTACTGAGTTTTCCTTTCATTCTTTGTGAGGCTATTTATTGAAAGCCACTTGAAAGTCCCAGTAAATACCTCTTTTCTAATACCTCTTTTCTGTTGGCTATTGTATTAACAAGCTCACAGTATTTTGGTGGACTGGTGAGGAATGATTTTTTCCCCTCAAAATCCCTGTTGGCTTTTTGTCAACCATATCACATTTAGCTAGATGATTTTTACTATTCTCTGTAATTATAGTCTCAACTAATTTAGTTGATACAGAATTAAAGCTTGCAGGACTATAGTTTCCCAGATTAGTCTAGATTTTTCTTAAAAACAGGGCAACATTTATTCTCTTTCAGTCCTTTGCACGTTAACAGTTTTAATATGAGATTTCCTTTTATTATGGTTATTAGCATCTCAAATACTTTTTGAATTAATCTCTAATTTTTATGTGATTGAGGCTTTCCAGATGTTTTCTGGAGACACTTTTCTTGAAATACTGTCTTGGAGAGTGTATCTCCATTGTGAGCAGTGATGAGCAGGCTGTTCTGTCTGCATTCCTAATCCTCATTTCACATTCTGCCTGCTAAGAGCAAGGTATTCCTCCAGAATTGGGATATCTTTTCTGAGGGATTTCATAGTAGGACTTGCTTCCACCGCTTACTTTACTGTATGGTAAACATATTTAATATATAAATATCTCTTCAGTGGCCTTTCTGAGCACTTTTGCCACCAGGTCTTGTCACCAGATATCAAATACTGAAGTTCTCACTGGCAAATTTTAGTTTGAGTATTTTATTTATTTAATTAATTAATTCCTTTATTTTTAAGACCAGATTAGCACCTGCCAGTTTATGATATCTGCACATCTGATGTTCTGATGAACAGTTCTTTGCCAGTAATCTGTGTGAGTAAAGGCTCCTTCCGAATAAACCAAATTACTTGCGAAACCAGGTCTGCTTGTACATCAAGCATAAATTAAAATACGTCCCTTTGCAGCTCTGCTTGCTGAGTATGTGCTTCATCCCAGAGATGCCTCCTCTCCACACCTAAGAGTTGTTTCAGAGTTTTAATAATCGGTGTTAGTACCAGTCTAACTGAGGTTTAGGTAAAGCAGAGGAGTCTGATAGCCATGTGGGCCAATGCAGAATTTGTCCTGCTGAAATTTGGAGAAGGGATGTGAGACAGAAAGAGATGCCCATGTGGACTGAGGGAAGAGCCACGCACACAAACAGCATTTGCGATCTGAAGGGCTTTCTGCCGGAAGCTTGTTCTTGATATTCCTCGGTACGTGAAATGCTTCCATTCTTTGTAGTGTGCTCCTGGGGGTGGTGCATACTAGTACATCTGTGTAAAACTAGAACTGTAAAACACTAAAACTGGTGTTGTTTCCAGCTCTTTCCTCTGATAAAAAGAATCTTCGAAGTATTTCTTGGGCAACAAAGAGCAGTATCTTGGAGAAAAGTTCTGAGCCATTCTGGGGATTTCCATTTACCTTGCATTTTCTTCAAGGTGGAACAGAAACGTGGGCCACCACTACTGGACACTGTAGTAGGAATGTGATGCTCTTTCTTTGTCTGTTATTAGGGGAATGCAGTCTATCAGACAAAAAAGTGCTGCATCTGGACTATGACCTATTTTGGGGAGATCCGAGAAAATAACAGAGATCATTAAGAAAGTTTTCCACTAAAAACCCTGATCTGGTAGATAAGCAGAGTCCTTGGAAGCTGCATTCACAGTCCTGATTCATGCTGACTGTATTTCTGCTTCTAATGCAGAGTGGAGTTTTGTGAGATGTAGGAATACAGATTTACTTTTTCTGACACAAGTTGCTTGATTATCTTGTCTCTCTAGAAGTTCTGGAGCTGGAATTCCCTGGTCCAGCCAACCAGCCAGGGCATCTATGTCTTAGGAGTTTAAGCCAAGCTAGTTGTGAGAGCATTGTGGAATATGCTTTGCAGGGGGTTTTGTTCTGTTTTGTTCCGGGAGCCCTCTGTAAGGGTCCCTTTGTCCAGGACTGCTGCATCCATGACACCAACCAGCTTCTCAACAATGTGGATAAATAAATTTGTGAGGCCAAAAATTTCCTCTCACCTTGTGCTAGAGGAAAGAGGGGCTATTGCCACCTCCTTCTCAGCAATAACCCACATGTGAAGATACACCCTGTATGCAAGTGTGTCTACAACCAGTTGGATTTTCAGTTGGATTCTCTGCCCTGAGGTGGCTGCTTGGCCTGATACCCAGCACTGCACTACAGCCCCAGGATGCTGCTGCTGTGCCCTGAGTCATTCTGCAACTGGAGTAATTTGATGGGCTCCTTCTGTGCGTGGGCGATCTCAGGGCCCTATGCTGGCCTGAGCTCAATGCTGGGAGCTCAGTGCTGGTTTTCTTGGAACGTATCTGTAAGAGCCTTGCCCCTGTTTCCTGCCAGTGCCTTTGGCTATGGCTGCTCAACACCGTGAGGTGTGCGGCTGGCCACCACTCTCCTTCACTGCTGGCAGGGATTTTCCTACACAGCTGGAGGCATTGGGTAGAGGGTGACTATTGGAGCTGCAAAAAAGCTGTTTTGCTGTGATGGGCTGCAATCCTGGTGCTGTGACAAACAACCCAGCTGTACTGGCTCCCTCTCTCCCTTTCTCTTTTATCCCATTACTCCCACCCTGGTTTTCTTGCTGTCTCATCTTCTGTTACAGCTTCGTTTCCTCGTTCCTTTTTGACCTCTTTTTGTCCTTGCTGCACACAGGGAAGGAGAGCAGGAAAAGAGCCAGGGCAGAGGCTTGTTCCAGCAGGAGCTTCATAGCTGTTGTGTAAAATGCAGGAGAATGATGTGGGAGACTTGAGGCATACTCATGGGTGTTATTTGCAGCCTATATATGTGTGAGTGTTTTTGAGCTGGCAATATGCTAGGGGAAGCTCACTCACCTAGCATGAATTACACTTGCCCGTATATGCCCACCCAGGAAAATGCGTGGGTACGTGTGCATCAAACTGTCAAGTCTCATACTGAGGGCAAGACTTGCACATTAGGCTTTCTCCTCACACTCCCCTAGGCCTGTGTTTCATGCACTTGCAGCTCAGCATTCAGTCTGCCCCTGACACATTCCCAAATGAGAGACACTCAGCCTGTCCGATGATGTGACATGGCACTGCTTTGCACAGAGAGAAAAGATAGCTACTGAATGGCATGGGTGTATGTGATGTTCATGAATGTTTGTGGTATTGTTCCTTTTTGTCACCTACTTCAAGGTGTTTTGTGGAGTCCATCACCACAGGATCTTGTGCAGTTGAAGGCTGCAGACACAGGATTTGACCTTCAATGACTTCTGACACAGAAGCCAGAGGAATGAGGACACTTCATGCAGATTGGTGTCAGGCGTTAACAGGAGATGGGTGCACAGTTATTTTTTGTTATTGATCTGCTTAGGTTTTATTAATGTATCAGGGTAAATTTATATGAAGTTCATTAAATACTATTCAATATAGCTGTGTCCTTGGCAGGAGGCTTTTCTAGTGACAGTAATAAAGGGAGAATAAATCATTGTCACTGAGGGATATGGTGGCTGGTATATTCTTGAGAAGCAAAATGAACTATAAGAGCTGAAATACAGACCAGGCAAGTGATTGGCAATGGGTTTTGTCATTTGGTAGTTATATTTTGGCCACTGTGAGCACAGCTGGCAAGGCTTCTAACACTTAGTTGCTCATACAACTGTCACTGCAGACTTTGTTGTCAACGTAAGCAGTAAGACCCAAGACCTGACTGGACTGGAGGGATGTAATTTCCCGTTGTGCATGTCAAAGTGAGGTGAGGAAGATGAAGAACAGCCCACATATTGTCCTCCTCACTGCCAAGGATGAGATCTGTAATGAGCATGCCAAGGAGAGATCTGTAATTTTGATTTTTAACAGACTCTTCTTCTGAGCTCCTGGAAGTTTCTGGGATGGTGTCTGTGGTTTTCTTCTCATTTTAATTCACTACACTTATGCTAAGAGTCTAACATAATGGTTGTGGTCGTGATTTTTGTCTTTTGACAAGGAGTTTCCAAACTGTGCATCATAGTGTGGAATCATGGTGGCAAACCAGTGCTGCCCTATGGCCAGACATTTTATTCTGTGCAAAATAATGGGCCAAATGGGATAAAAACTAATAATAATGGGGCAAAAACTAATGTGCTGTTACTGATTATGGTGCCTATACAAACAAGTGTTGGAGCCCTTTATATTCTGGAGCATCTTGTCCTGGTCTGGTTCAGACCCTTTAAATCCAGCCAGAGTCCTAATAGTGAACTGACGTGTTAGATGGTGATGCCCAGAATCAAGAAAGGAAATCCTTGGTCTGCTTAAATATTGGACAAAAAAAGGTACATATGTGGACATGTGCACATAACAGACAGCAAAAGGGCGTGACTGATGTTCTGGTCTCTTTGCAGGTGCACCTGCGCTCTGCTGAGCGCCTCCGGGAGTTGTGCTGCTCCAACCGAGGCACCTTTATCAAGGTGGGACAGCACCTGGGAGCGCTGGACTACCTCCTGCCTGAGGAGTACACCCGCACCCTCAAGGTGCTGCACAGCCAGGCCCCGCAGAGCACCAGGCAAGAGATTGAGCAAGTTATCCGTGAGGATCTGGGCAAAGAGGTAGGGGCAGCCATAACCTGTTCTGGCTTCTCAGGCCTCAGCAAGCCCTGGACAGCTAAAGGAAGGAAAACAGCAGCTAGAGAAAGGAAAAATGCTGTTTCTCAGTTTTAAGAGATACCAAGGGGAGATACTTCTTCCATGCTTCTGGGTGAAGGCCATGCGAGTTTTCCCTGTCCATCAATGGGCATTATTGGCAGGCTTTGGTGAGAAGATAATGGAGGAGTAAGGGTGTGAAAGGTGCCAGATGAAAATGGCAGCACTCAGCAGAGCAGAGTACTCTGTATGCCAAGATGAACAGGGTTGCTGGAGGTCAGGATGGCGGGCTGTCTGCCACACTGAGGAGTGGGAGCTGGAGGTATTGATGTTCAGGACAAAGATATATTGGCAGAGCTCTGTGAGGGATGACTGCTCTCCCCTGGCTGCACTAGACCAATTCCAGCTAGCACTGACAGCCCTTTACTTTCTCGAGCCCCTAATTAACCCCCAAAGAAAATAATAGCATAAATCACTTTTGGTGCTGCAGTCAGGTAACGCAGTGGCTCAGGAGTCAGTGCCATCATTAACCCTCAGCAGCCCACAGCACTCAGATCAGTAGGTAGGTAACTGTGTTCATTAGATATAAGGGAAGTAACCACAGTAAATTATAGAGGGTGTTCTGCTACTTTGCATCTTCCTCTTTACAAGATCTCCCCTCACACTCTAGCCCAGGTTGAGGAGAGGCATTTCAAGGATCACAACTGACACGGTAAGGAGGGAGGCAGGAGGCAACAGAGGCAGCAGTGTGCAGAGGTGATGCTAGGGAAAGTGTGTGTGAGGGGGAGGAAGACAGAAGGTTGAAGGAGCGAGGCAGTGTGTACATCTGTTCTTTCTCATATATAGAGGTTTTTGGGGCTGTTTTGGTTGTTCTGGCCTGTCTGACTGTGTGGTAAGGAGATGTGTGGGAAACATAAGGGAGGTGAAGTATTTGCACCTAGAGGGTATAATATGGGCAGATTTGAATGGGGTGAGTCTGTCTATGTGTTGTTTAAGAGCCTACATATTGTCTAGCCAGGAATGGCCATTAATATTTCCCTACAGTTTAATGGCAGGTTTAATGTCAGCCCCCAGTCTGCACCTTGCTCCCTCTACCAGCATTCCATCGTTGTAGCATGGCTGGTACCAGCAGTGTTTCATAGCTCAGTGGACAGATGGAGTAGAGCAGCCTGGCTGCTCCCTGCAGGCCTCTGCCTCCATGGGCTTCCATGAGGCAATCTCCCTTCCGCAGGAGCTGTGGAAAGCCACCCCAAAGTTAACCCAGATTAAATTACCACACTAGCCACCTCTGGCACAGTTTGTGTGCTATCTCTTAAAGGCTGATCTCTTTAAGGCTGAAGTAGGTGCTCAGAGGTGGGACCCTTTCTCTCAAGTGTGTGTTCAGCTGCCACTGATAATCCCTGGTTTCTTTGTGCTTCTTGGGAGCTAGACAAACGTTCCATGCCTCACTGATTCCCAGTGAAGCAGCTTGAATACAGTCTCCACAGCAACCTTACCTTGTAGCATTCACTTCCTTCACATGGCCAGTGCTGGGCAATATTTAATTTTAAAGTTGCAGAGGGAAGGAGGGTAAAAAAAGGTAGAAATGGGAAGAAAGTGATGGAAAGGAAATGGTGACAAGAGAAAGAGAGCAATGATAAGAGATAAATTAAGAGAATAACATGTATAAAAATAAAGGACCTTGTAAAACTGGGCAGTATTAAAAGCTGATGTAAATGCCCATATTAATAGTTACAAGGTACCAAATCAAGATATTTAAAACCAGAAAGGATTTGGGAACCTAATGCACCAAAGCTGTCATTGCTGGAGCGTAGAGGGTTTAATAGGGTTGCTTCAGGACCAAATTTAATTCCAGTGTAGCTAGATCCTCAGTATATTTTACATATTATATACTTAGCTGAAATATAGGTGCCAGAGCGGCAAGGTGGAGTATCAGAGCAGAGAAGAGTGTAGAGTGGGATCTTGACATTTTCTCTCCTGGGGCCAGCATCACACCTGGGAACTTGCAGGTGATTTCAAATAGAAGAAAAAATGGCAATAAGGGAACCTTCTCAGGGTGCCTAGGCCTAGTCCTGCTGCTCTCAAATTCAGTGGTAAGACTTCCAGTTCTCCCATCAGGCTCAAGAGCAGGGCACTTCAGATGAATCTTAAGTGTAGGCAAGAAGTAATTACATACAGCTTGGATCAGTGCAGAACAAATGGGAGAAGGAGCAACTGGAAATACAAACATACCTAGGGAGGAATGTGACAAGCTAACAAATTAGGCAAGAGCTTGCAAAAGGGCAGGAAGATCAAAAAAAGCCAATTTCATGTACAGAAGCATTATATTTTCAGTCAATTAGAAATAGTCTGCCTTCTGATGTGACCTACTCCTGTGAATCTTATCATGGGCTTGGATGTTTGACAAATGTTTTGTGGGAAAACTGGCTTAAATGGAGACCATGCCAACGGGATGGATGTTTGAACAAAGACAGAGCATTTGTGAGGTGGATTTGTGGCAGTTCAACATGACTCTGTTGTTCCCATACAAACTCACTTGATACCCTGCTGTTGGGGGGAGTCTCCCATTTTAGGCCAGCGTCATGGCTGGGTATTGGGAGCTGCAGCATGTAGCTCTGATGTAAAGGTGAATGGCATGTATGCTGATCTGACACAAAAGGAGAAGCATCACATATGCTGACTAGTGGGTTGTCCTATCCAACCCTATTTTAAGTCCAAGGCTAGTTTGTGCACCTATCAGGGGTCATTGGGATAAAAATAATCAGTAGTGAGCAAATGCTGGCATTCTAATCTCAGCCACAGTGGTTTGGATGAGTGATGGTAGGAGCTGATCATTCTCTAGAGTGTTATATGCAAGAGGTTGAGGTGGGCGGGGTGGGATTCACAGAGTAACACAAGTAGTAGCAGTGGGAGAGGCTGCACAAAGAAATCTTTGCAGTAACTCTTGGAAACAATCACCAGTGAGATTGCAGAGCAAGAATCTTCTGGGGAGACAGTGAGACAGTGGAGATACTGCAGGTTGAGCTTGTTCTGGGTGTATTCCTTGGAGCAGTTGGGAAAAGCTGTGTTCATAAGAATGGGTGTTAAGATATGAATGAAAGAGTCTCTCCTGCCTATATTTTTATCTTCCTTGCTTGAACAAGGTTCTGAAAGTGAAAAGGTCTCAAGCGTGGAAAATGAAAGCAAGCCAAATATGTTCTTCCTCTGCAGAACTATTAATGTTCTATTAATGAACTGTTAATTAACACAGGGAGAGACAGCTGGTTCGGCTAAGTGCTAACTCAACAAAGTGCATGCGGAGCAGAGCTAGGCAACTTCTGCTGAAATGTGGACACCACACATTTAGGGAGAAAGACTGACGAGGAGCTCTGGAAAATAAAACTTTCAGAGTGGGTACACCTTAAAAGCACAAAATCTTTGTGCTTAGAAACTAGAAAAGGTGGAAGAAATTTTGACAACACTGGAATTAGGGACATTTCCTCCCTCTGGTAGGTTTGTTGGAAAGGACTGTCATGTGGCTGTGGGATACAGAGATGTTGGGGAGGTGATGCCACTCTCTTCTGGTTAAGGGCATTTCACAGCATCCCGTGTCATAGGATGGAATGGTTGCAGAATGACTTGTCAGCTTTTACAACTCTGGTCTTCCAGATATCCTTTGTGCCGTTCTGTTGCCTGGCTCCACTACTGTCCAGTGCATTCTCTAATACGGGTCTCACTTCTCTGCTGCTGCACAGTGCTGTCACAGTTTAGATACTATGACATCTCCTTGCTTCACTGTGTACTCTTCTCTACGCCAACACACACTTTTACCTCTTTCTAGTCCCAAAAAACCTCCACATATTGTACATCTCAGTAGGCCAGCTCTACTCACTGTATTACTTCTCCTGTGTATATCAGGATGTGACTTTGCACAGCCTATTGCTCGTCAGCTTCTAGCCCATCCTTACACATTGGCATTTTTTAATCAACTTACTAATCTTTTCCCTGAAGACCTTTTATTCTCCCTCTTGATATGTTTGTGTACTCCATACTCTACCCAGGCCTTAACTCATGTTGGAGGTAATTTTCCTTAGTGGGACACACTCCCTTCCTCCCCATCTGCCACTGTTTCCTTTCAGAAATATCCCAGTGCCTGCTCTTCTCTGGCAGGTTCCTGTTGGGTAGGTTCTCTAGTCATTGCTCGTGTCTCTGGTATGAAGTTGGTTGGGGATTAGGGCAAGGATAAAGTTAGCACCCCCCAACTGAGGGCAGTGTGGTCCCAAGCAGTGTCTTTCCCGTGCTGATGGGGTGCTTGTGTAGTATGGCTGCCCAGGTGCTCTGTGGCCAGGCTGTCATTGCTTGGGGGGTGATGGGCTGGTGTGAGGCATGTGACTAGCCATGGGAGTGAGTGTCTCTCCTTGCCTCTTGACTTACCTTCACATCTAACAATTGCTGAAACTGTTGCAGAGGAGTAGAAATGGTTGAAGCTGAGCAGTCTCAGATGTTATCAAATGAGGGATCCCAAGAAATCCTGACTACAGGTATCCATATCTGTGTACATACTTGTGCCATTGCTGGTCAGTTTGCTGTACTCCAGGGAAGGCTGAGGCAAAACAGGCTCCATAAGGAGAACACACCAGTGATTGAAAGTTCTGCTCACAATGTTTGCTTTGTTCAAGGATGGGAGAAAGGGCTGGAGAGAGCTCAGATGTCAAGGCTTCTCTGCTGAAGCCAAATCATGTAAAGGGCTTAAACAGATGGAAAGATAGTCATTTGGAAGGATGTCATTCTAGCTCTGCTTTGTGGAAATGCAGGTAATGGGAAGTAGTTTCTAATTGCTTGATTACCCAGCAACTCCAAGGAGACCATCCTTTTCATCCACAGTTAATTGCAGCTTTTACAGGTTGTTCAAGCCCTATTTTCCATTTGCAAGAAATCTCCTGCAGCCATACAGTAAAGGAGCTTGTTGATTGAGCAGGGCAGGATACATCAATGGTTTGACTGTGATTTACAAACAAAGCACATGTTGTAGAGGAACCTCCTGTGCTGTAATTTGTGAAAGAGGATGCATTTCCACAGTGATGTTTGGAAGATTCAGCCTTGGGTTCTTGCTGTTGTACCTGGCACAGCCCAGTGCTGTGCAAGTTAAGAAACAGATACTCCTTGTCTGAGAACTCATTGTCCTTGCAGCAAAACCATGGCTAAGAAGAATATTGCCCTTTGTCAAATGTAAGTGGTAGAGACTACACAATACAGAATTTTTGTCAAGTGTCTAAAGGGGAAAATGATGCCTAAAGATTTTTAGCTTTTTATATATTTTTCATAGATTTGTAGATTGCTAATACATGACTGTAGCTCCTAGTACTTTTCCTACCCTTTCCCCCTACATTTTAGAATAAGCTAACCTTCTAACACATTACCGAAATACTTTTGGTCTTACTCAAGAACAGGACAACCAACAAGGACATTTTGTGTTCCAACCAGAATCTTAGGAGAGACAACAAGAAGTGGGATAGAGAAGCCCCTCTCTATCCAATGGGACCAATTCCAATGGGGCATTACCTAGGGAAAAATTACCTAACCAACTGCTCTTCTAATTGGATAATATTTAATAGGTATACTAATCAACCAACCTTACGAAAATTGTAGAATTACTGTACCATGTGTGGTTTTTGCCATATTGTGTACCTGAAGGTTTTCAAGTAAAGGTTTGCTATTATATTATCATTCTAACATTGTTTGGAAAGGTTTGTTCTATTTCCAGGTAACATTTCAAATTGCTGCCTGTCTTGGCTTATGAGTGGTACTCTCCAATTTAGTACTCCAGCTAAAACCAACTGGAGGCACATAAAGCAAAGATCATGGGTTGAGATAAGAACAATTTACTGGAAACAGCAATGAAATAAGAAAACAAACAATAACAGCAACAATATTAACAATGAAAGGTATAAGACAAAGAAACAATTTACATGAAAAGCCCCTGACAATAAACAATACCTCACTGTTCCGTCCACCACTTGAACTGGATTGGAAGGAACCCCTTCTTGGTAGAGAGAGAGAGGGAAGTGGTATCAAGTAACTTTAGTGTTCTGGCCACACCCCTCCCAGTTACTGCAAAAAATTAACCCTGTCCTGATTGGAACTAGCGCGCTCCCAAAGTTCCCGAAGTGTTTTTTGGGTTGGGTACATGAAATATTCATCTGTTGTTGAAATGTACTCATATACACTTGGGAATATGGTCACTGCAGTGATCTGCAGTCATGCCACATGGCCATTTGACAGGGAGGGACAAAAATTGTATGCCCATATGTACTGCCCTGGAAAAGGTAGAGAATGAGACCACAGCAAGGTGTTAATCCCCTGTGCAAGAGAGTTCCCTGTCCTCATACTGTTAAGAGTGTATGAGAAATAGTGGGAATAGAAAAAATTCTTTTTATTCCTATTTCTGTATGAATTCTTGGTATAGTATGGCAGCCTTTGCTGTGCCAGTGACAGGGAGAAGGATGGACTGGATGCCCTATCTTCTGGAATTTTTGATGAGCATTTTAAGCTCTGGCGAGACATGCTTATTTCTGATTTGCAGAATGATTCAAATAATGCTCAGCCTTGTGGGAGAGGAGCTAGGCCTTCAATAGGCTGTTGGGTATTACACTGCATGTCCTACAGCATCCAAATTATTCCCAAGGTAGTATGAGCTACTTTCTGAAGCTGGCTTCATGTGGTGCTCTAGAGAAAATGAATTTATTGTGCTATATCACAAGGTCTTCATGTCATAATGAAGGTTGCTGCAGGATCTATTATGGCTCCAGAAAGCCTTTTCTCAGGTGGGCAGTGTTGTCTAACCCACCCAGGATGCCAGGACACTTGCCTGCTTCCTCCCCTGTTGCACAGCCTTGTGGTAGAGTGCTGTGCCCAAAAGCATTGATGTATGGCACAGTACACTGTCCCTCTGGGCATTGCTTGCGGCTGTGGACTGACACAGAATGATTTTGCTGAACACCCAGGTCTCCTGTGGCTTGTGAACTTGGTTCTGTCCTAAAACGCCATCTCCAGCAATGCTGTGCTGGGGTAGTCTGTGAAGTCCATCACTGTGCATTATGTCACTAACAGACTCAGGGCAACCAGATCTAGGTCAGCAAGAGCCTCTTTTGCCTGCTGTGGGTGTTGTCGGTCACTGGAAATCTCCTCATTCTGCATTAACCTCCGTTACCCACCAAGGGGGAAGCTGAGCTGTGGTGGCCATTGCTGTGACAGCGTTAGGGCTGGGAAGTGGGATGAGAAGATATGGCCCTTCTCCCACCACCCTGAGTCTCTCGCAGTACACCCAGCAGGGCTTCCAAGCAGACGTCAATAGAAACCACATTTTTATTAAAACTGTAATGACGAATAAAAAACCTTCACATTTCTTTCAATAACTTGGGAAATAAAAAAGAGATTTTTATCAATTATGAAAAGGATTTTGGCCATAAAAAGGTAATTTAAAGAGTCTGAGATGGATGGCGAATAGCATTAATGTCACCCAGAACAAATGGTCCTGCATTACTCAACTGAAAGGCACTAGTGGCTGCCTGTGCAGGTCCCGCTGCTGCTGCAGCCTCTGCTGTGTTTGCCCTGCCTTGTCTCTGGTAAGAGACCTCAGTCACTGGCAGATCCCAGTGTGGCTGCTTCTACACTCAGCCCTTGTGTGGGCAGCACCTGTCCAGAACTGCTGCTCCAAGAGCAGATAGGGAAAGCAAACAGAGAGCTTTATGTGGCTCAGGTAGTGAACCTTGCTTTGTTTCTTGTGTCCCTGCTTACTCTGTATGCAAGCTCCACTGTTACTGACCCTTACGGTCATGCCAAGGGCAGCCTGGTGTGTCCTTAATGCCAGGGGAGCTTTCAAAGAGAGTACTGCCTCTTTCCATGGGTTTTCTCTCCACTCAGAGCTCCTGGAAGAGTTTGGCTGGGTTTTGCTCATGGCAGCCTCTTCCTGGGTACTCTAGGCCCCACAGTCTTAAGAGAGGGAAGGTTTTGAGTATAGATTAGAGCATAATCTCCTTTGACTTCTTTCAAATTAGTAAGATTTACAGTATAGGAAGTTGGTCAGTGGATTTTCTGAAGGATTGTTTGGAGGGCTTTTTGTAAGGAAGAGAAAAACTTGAGATCAGAAAGTGCAATGGGCAATGGCCTGGTAAAGAATAGTTCTGAACTGGATGCTTAGTGATGTTTTTTGCCTTCAGTTTACAAATTCTTTAGGTGCCTGGGGTGTATGACATACCTGCATGGTATTTGTTGGCTCAGTGTCTGTAAGCTGTGTTCAGTGGAGTTTTCTCAAAGTTTTGATTACACCTGAAGTGTTGCTCTGAAGCAAATACATCTTGGCTGACAGTACACATGACAGCTGTGTCAGGCTGTATTCTGTGTCCACATCCTGCAGAGGTGGTGGATGTGCTGCACAGCAATGCTCAAGCCATTGACAGAAAACACTTCTCAGCGTGTGGGTAACCCTTCCAGTTCCAAACAATGACTGGAAAATGCAGTCTGCAGCTGGGATTAATAGTCTTCATTCTTGCATATGGAGACTTTCTTTTTTCAAATGTGTATTTCCTTTGCTCAGCAATCTCCAGGCATTTCTGACACAGCAGGATCTGTGTAGGGGCAGAAACACTGAGCTGCTATGTTGAGGGACTGGCTTCTGTTTCAAAACCCACTGCTGATACCCTCTGAAATGTTCTTGATACTCTGATCTGATGCAGGCTAGGTTTGCTATGCCTGATTTTTCTCTGAGGGAGTGAAGAATCCTGTCATCTGCCTGCCCACTGATCTTTTAATGTCCTACTTGATGCTGCCTAGTTATTATCTCCTAATTTCTTTCAGAATTTTACATCTGCACAGTCACTTGGCTCTTGACCCATCAGAAACATGAAAACATGATGCAGTGAGTCAGGCAACTTATGGCAATAAGTTATTTGTAGATGAAACAAATCATGTAAGATGAAATAAGGAGTTACAGGGCCTGACCTTGACATATCTGTATTTTTCTAACACACAGAATAGTCACATAGAATTTTTATGAATTTATAAGATATGTGATGATCTAATAGGTTTTGTTTTATGGCACTTCTGGGATCTGTCTGACAGGCAGCTCTTGATTCTATGGAAGGATGCTGAGCCATAAAAAACACTGCAACTCTGCTTGCAAGTTTTCTTCCCTGTGAAAAAATGGCTAGGAGCACTGGAAATTCTCCTTATGAGAAGCCACACACTCAACATACTTTTATGTTTTGAAGATTGAGGCAAAAATTGGAATCTAAGGTGTCTCAACATTCTTTGCATCATTAGTGAGCAGTGTGTTTGTTCCTTATAGGCAGACCAGCCTGAGGAAGTTTTCTCATGTTACATTTGTGAACATTAGGCATGTTTTGCACTTATTTTCTGTAAGCTTTGCAGTATTTAGTTTTAAAGGATGTGTAGTTCAGAGCCAAACCTCTGAAGCTGTCTGTGACAACTGAAGAAGTAAACTCACGTGACCTATTGCTTGTGCCAGGAGAGCTCAGCTGAAGCAAATCTACAAGCTTCTCCCTTACAAAGCTCACAAAACTACTGCATCTCAAATTGGCAAGTTCTTGGAAAAGGCTCTTCAGTACCAATCCTTCCAAATTTCAAATTATTAGTAGAAAATTTACATTAGTTAGCTCATTTTGGATAATGAATGAAACTGAGGTGGTATCAGTTGTGCGTGGAGAACAAAACTAATTTTCTCAAGCACCTTATTGGATGTAGCTGATTGGTTCAAGTCTATTAACTGCTATTCCCATTTATCAAGAAAGGCTAGAAGGAGGCTAGAGCAATTAAAATTACCAGGGCTTGTTAAGAGGGGTTATAGTAAATATGTCTCTGCATGTAACTTTTCCTTCCTTGCCCTTTGTAAACTGCTAATGTTTTTGCCCTGGCTGCCAAGAAAACCTATAAGCCAATGCCTCTTCTCCTGGTCCATCTTTTGTCCTTTGGACCATAACCCAATCTATTCTTCTTCTATTCTTTTTTTCCTTTTTGTTAGAAAGAGGTGCGAGGCTGGTTCTTAATGGGATATCCTAGCCAAGGCCTTTGCCAGTCCCTTGCAGTCATTAAAACCAGGTCAGGAATTACATATTGGCTGCTCCAAGATCAGCATTTGAGACAGTGGGTGATTCTCAGTGAGTGAGCAGGAAGGAATGGAAAAGGTGTGGAGCAGAGCAGTTCTGTGGGCCTTGTCTCTCTAATGACTACACATAGCGCACTGATTACAGTGTGTCGGACAGAGTGTCTTCAGTGACTTAGTATTTTGTACCTGATGAGAGAGAAAGTGCAGCCTGACCCCTCTGGGATACTCTCTCCTGGCTTTGCTCTCCACAGGACATGTCTGAAGTGGATCTTGGTACTTGGCCCCTCTTTGGTGAGGTGAATCCTGGGTTGTAATGAGGTGCTTTTTGAGGTGGTTGCAATAGATGGCATCCACCAAACTGTTTATCTTCATCCACAGAAGCCCAAATGTTTTGAACTATAGGAAACAGAGCTACATACCAGTTAGTATTTAGAGGCTTCCTGTCCTGCTCCTGTTCCAGAGGCTGACTTTGTTGCTCTATTTTTGAGCTGCATCAGCCTGAGGGAAGGAAGAAAGGCAGTTGGATTCTGGCTTTAGAATAATGAGTTGCTAGACTGCTTGGAAATGCATGTGAACTAATCAAAATTACCCCCCTAGCTTTGTTTCTGTAGACCACTTTTGTCCGGGTAACAACCTCTTGCAGTACACACTGGGAATGTCAGAGGAGAACTTATATCCAAGTTGTTTCTTGCTGTAGCCTGGATTGTCAGCCCTTCCCTTTGCTGTACTTGTCACCCTGCAGTGGCAGCAGCAATGCTAGGCCTGTAAGTGTAGTTGATTTATGTTAACTGTTGAAACAATAATGTTTAATCTGTAAAGTGCTAATCTATTTTTTATGTTGATTATGAATAGGCCAGCTGTGCCTACTTTCCTATTCATAGAGTTTAGTGAACAAGCCCATTTCACAGGCTGGGTTTGGAGGGTAATTTACATGAGAGCAGACTGCTTTAAGGAAAGTAAGTCAGCTGGGTTACACCAGTGAAGCAGGGATTTGGCAGCCTTGCACTAAGATCTGGGGGCAAGGAAAAAAAACATGGGAGGAAGAGGAGAAAGATAATAAATGAACTGTAGAAGGAGCAGACAGGTCAGAGCAGAGCATGTGAAAAGTAGGGGAAATATGGTCAGGAAAAGAAAGGAAAAGTGATATTCAGAGGAGAGATTGACAAGAAGGAAACAGGACAGGATGTGGCTGGTTTAGCATAGGACTTCTCTTTGCAGAGAGCTCAGGGCTCTGTGGTTTGTATGACTGGTCATTAGGGAGGACCTAATGCATGGTGCCAGTGACACTATTGGCATAGTCAGTTGTGGATTTAATTTGTGGTGCAGTTGTCTCTCTTGAGGGACTTTAATTGATCTCTGTACATTTCTTCACAAGAGTTGGCTGCAAAGGATACAAACACCAGGGCCCCATCCTTTCTACCTCATTTCTACTTAGTCCCTGCACCTCCTGTGTCTTTCACATTGGCTTATCTGCCATGTGTGCTGGTGTTTCAATATCCCATCAAGGCACGGTTAACACCAGTAACTGGCTTATGAGCTTTACATCTTCGGCAGAGCTTTACTACCTTTTAAGCATAATTCTTTTAAAGTAGTGACCTTATTATATCTCTTTCTTGATACCAGTTCAGTTCAGGCAGGGCTGCCCACATCTGCCAGACTGCATGTACTTCCAGGTCCACCTCAGACCCCTACTCCTACTTCCCTGTTCTATTAATCTGGGGCAGTGTTATGCTTCAGTAAGACTTCAGGCCTGCTTGTACCTATGTGATTATAACCAAAGCCAGAGGAAAGGATATAACTGGGCAGAACCTGTCTGGGACTGGGCTTTGCCCTCTGCATGTCATCACTGTACTGTGCCTATGTCCACCCTGGTGACAGGCTGCTGGACTGTCCAGTGCTGTTTCTGTCATTCCTGCTCTTTGCCCCAGGAGATGAAGATCATCAGGGGGCTGGAACAACTCGCCTGTGAACACAGGATGAGAAAGTTGAAGTTGTTCAGCCTGGAGGAGGACTGGGGGAGACATCATAGCATGTTCTAGTACCTAAAGGGAGCCTACAAGAGAGCTGGAGAGGGACTTTTATGGGATGTGGTAGTGATAGGACAAGGGGGAATGACTTCAAACTGAAAGTAGGTTTAGGTTAGATATTAGGAAAAGAATCTAATTTTTCTAATTTCTGTGGAGGTGGTGAGATACTGGAACAGACTGCCCATTCCTAGAAGTGTTTAAAGCCAGGCTGGATGGAGCTTTGAGCAACCTGGTTTAGTGGAAGGTGTCACTGCCCATGGCAGGGAGGTTGGAACTAACTGACCTCTAAGGTCCCTTCCAACCCAAACCATTCTATGATACCATAAAACAAAGTGCAGTATTGTCCTGCAGTACACACACTGCACTCCTCCTGCACACCCTGCCTCTGCACACACACAAGCACTGCCCTGATCCTATTCTTCATTTGCCTCTCTGTGGATAGATTTTGCCTGCCATTCCCCGTACAAGCTGTGTATACAAATGCCTTGTTCTGTGCTTCCTTTTTAACTCTGTGCTCAAGCCTTGACACAGCTTCACTTCCTGACCAAATCCTTGTACTCGACCTCTTCCAAACAGCCCCTCATCACACTCTGTATAGTCACATAAAACTGCCCATGCACATTCCCCCTCAATCCCCCTGCCTTGTCTTATACACTTCTTGAAGCCCCCAGGCTTTCAAAGCTGAATCAGAGGCATTTAGGATAAGGCACAGGTGATGTGTGTTCCTGGAGGTCCCCATATATCCTCAGGCTCTGGCAGCTGGTTATTTCTCACAGGACTGCTGCTGTTGTGCAGGCTTACTGCTGACAGGGCCCTTGGAGCATCTCTGCAGTCCTCTCTGAGCCTCCCCCTGCCTGGCTGTCACTAACATGGAGCTTGTTTGTTGTGGCTCCTTGACCCTTTTCTACACAGGTTTCAGCCAGTGCTTGGCGGGGATATGTTTATATCTGGAGTCAAAACGGTCTTGGAAGTTCATTTGCTTCTGGGTATTTTCTTAAATCTAACCTTCTTGCTTATTAGCAAGAAGCCAACTGGCCCCATCTCTGTGGCATTTCGAGTGAAGCTTCATTTTGGTACAGGTAAGAAATTTTTACATTGAGAACTAGCAATGGCAACAACTTCCCCAGGGGTGTGGTAGAGACCTCATCACTGGAGATTTTCAAAATGTTACAATCTCTTCTAGGCTTCCTTTCCCATGAAAAGTTAAACCAGACCATCTTTTGAGGTCCCTTCCAACCAGAGCTGTTCTATGATTTGATGACTCTTTACAAATGTTCTGTCTTTGCACCAGAGTGCTGGCATCTATAGGGGTGATATATCATTTGGGAATATGTCTTCAGGAATTCAGTCAAGGGGTTCTGCGTGTTGGGAACATCCACATATCTTACTACATGTGTGGCTCAAGAGAAATGGAACTTTGAGGGAATGGTGGACAATTGGCTTGTTTACACCTGTCATTTGTCATTTCACCAGGAACTTGCGGTCTAGTACTAGATTTAGACCTCCAAATGAGGTCAATGTTGATGACAAGGTCAAGGCTGCAGGCATACTTGACAAGAAAGTTGGTGACATTCTCTGTTGTGATCAGAAAGGGGATAGAACGGATGGTTTGCCTGAGAAGATTAGGAACTGTGCTTCAGCTTTGTTGAATGTGAACAGAGATATGACTGTCTGAAAAAAGATGACTGAGAAACAGGCTGAAATTGTAGTTTGGCTAGAAGCAGGCTGATGTAGAGTACAGAGCCAGAACTACAAGTCAGCAGAAAGGAAGTGGGAATTTTATGTGAGCTATTATCCAGATGCAGTGGTGGGGGTAGAGGTTGTGAGCAGAGCTTTGTGTAACATCTCCAGAAAGCTGGGAAAGGGATAAGCCAGCTGCTCAGATATACTAAGAGAGCCATTAAAAGTGCAGAAGGCTGAGGAGACTCTTCCCTTCCTTGGGAGCTACTGGGATGTTTCTGCTATGTTAGCACTTTCAGCTCTATTGCTTGGGAGCTGAAAAACTGCAAAGAGCACAGAAAGCCTTGAAGATCTTAATAGAAAGGGGCCAGTACTGCTCTACCTCAGCCATGGAATAAGAATCCTTTTGGGCAGATGCAGTAAAGAGTTGTCTTCTGCTGTGCTTCCACTGTGCGCTGGTGTAACAAATGAGACCCTCCTTTGTTAGCAGGAGGAGGAAAGAGAAAGAATGCTTTCAGCTAAAATATAAAAGATGTCTGGGAGTGGAGTCATTGTGTGCTCTTGAAGGACTGTGATTCCAGTCTGTCTGAACAACTGACAAGTGTGGCTCTATTCTCACAGACAGGAGAGGTGCAGAGGAAGTAGTATTTCCCCAAAAAAGTCAGAGAGGAAAGAGCTTTGCTCAACTGGGAGAAAGATAAATAAGCAAATTAAACGAAGCATTTGTATGTGCAAAGGGGAAGAGCAGGGAAGCATCTGCCCCATAGCCTGCACTGTTGGAGTAAGTAGCTCACAAGTCACTATTTTCTTTTTCAGCATGATGCAATGGAAAGCAAACAGGATTATGTATGTGTATACATGCCTTGGCTTTACTTTGCTTTGGTCTGTGCATTTTGCATAGGCTATAAGATACTTATGTCATGCAAAATAGAGTGCACAGTGACATTGTTTACTGTGCACATAAGAGAGACTGTAGTTTTACATCTTCCCTTTCCACACAAGCATAGTTGTTGGTGGACTCTTGCTTTACTATTAGAATAAGGAAGCACTGACTGCTGTTGGAGGCCAGTCACAGACAGGCTGGGGTGCTGAAATGGTTTAGGGTATCAGGAAGATGACTAACTGCACAAGATGTTATATTCTAAGATGGAAAGAAGTGGGATGCTGAACAGGTCACAGGTCATTGTGCTAATTAACTGCATTTGGAGACAGAAAATAAGCATTTTCTCAATGTCCACATCAGTGTTAGAGGGACTGTTAATCCCTTTGTTATCACTTGGGGATTCTGAGGAAATAGTTGGTTCAGTCATGCAAGGTTCTTCCACCTTCCATCTTCTCCACAGGGAAGTGAACTGGGCTTGCAGTTTAAAATTACGATGTAGCTTCCAACAGCAAAACCTTTCCCTTGGTAATGGACATTTTTTGAGAAATAGAATTTCTTGGAATGTAATTCTGCATATGAGACTATAGACATGGGGGAAGGCTCCCTGTGTGGAGTTGACCAGTAATAATGTTCACACACACATGGACAGATTAGATTAGATTAGATTAGATTAGATTAGATTAGATTAGATTAGATTAGATTAGAAACTTGTTTGGAGACATCCCACCTTTGCTGTTTCCTTTCTCTGGTTTCATCTATATGCTTGTCCTACCAAAGATGATGTGCTAGCCCTGCAGATGATGTCTGCACTCTGCTTTCTTAGAATTTAGCTTGATATCTGCCTTACATCAGAAGTATATTGTGCAGTTTCTCTGCTTTCAGGATGCTTTGTGAAACCAGCATCTGGACAAAGAACAGCTGAATGAAACTAAATACGGAAGAGACTGTGGTGTAATGCTGTTGGAAAACCTGTAGAACTCCCAACTGTTGAAAGCATCTCTGGGTGCTGAGCTAATCTGTTAATTTTAGCATTCTGTGTGTCTGGAAGGTAGTAGGACATCCAGTAGCTTAATCAGTAAAAAACATTTATCTCCTTGTGCCAGTCAGGAGGATGCTCCTGAGCCAGTTATGTTCCAGTCTGGCCATGGTAATCCTTGCTTTTGTTAGGCTGAATATTGTTTGTTTGTGGGAGCCATGGGTAAGTGGCTCACCTTTTAGAGATGGGAGATGAGGTCCACCTCACACACAGGGGCTCAGGAGACATACATCTGCTCTGTCTGGTCATTGCTCTTACTGCCTGTTGTAGCTGTCACCACTGAGATCTAGGTTTCGATCTGGGATGAGTGATAGTTTCAGACAGTTCTGCCTTGTCTTAAGGATCTGACTTACTCAGGAAAATAAATGAAGCTACCATGAGTGTGTCTGAGCACAGACTATCAGGACTCCTATGCAGGAGTCATCAGGGATGGAATAAAAGGTGCTTTTCCTCAAGGTATAGCTCTGTAATAATTACAGGTACTATAGCAAGTAAAGTAGACCGATACTGTTGCTGTACAGCTCAATGGATGGATATGATGAATACAAGAGTGGCTTCGTGTAGGCTTTTCCACTGCTTGTCTAGCCAAAAGAGACTGCAGAAAAAGGATTGTAGGTGAGTAGAACAGGAAGTAGCCAGGATCCTAGGTATCAGACAATGAGTGAGTGAGAAAACATTGGTCTCTGGCTGAGGGGGATCAAGGACTCTTCCTTTAGCAGAGTTCATTTTCTGTTACACTAGTGGCTTTGTAACTGAGAAATGCTGTTGGTAGGATCCCAGAGAAGATTCTCAGGGTTTTATCAGGTAGTGGGCTGCAGAGGTTCAAAGTGGTATGAGGTAGAAATAACAGGAAAAAGTGAACTTCACACCCCTTCTGAGTCACAGCCCTTTTTCTAGAAGAAATGCTGATGGTTGATGGACAGCCCTGATTTTGTGCTCTTGTTGTGAAGCATTAGCAGTGATTAATGAAGTTAACGGTGATTGGCATGCTGGGAGCAAATGTGTACCATTGGCACGTGAAGTGACGTGTTTGTAGCTGTGTGTAATAACTGTTGTATATGTATTATACAGATAGGTTTTTAAAAGCAAAGCTAAAAATTTGGTCCTTAAAAATTAGACAAGGGCAGATTCCTAGCTGTGTTGACAGGTCTAATTCTTTTCATCGAAGCATGGGTGCTGTGACATGGTGTGGCCCAGCATCACATGGGATAACAAGGAGAAACAATGTTAGACCTCAGCTCTTCCAAATTCTAGGCAGGCACCTTATTGCATATCTCCCACTGAAAAGACAAGTAAGTTTGCACCTTACTTTTCCATGCTGTGCACTGAAAGATGGAGGGATTTTCTGTAATAAGCCATCAGTAATTGTTTCAGTGCATGAGAACACACACATACCTTTACCTACTTTCATTTGGATGCAGCATATATCTCTCTATATAATATGGGCATGTATGTGTAAATGTAATATGAGCACCAGCAAATCCATTGAAAACAAAACCACTATTCTGTATATATCTACAATATTATTAAAAATATTGAATTAATAAATACATGTTCTTGACAGATGAATTTAGGAACCATCAATTAAGCTTGGCATTCATTAGGTGGGGAGAAGTCCAATCAGATTTCACTGACTCAACAAAGCCGCCTATAAATTGTGGGCTTTTTTGTTCTGACGTTTGATGAATTATTCTTCATAATCCACTGTCTACTGCAATAAATCTAATCTTTTGGTTTTTGCTGTCTTAATAATTCTCAGAGCAACACTGTGACATTTTGTTTTCGTAGAGGGGATAGAAAGGCTGGGACAATGGAAAAACCCCTCACTTGCTGTCTGGGAAGTATATTGCTCTACACCAAGGTAACATTTTTCTCACAGCTAGAACTCTGATCTTGCAGACTTACAGGGATCAGTGAGTCCTTGGCAGCCTGAGCCGCTATGTGTATCTTGCTGAAAAGATGACCAGCCTAGGATGAGGTTCACATTCCTTAAACCAGGAAGGGCATTCAGATTTCTGAGAGCAAGAGTGTGCTAGTGTTGATAAAGTGAATTCTAAAAGTCCTGATGCCTTCTATTGTTAGTGATCCTGCATCTTACTGCTCCCTAAGTTTGTCTTGAACAAACTGCTGACACATAGCCAACATTCATCACAGTGGCAGAGCAGAGCCACCATATCTCATGTAGAACAATGATATATGGTCTTGGGCTGGGGATGGGCTCCATGACTTAGGCTTCTGCTCCAGCGTACCGTGCTAGCAGCCTTTCTGGAGAGGGAAGAGAACATACCTCTCTGTGAAGTGGGCAAGTTGAAACCAGGCAGTAATGCTCCATCATTTGCTGCAGCACATGGATATAAAAAGGTTGGGATTAAGAGGCAATATATTTCAAAAGAAATTAGCTAGAAAGACATGCACATTTAACTTTTATGGTTTAGAGATTAAGATATCAGGCTGGAACTTGAGGTATCTGGGTTAAATCCCAGCTCTGTCAAAGACTTCTCAGAACATGCTAGGCAGGTCGTGTAAGGTAATACTTTCAGAAAGGACTCAGGATTTGGGGGCTTAAATCCAATTGATTTCCAGTATCTTCCTAAGTGTTTAAGGACAGGATTCACAAAAACTACTGAGGCATCCAGATGCCCAACATTGTGGCATCAGGTAGTATGTGCTGCAGACCTTGGGAAGAGCAGCTGTGCTTTGGGAAAGCACTTCAGCATGTGAGGACGCCTGACATTGGGGAACTCCTGGAATGCATGAGTTTGTGCAGGCCCCGTGGTGACTGTGCACCTCGTACCATGGCACTCTAGGCTTAACGTGGTCTCTTGGTGAAACCTCAGCACGAAAACATACTAGTAAGAGTCTAAGTAGATAGATCCTGTTAGAGCTTTTATATCAGTTCCTTGAGGTATGAGTACTAATACCAACAATCATGTATATTTTGCATATTTAAAATTAAATGAGCTTCATTGTTTAGAATTAAACAGTCAGGGCTATGTTTCCAGCAAGTGAAGTACAGTGCACATTCATTTGCTGGTGGCGCATGTGCCCAATGGGGACCTGGGTGTGCAGAAGGAGCAAGGGAAACCACTGTGTGCTGGGACACCACTCATCTGTACAGCTGTAAACCTGCAGCTGGCTGTCCTGTTCCTTTGGAAGAGCAGCCCTAATGTTCCCTTTAACCTTTATTAAACCTGTTGGGAAACTATGCGTGTTTCATCTCCTGCCAGGATTACAGATGGTAACAGCAAGTTTGATGAGGCCATTTGAGACCAGCTGCAGCCTGGAAAAAACTTGAGAGTTCCTTAAGTCAGATGGGCTCCAAGACTGTCCCAGACTTTTGCTTGCTAATGATCCATCCTGGAAATGACAGTTTTTGTTAAGGGTGCTTGTGAGCACTAAGACCCTGCAGCCTGTTCCAAGAACTCCCTGCTTGCATTAAATGGGTGCAGCCACCTTCCTTTGGAAAGACCCCACTCCCTGGCAGGCAGTGTGGGAACCAGGCTCACCTCTGCTTCCATGTCATTCTGCCTCTTGCTCACTTTTGCCTGTCTGGGACACACAGCCTGCAGCAGAGGCATTAGCTACCTCCAGCCAGCTGAGAAAAGACAATTCCACAATGAACGAGGGTCATTTGCTAAGTGGGGGGTCCTGGAGCCCAGCCATAATTGTGCTTCTGCTTTATCTCAGCCTCACACCTGCTCATGTAATGGCTCAGCTGTGATCTGCTCCCTCCCCCTGTGCATGCTCTGCCCTTCTCCTCCTGAGGTATCCATCAATTCTCTGGCCTTGTTGCAGTCCCTTGCCTTGCTGTCCATGTCTGCAGCCTGTGAATGTCCACAAATTTACCCTGGAATTGCGGGAGAGCCACTGGGCTGGCTCCACCAGACATGACTACTAACCTGACGTCCATGTGCTAAGTAGCAAGTTTTTAAATGAAAGTCTTCTATCCAAAATAACTCCCTAGACGCAGCTTCCTTCAATTATGTTTCTTTAGAAAACTTAGTCACACGATAATGAGGTGTATATTATTTCTGCCAGAAGGAACATGTGCAGCTCTTTTTTTTTCCCTGCATGCATTCAGTACTGGTGAAAATGGCTGGATTGACAGTGTAGGCAATTAAGAGGTTTTGAAATCTAGAGCAGATGGAATTTTATCCAATTTATATATGATCTTACTATAAATGTACCTTGCTGGTTTCAAGCCAGTGAAACTCCCAGTTCTGTGTTCTAACCTTTGGGGGATGTTACCCAGCCTTATGACAGTTAGACTAGTAACCACTTTGTAAAGGGTACATCTCTGATACAAGGATGTAGGGTAATGAGAGAGTTGAAAAAAGTCCCAGCTCGACCTCATGTGGCAAGTTCTCTGTTTGCATTTTTCTTCCTTACAGCCCAGCAGGCTCTTGGCCACCTTAAGTCTTTACCCTTAACAGATCCTCTCTTCAGACAGTACATACACTTCACATAAAGGTAAAAGTCCCTGTGTCTTGAACACATTTTCTCTTGAGACACAAATGTCAATAGGTTTGAATTATGGACCTGCTGTAATTAAAAACCACATAACTAGTTGTTTTTAAATGCAGTTGTTTTACTTAATTGATTTTGCCGCCAGGACCGAAGAGAATTAATTAAATAAATAAATGCACCTTCCTAGTGAATTACTAGAGGCAGCTGAGTCTGTGTTGGTATCTAATTACTGCAAATGCTCCAGTTTGTTGTTAGCTCTAGTTTTCTGTGGAAGGGACTGGGAGAGAAGGGGTAGGGTGATGTGGGAGGGGGCTAGTTCCTTGGCAGCTGCAGGAGGGAACAGGCTGCTCCTTGTAGGATTTTTCTTCCTTTTCAGCAAAAAGAGTATTCGTTGAAGGCTTTGCATGAAGACTTTGCTTAGAAGGTCTTTATTCATATTTAATTGCTAGGTTGCTGCAGCTCCCATCTTTAATTACCTTTTAAAAAGCAGGTTATAAAAATGCACTGACATTCTTTCTTTTTTGTTACTGCATAAATTACAGGCTTCTCAACTGCTCACTTGAAATCAGCTGAGCCTGTAAGAAGGGTAGGACAGGTTCCCTTTGCTGACTTCTGGAAACCTCTGAGCTTATGTTCACCTTGCCCTACAGAGCAGGACAAAAATCCTCAGCTAGCATTACATGAACTATGTGGCCTGAAGCCACATATCTGTGTTGGCCCTTCCTATGAGTTGACTGACTGTGTGGAGGGGCCTGGCTCGTCAGCTAGGCTGAAATCACACTACCATGGTCATAGTGCTTGCAGAGCCTGTGCTCCCTGGTGCTGCCAAGAGGGTCTCTAGCAGGGTGCTATGTTATGCAAGGCAGATGGGCGTTTATGCTCTCCCTTTTCCTCACCCATGTCTACCTTGGATTTTGCTTTCTGGCCCTGTTCCTGGTAAATCCATTTCATCTGCAACTTTCCTTGTAGTCTAATCCTGAATTTCTCAGCCAGAGCTTCTAATAATTTCCTCTCCTGCTCGCCGAGTGCTTTGCTGTCCCTGACTGGTGCTTTTTCTGAGTTGAGAGCACTGGTTACTTTTACAGAAAGTGTGATCTACAAAGTCCATCACATTAAACATGTTTTCAGGCCAAGTTGTCAAAGTTGAAACAGCGATTTTTGTCCCCCTGCCCTGAATGCAACCCTTAACCACTGCTCCCAGTCATGTGCTGGCTTTCACCAGGTAAGCTGGCTGTTGCTGCTGTAATGCACAGGAATACACACTGTCAGGTTTCAGGGGTAATGGTGGGTGGTATTAAATATCTGCAAAAGAAATACATGCAAAGGAACAGCTGTTGGCTTCTGCACCCAGGATGCTGACCAGAATCACTCCAAATGATTTTCAGGACTGCCTGAAGAAGTCTCTCACATACTGCCTGGCCACTTCAAGTCCAAGATGAAACGTGCTGCTGGGACTCTGTCACAGATTTCCATAAGCAGAGTATCTCCAGGGCTCTTGTGTGTTTGGCAGGCTTCGCTCAGGCCAAACAATGACAAGGCTAAGAGAGGGGACAGAAGAACGATGAAAGGGCTGAGTCTGCCCAGCTTTGGCACATGAACTCTCTGGCCTGTGGGCAGGGCTTTCCTGAGAATCACCTCTGTTACACCAAGATGATGCCTCTTTCTCTTCTCTTGGCAGATAAAAGAGCTCTTTTTGAGTTTTGAGGACACTCCCTTGGGAGCAGCATCACTAGCCCAGGTACACAAAGCAGTGCTGCAGGATGGGAGAACGGTGGCAGTGAAAATCCAGCACCCCAAGGTCCAATCTCAGAGCTCCAAGGATATTTTGCTCATGGAGGTAAAACTACCTGTTGACTTCAACTTACAGAACAATTGCCATTGAAGTATATGGGGACCATATTCACTTGTGTAAGCAGTTATAACAACACCTGTCTGTGGCTTTGAAACCTCCACAGAGATCAATGCTGTCTTGCAGGATTAATACAGAAAATTGGTGAGGATTGCAGTGCTGGTGATTGTGTGGACGGAGAGACTGGGCAACAGGGTAAGAGGGAAGGAGGGCAGAAGGAGAAGACAGGTAAAGATGAATGGCATCATATTAAGTCCATATAAGATTTAAGAAATAGAGAGTGAGTTCTGAAGTCTCTTTTCACCCTGTGTGCCCATTAACTGATCTCAGTTCTCTTGTAGTCAGGGCTGTGTGGCCAAGGAAAATCATTGTTCATGATTAGCATGGTTTTTTCAGTTGAATTCTAGTGTGGATTCAACAGTGGATGAGGTTGCTATGATTCAGTTTTGTGTCTTGATCAGCTCCTTAATGCTGAACTGATTCATGGTAGAAGCAAAAACACTGAAATATAGAGAGGTTCACCTAACAGGGCCGAAAACACAAATGAGGGATTCAGCTAGGAAAAAAGTTTCAATGCCAAGTTCCTGTTCCTCTCCTGAGTAGTGGGTACCACTCTTATTTCCCAGTGCAGTGCTGTAGCTTTTCCCAAACTTCTAAGTCTAGCCATGGAAAGGAGAAAATGGAGAAAAACTGCAGCACTGTACTGCATTGCAACAGACAAAAATGCCAATGATATGGTATAGAACAGGAAATGGACACAGGGCTGAGGTGGAAGAGATGGGAAGGATTAGGTCTGTAAGTGGTAACACGAAAGCTTTTTGCTTTCCTAATAAAGCGTATATATATATATATATGTCTGTATATACAGTAAGTGCACATTAATTGGCAGACAGGTAGGTCCATGGTACTGAAGAGGGGAAACTTAAGCTGAGGAGTTCTGATGAGTGAGTGGAGGGTATTGCTGATGCAATAACACAGTTCTTCATCACAGAAGATCAGAAATCAAAGGTTCTGCCAGCAGCCTCTCACAGTACCACATAACTAAAGCTTCTCTAGGCAGTTAAAATGCCCTGCTTTGAGCAGTCCTGGTTAGTCTGCATAGAAGCATAGCTGGTTCCAGCTGGGGCACATTAGTTTACAGCTGAGTATTTAGTTTGAACTCAGAGTGAAAGAAATTTTTGGGTTCCAAAGAGATGTCCCAATAAGATAGGATCTGTCTGTTTCAGTGGTGGTTTGAGAACACAGAACTGTTTGAACTGGCTTTGGGTCCAGCTGTAGATTTGAATTTGATTCAGATCTTCTCCAAGACTCACTGCAGTGGTCTACCCAGTGAATTTGTTTCTGTGAGTCGTCATGTGCACAGCACTTCTCAGGGCACTTAGGACATCCTTCACTCCCTCTCAAAACAAGGTGGCAGAAAAAGAGCAGTCAAGGATTAAGGATGAGCAGGTAATGAAAGAATATGGGATCAGGGCAATAAGAGGATTCTGTGTGAATGACCCCAAAACCTGTGTTTACCTTGGGACATTTGCCCTTCTAATAGTGGATATCACAGAAACATACCTCCTCGCCATGTTGCTGTGATTGCTGATTATACTGGTAAAAGATATTTAAACAAATTGTTTTAGAATGATTCCTGTCTTTTTTGGCTTTAAACTATTCCTCCTGGGAAACTTGAAACTAAACCAGTTTATTTTCTTTTGATAGTTTAGTACTGTCCTTCCTGTACAGACAGTCTAGTTTACCATCCATGTTGTATATACACAGGTATTGGGAAAGTAGCTCAGAAGGTGACACATGAAGTTTTGTTTTTAAAAGATCTTTCTTGTGGAGTCTTGGCTTACAGGCATCGTATCATTGTGTGGGACTGTTTTTGTGTAGACTGCATAGAAAGCCATATCACATGTGCTAATGTTCTGGTCCTTTAAGAATCAAGCAAACATTGCAGCTAGGTAAAGAGGTTAATTTAAATATTGATGGAGATGGTCGTACTTAGAGACTGATGGGAAGGAATCTGAACAAGAAAAGGTAGGTGGAAAATTCCTAAATTTACTTGAGATTTCATAGCATCAATGCTGACTCTTTAAAAATCAGTACAGCATCTGATAAACCCAGAGAGAGATACCTCACTGCTCTCTATATATCAATCATTATTTCAAGACAGTATGTTAGACAGATGTCAGAAAAGGGGTAGATGAAATACTTGTTAGGGTCTCCCTGCTGATGGTCAAGTTGGCAAATTGATTGAAGAGTGTTTGAAGAAAGTGAAAAAAATGCATGAATTTTCTTATGTCAGGCACTAATGAAATAATCTTGGAGACCCTATGAAGTTTATGTTCATGTTCATGAAGATCGCTGGTTACATTTCATTTGGGTGACATAAATTTGAAAGGATTTATGCCTCTAGATATAACTGTAAAAAATACAATTCAATAGTGTCTGGAACCTGGTGATTACATTTTTAAAGGAACATTGAGTTTGCAACTGACATTTAGATAAGAGAAGTTGAGATGGGATAGAGAACAAATGTTGTCACACAACTGAACAGGAGCTGTGATGGTTCATAAATTTATTTTTGTCATACATTTCAATGATAGCAGCTTCCTGTGTATATTTTAAATGTTCCTCCTGCAGTGCAGGAGTCCCCACCTCGGTGGTGGAGATCAAGAAAGGGAAACCGTGCAAAAACACACCTTCAAAAGCCTGTTTCTGTTTCCAGGTGAAATAAAGACAGCAAAGTGCATTCTATTTCTGTGGATTTTTTACTTGTTTTATGACTCAGTTAGTTAAAAACAGCCAAACAAATTAATTTCCTTAAGGTGTGGTCCAAATTGTCAGCTTGTGTAAATTTGTGGCTCTGGTGGAGAAACTGTCCATTTGTTTGAACAGAAAGTGTACTTGGCTGCTGTGCAGCTTTGATTATGCTATCCAATTGTGTTATGTTGATCCATTCATCCCTTAAATGTTGTTTCAATCAAATGTTTCAAGGAACCTTTTGGCTGGCTTTTCAAGGTGCTGTGTCACTGAATATCTAATCCCTTTAAGAAGAATAGCATTCCATGTGGTGGATATCTGATACTTGGCAAATACGTCCTCAGCCTTGTAAGGATGGCTTTGCCTGATGCTGAAGAGTAACTTGCCCTCTAACCCCCACCAGAACTGTTATTTAAGGATCTGCAGCCTACTAACTGTATCCAAACTCCACTATCTCTTTGAACTGCCCAGAGGATTTTCTGTCCTTAGCAGTGGAAGAAGTAACATAGAGGTGACAAGTCTTACTTTAGATCTTCCTCATCTGCACTATCTGAGAGCTGTTCAAATGAAGCCAAAGAATGACTTGTAGACTTAGAGGACTCAAAGATAATTGCTCCAGGGCAACACCCTTGGTGAGGTCTGGCCACATGGTCTCTTCTCCAGCGCTTTGTTCTCTTACTTCTAGGCAGCAACCAGCTGGCCTCCTTTTGATGTGTGTGCCATCATTTAACTCCTAGATGTGCCTTCCTCTGTGGTAGTATAGGCCAGAATTTGTGTAACATGACCAACACTGTGTTGTGTTGTGATACTTCAGGAGCCCTAAAAACACTTGTTTTTTTAATCTGTAAGTTATATGGAATGATCCTGTCAAAACAGCACTATGTGTAGTTGTGTGACTTTGGAGCCAGGATGCAACTGATTGTCTGTTTCCTTGTTCTCAGGTTCTCCTCTTGGTTGTGAAGCAGATTTTTCCAGATTTTGAGTTCATGTGGCTGGTAGAAGAAGCTAAGAAGAATCTGCCCTTAGAGCTGGATTTTCTCAATGAAGGCAGAAATGCTGAGAAGGTTGCTCATATGCTCAAAAACTTTGACTTTCTGAAGGTGAGGAAACACATATTTCTGTCTATGTATGTGCATTAATAGTCTCCCTTACTGCATCTTATGCCCCTCATTCACCAAATGGAGGAACCATAAGGGGGGAGAATGGAGTTCAGCCCCTCTGTTGTTCATCCTCGACGGCTCTGCTGATACAGACCAGAAAATGCACTGAGACATGCTTTCTCCTTGTTTGTTTCCTACTGAATGCACTCTGTTGGGTCAGGAGTGGTGGCTTGTGACCAGCAGTCTTTGGAGCCTGGTACTCATTTTCCCAAGTTTTTTTTTTTCTGAATTTCATTTCTATTTTCTTTCTGAACTTGTTCAGACTGTGGATTTGCCATTCTTTGCTGAGTCATCTGATGGTACCTTTTCTTAGGCTCTATCTCAACTGAGGGCAAGAAATGGACATAGAACAGAAAAGCTAGACTGAGACTGATGATGTCAAGTAGTATTGAGGGCACCTTGTATCTCAGGAAGAAGCATATTCACATGAATCCTTCCTACTGCAAAAGAGCACATTCTCACTCTAGAACTGGACATTTATCCATCATACACATCTATGGCTAATGCATTCATGTTACCTTCATGGAGAAACCAAATTGCACCCATGTGTGGTCTTCCCCACTGATACTTTTTCTCCGCCTCCCCTGCCACACACTTAGGTCACTGACAAATGTCTCAAGTACAACCAGACATGTACACATCTCATTCTTGGAAAGCTTCAAAGTCACACGTTCAGAAGTCTTTTGCTGCCACACAAGAGACACAAGCCTCCAGTGTGGGCTTTCTGGAAACACACAGTGCCATGGTTGCAGTCACTGATGTGACTGCGCCCATGGCACATAAAAAAAGGCAGCAAAAAACGCACCCTGCTGTGGACCTTCCTGCATACACACTTCCAAATGAGCTTGTCAGCTCCTGTTTATGCAGAAGTCCCAAGATAGAAGTGACAGAGGTCTGAAATAAGGAGTTTTTGTTAGGCTTTATAGGCTGATATATCCATTTTTCCTTGCTTCTTCCATGTAAGGGCTGTCATTCCATGTTGCCTAATGCTAGCTTTGGAGCAGTCTTTTTGGAGCCCAGTGGCAGTAGTGGCCTTCCCACAGGCACGCACAGCTAAAAGCCACCACATGGAAGGCCAGAGGCCAATGGTTTTGCTGAGTGGGCGCTTATCAGAAGTGATGCCCCTTAGAGAATGTATCCATTGCAGGCACAAGTAGCATACTGTGAAGTAAATCCCCATGGAGATGGCCAATCGCCTCCTTGCTGGGGTAAGGAGCTATCATGATACCAGTATGTGTAACAATAACAAATGACTTGAGATGGCCAAATCATGGATCCTCCCGTCTGACCTGTCAATTCAGAGACGTGTTCATCACCTAAAAGCAACAGAAGAATTGGGCTCCTGTATCATAAATTTTCCTAAACACGCTAGAAAGCTGAGAAGCAGATTTTGTGCTGTGAACCTGTTTGAGCTTTTAAAGCCAGAGATAAATTATTTCCACACACAAGCATTAGAGCCAAACATCTGTGAGTAATTAAAAAAATCACTGAAGAATTTGGCTGTGATTGAGAGAGGCATCTTCGACAGCATGAATAGCACTTTACAAGCCCACTGACTTGCCCCTGTAAATCCTGAGACAAGAATGGGTGTCATTGGAAGTGATCTAAGGGATCAGTGAGCTAGATGGGGTGGGGAACTGTTAGTTTTGGAGTTAGGAGGCTTTCTCACCAATCTAATTGCAAAGAATGGGCATTCAGATAAGCTGGGAAGGCTGTGAGTGTCTGAATCCCCCTTGCTCTTAGTGGATCTATGGCATCGAAGTCTAAGCAATGTTCGTGTGCCAAGTGTACTAGGAGTGTTGAATGGTGGGATTGAGGGACATTGAAATTGCTCAGCAAAGGAGCCTTTGATCTAAAGTGGCACACACATGGGAAAGTAGAAGTGCTCTCTCTAGGGCAGGAAAAGGAGGAAAGCTGATAATTTGTAAGGGACTGGGGTATTGTCAATAGTTAAAAGCAACAAATGCTGCTGTTCAGGAGCTGTGATGAGCTCCAGTGGCCTGGCTGGTCATCCCCTGGTTTTGGTCAGTTGATGGACAGCACCTCTTACGGCTTTGTGTCCTGCCCCAAGGTGCTGGTCCTGAGTCCATGGCTGAATCAGAAGGGTGAGGAGAGGTGACTGCACAGCTGGCTTACTATTTGCATGATCTAAAATTATTATCTCTTTATTGGAGCACAGTCGTGTGAGTGGGCAGAGTTCCCTTACATCTTTGCAAAAATGTACATGTGTGGCTTCACCTATGTGCAAAAGCAGATTTGTGCAGACTGGGGGTTTGGTCAGCACAGTAACATGAGGAATTTTGAAAGGGAATTCAGCAAAATGGCTCTTGACAATAGGAATTTCAGCATGGGAGGAATTTGTCTGGAGAGCGAGACTGGAAAATGGGGAGGCAGCCTGAGCCTTTTGTCACTGCCTCCCTGGATGACACCAGACCTCTCTTCTCTGGTACCTCACTCAGCTTGATCTACCATAGCTTGAATGAAAAGTGCTTTGACATTTTACACTCATTACTGTGTTGTTGGCAATAAGATAGTTAAGGGTCCCAGGGTTTCTGTGACAAGTCCCTTATTTGTGACACTCGATTTTTCTCCCAGTTCAATTGCAGATGGCCTAAGTGTGCAGGGTTTGTCAGCTCAAAGGCGTTCGTGTTCCAAGGGGCACTGCGGAGATACAGTTTTTGACGATGGCTTGTAATTTTTAAAGCTGCGTAAGTGGACCCTGTGCGTAGCAAACGGTGCAGTTCCTGCCTAAAGGAGCTGAGTGGATGATTCAGAAACTTGTGATAGGTACTAGTTAAACAGCCCAGCTAGAGGAGCTGCAGAGCAGGTAAGAAAGGTATCTCAGATGTCACTGGGAATGGGAGGTGGTCAGAATCCTGTAGAGCATGGTCAGAAATATTGCATGAGATCAGATCCTACTGTAGTTGAATTGATGTATGATCCTTGTACACATTGCTGCTGTCCTGCAGAAGAGGCTGATAGATGCATTTACCTCCCTTGTGCTCATCAAAAAAACCAAGTCCTCACTTCAACTGCTTCCGTTTTTACTCTTTTTCTGGGATTTGTGTGATATATTCTCCTTCCTTTCCCAAGCTGTTGCCTGACCTAACCCATCCATTTCTGTTCCAGGTCCCCAGGATCTACTGGGAGCTCTCAACAAGGCGTGTCCTTCTCATGGAGTTTATGGAAGGGGGACAAGTGAATGACAGGGCCTATATGGAGAGGAATGGCATCAACGTCAATGAGGTAGTTTCTCAGCCATCTCTGAACTGGACGTGCTGAGCAATGCAAAACTGATTTTGACCTTGATGCAAAATGGAGGCTAATAGGACAGGATGGGATGGGGCAGAAGAGTAAGCACACACGGATGTGAACAGAGCAATCAATCTGAGAGATCTCTGTTCTTGTGTACTTTGGAAAAGTACATAATCTGTTTTGAGGAACACTCTCCTGTAGGCTGCAGAGCTAGGGAGATCATCAAGGAGACATAGTGAAAGATGACCATGCTCTTACATTAAAGACACCCATAGTTTGTTCCAAGATGGAAGTTCCTGTTACCCTAAAGGAATAACTTCAGTTTCTGATTATTTTTATCTCATGGACTTTGCTATTAAGAGAGATTTGAAAAGTTTTGTCTGTAGGAAAACATGGTCAGCTCCATTCATCTAGACAAGTCAACTGGTCTGAAGTGAGAGAGTTGTTTCTTTGAGTGAGTTTATCCTATACTTCTGCTATAGGCTGAGGTGAAATCTAGCCCACACACTCAGGTAGAAGAGTGAATATTCCTCAAAGCTTGAGAAGGGCTTGTTTTGATGCATTGACAGAAGGACTCTTGAGCAATATGTACATTTAGATTTTGAGGTGGGCTTCCTCATAGATCTCAGACAGCAGATCCGTTTTGAGATTGAGGTAGTTAGCATGGGGTAGCTCACTGGGATTTTCTCTGAATTTTCTCAGACTGCTGGAGGTAGCAAAGTTGTAGAGAAACAGCTAATTTCAGTTTTTCTAACTTGCAGAGGGTTTTGCTTGTGATAGGAGCAATGTAGGGTGAAAGTTTCTGCTAATTTTTTTGTTTATTCATGCCTTTGGGAAGGTTGTTTTGTGATAGTTTGGTGCAATATGTTCCATGCAGCAATGAAATCACGTACTTTCCTGAGTCTGAGATGGTCTCTAAATAATAGCTAAGAAGTAATTTTCAAAAAGTTGTCAACAGACATGTACTACTGCAAAGTATAAGCCTCAGAGAGTTCCAGCCATCTATCAGGTAGAGGATGTTCCTCAGCTCAGTGGTAGGACTGAATTTTCTTTCTTCCTTTTCTCTCCCCACTGTCTGAAATTAATGATTAACTTTTACTGATCGCCAACAAAGCAAGGTAGAAAGGAGGGAATACTGAGTCTGTCAGAATCATGTGATGGGCAAAGAGGTCTGTTATTATGGCCACAGTAAGATGAGGTAGGGGCAGTGCACACCCCAGACTTCTCCTGCGGCAAGGTGCAGCAGATGGGGGTAAATATTGCCTAGGTTAATTATTGGCTGCTGCTGTTGTTGTCCTGGGTAAGGGTCTGCATGGCATGGTGGAGTGATGAGCAAAAGGCAGCAGACACAGAAAGGAGCATGAGGAGGGGGTGACAGGCCAGGTTTCAAAACTGTGACCTGGGTTATAATATGACAACAATCATGGCTTTCAAGAGATGCATTAGTTCCCTATAAATCACCCAAATATATTTATTTTATCAATCCCTCTATCATTTTACTCCATTTTGTTTTATGGTGTGGAGGAAGAGGAGTCTTCACTAAGCAGGCTTTCTCTTTTGTGACAATGCAGCCTTGAAAAGCAAGCTGAGCCTCTCTCCTCTAAATGGAAAGGATCCCTGAGGTGAAAGCTCCCTTCAAACCAGGTTACTGACATTTACTTAATACCGTCTGTAGCAGGATTATCATTAAAGCTGCCCAAAAGCACATTAATCTCTCTGGATCCGTCCAAGTGCTGGATTGTAATGGCATTTAATCAGAGAAGGCTTTGATTTCTAAAGACAAGTGCAAACACTGAAATATCTGCCTGTGGAACAGTTACTTATTCATGTAAGTGTACTTGTACACTGTAGTGTAGCTGAGGAGGAACATGCAGCTAGGATATTGACAGTGAAAGGGAAATCTAGAGAGGGGAGTTATTAAGAATGAGGTGGCAGGAATTTTAAGGGAAGACTAGAATATGGCAGGGCTAAGAAGGGGGCATATGGAAACTGGGCTTTTCCTGTTTTTGACACAATAACATTTGCAGTCTTGGTTGGGAAGGTATATTTGGAAGAAGTAGAGCAGGAAAGAGAGAAAAATTAGACTGAGGGGTTCTCAAGGGGTTTGTAGCATACTGTGTACAGGAGGAAAGGAAGGGCACCAAGGCTACTTAGAGCATGGATTTTCAAAGAAGATCCCAAATGGTACAAATGCTGCTTTTGCATCCATTCTGATTATACCTGATTCATTTAGAGAGATTTTATTTGTATACAAATCTTAACATTATCTTTAGTCTACTACATGAGTTCTCTGTGTCCTTCCTTGTGAATTTTCTGCCTGTCTCTGCAGAGGCTGCTGTATCAGCAGGCTCTAGGACATGTGGAGCTTCCAGATGGGCTCATGGCATGTGCTGTGCTGCCTCAAACTAACCAGCCAGCTCAGGTAGCCAAATGAAGAGTCCCCTTGATCAGTCTGATTTGGGTTTGAGTCAAGGAAAGGAAACAATGCCACATACTTCAGCTCACTAAGAACCTGATTACAAGCCATGGTTGATTCGGAAGTCAAAAAGGTGTTTTGTCCAGCTGAGAATTGAAAGCAAACAGCTATGGTACTTAAGACGAGCTACTGTGTGCAATTATTGCCATCTGTTACTCCGTCCTACTGTGGCTTTTTGCTTCTTTCTATTACTGAATGGGTTCTGCACTGAAATTGTATCTCTTAGCTTGATAAAGAGCCCAATACCTTCCTGTATTTGACAGCTTTGCAACTTGAAATATGCTTTCAGTGTGGGATTTACCCTTCTGCCAAGAGTCAGGAGCTGTAGCTGTGTAGTCGCTAAAATTTAAGTGGGATTTCCCAGTGTGGGATCCTTTTGTCAGCAGTGGAAACCTCTCATGTCTCAAGTATTTGTGCTTATAACGCTCAAGTATTAGATGAATTGAAGCACGGAGAAGAACACTGTTTCGGGGAAAAATGGCTATTCTTGCTCTTTGCACTTACTGAGTTAGTCTAGGGAGAGGTTTCTTTGTATATTCTCCTACTTTTCATCTTGTCTGAAGCTTAGTGAAATTCACAAGGCACTGATAAGCAGGAATAGTGACCTCTAGTATTTTCAGCTTTTGAGCTGTGCACAGACATCAGGTAAAAGAGTAAAAGAGTTAAATTACACACAGACCTGTTTCTTACTGAAAGTAGATATTGAGCACCAATGTCAATCAATTGCTTAAGTCTCAGCAAGATGCTTTATATTAAATCCAAGGAAACACAACTGCATTTAGAGCCAAGGGAAATGATCCCCATGGTTATTTTGGGTCTGACAGAGTTGCAAGAAACAATTAAAAATACAATTATTAGTCTTCTCTAGTTATGTCCTTTTGAGAATCTGGACTAACTTGACGAGTTAGTGCCTCAGTTCCCTGGGTGGATGAGTCAGAGTATTTCTCCCCACTTACATGCCATGGAAGATGGAGCATTGAGCATGAAAATAATTTCCTGAGTCCCCAACAGAGAGTACAGGGCATGCCAGGAGTGCACTCCAGGAGTCCTAAAAACTAGTCCTGTATCTTAATGACATCAAGTGTGTTCAGACATCTTGCTGTGATGCTAGATCACTGCATAGTAATAGTACTGCCTAACAGAGCACTTTTGATCCTTGCAACTGGATCACAGAGGACAGAGTATTAGGGTGGTCTTGTGTGACCACCCTAATCTACTATGGATAAGAGCTATTTCAGAGCAGAGGCAGAGAAGGCTTCAAATTGTAGCTATTCCCCATCCACATCCTTTGCTAATTTGACACCAGTTTAATTGGGCAGAATTGCCCTAGCAGGATTAAACAAAACCTTAGACGATGGCTGTAATAACAGCAATGAAAGCAAGCAAAAACCCAATACAGTCTTCAATCCAATTAACCTTCGATTAAGGTTCCAAAATCAATGCTATTATTTTGGCCGGAGGAGGTAATATTGAGCCCTGAGAAATGAGCTGCACAACGACCTTTACTTTTAATGAGATCAATAGAAGTTAGTGTCGCCATCTCTTAAAATAATTGGCAAATATTACAGCCAAATTAAGGCCAGAGACTAGTATCTGCTCCTAATCTAAAGAGACGGTCACAGATGGAAGTGGGATGAGAAGGGGTGATGCACTATCAGGCAGTTTCATCTAGGACTTATCAGGGGCAGGCAGTGAGATCGTCTCTACAGGACCATGACACAGTATTTTTTCTGTGCTTTTCTTCTTCATGTCAGTTAGAGGCATGGAGCCAGAACCACTCCAGCTTGCTCACAAGTCCAGGAAAGTATCAGTGACTTCCCCAGATAACCCAGGGTGGTTTGTTACGTTGCATTATATCCTGCTACCCATGAGCATGATATGTGTGCTTCTTACTGTAGGAGGTTTCTTCCTAACTCTTGTGTATTGGTGTTTTTAAAGATACTCACTTGTGATGAACTTTCTAGAGTTTTGTTACTGTCGTGTTGCTCTATCAGCGAGTGTGCTGATTTGTTGAGCGGAGAGTTGCATAAAGGGTGACAGGTTATCTAGGCTTTCAAAATGGATGGCAGCAACATATTGTGGCTGTGTACATACACAAGAAGAAATATATCACTGCTGGTACCTGCACTACAGCTTGGGATCCTCTGAGTTAGGTGACAGAAATGCAGTACGTGTGCTTGTTAAAATATTTGGTACACTGGATATGATTGCATTAACTAGAAAAAGTGGGGATTAGTAGGGAAACTGCAAAGTAGGTAAGAAACTTATAGAGGCAATGGTGGAGTGAAGTTACCATAGTAGAGTTTTGTGAGATTTGCTCTTCAAACAGATCTCATTTAACAAACTGGTGATGACCTCAACACAAACAGAACTGTATCAAGGAGATTGTTGATAAAACCAAGCTGGGAGGTCTGACACGGTAGAGGAGGACCAGAGTAGCAATGGCACCTTTTGGCCTTGAGGACTGAAGCGGTAGAAAAGGATGAAAAGGGGCAATGTCAAGTGAAAAGTCATGTGCTTGAAAACTAATGAGAAGAGTTTCTTAAATATACTGGGAGTTTGTCAGAGGGAAGTATTTTAGAGGTATGACAACAGACAAAATTATGTGAAAATACTTTAGTGTGCACCGCAGCTCCATGGTAAATTTCTTCCAAAAGTGAAGATTGTTTATATGCTTGCATCATAAATCCCTGTAACATATTTTCTGTATGCTAATGAAATAATATAGAATACGTTCATATGTCTTAAAGAAGTTATAAAGTTTAGTTGAAGATACTGGAGATACTCAAGGTTGCATGTTGGGGAATAGGTAAGTATAAGTACAGGGGGGAAGAGAGAGAGGATGGGGTTCTTGCAGTGACCATTGTCTTCTACCCATGACCCAGTCTGTGAGTCTGAGCAGGGCTATAACCCCTCTGTTTTCATGGGAGAATGGGAAGATGGATCTCAAGCTGCTTTTGTGTTGCATTAGGGCTGCAAGAGGCTATGACCATAGCTCTGTTTAGTCACCTTTCTGCTGATGGCGACTTAGGAGGGAGGACCTTCTCTGCATCTGGAGCTTGCAGTCATATCATAAGATGCTGTTAATGAGGGTGGCATGGATAACCTGATGAGAGGCGTTTTTGTAGGATCCTAGGATATTTGGATTTGGGAGGGAACCTCAGGAAGGCTTCTATCATATCTCCTTCTAAGGCTGGGTCTGTTATGATGTCAGACCAGCTTACTCAGGGTATTAGCCAGTCAGGTTTGTAAAACCTCTAAGGATGGAGATTGCATAACCCCTTCAGCCATGACCAATCAATTGGTTTGCAGAACTGCCAGCCCTTGTCTGGACTTGTGTTCAATGTGTATGAGGCATCATGTTGGGCTCCAGATTGCCCCAAGTCCTCGTCTTCAATAATTCTGTGCTTTTCCATGCCCTTGGAGGACAAGCAGCTGAGACAGCGAGGGCCGAGTGTGGTTAGCCCAGTGTGTGAGCCAGTGTCAGCGTTGATGCTGTGATCAGTCATAATGTCTGACTCCATTCCTTCTGGTGTATGGGTCCCTGGGAGGCTTTGTGAATGAGTGACGTGATGGGCTTAAAACAGACTATTTGGCACGTCCTTGGACTGTCAGCAAGGGCTACTCAGCTCTTATATGAGATCACAGCATCTGGTACTTTGGTCCTATCTAATTTTAGAGTTTGCCGATCAAGGAGACTTGGAAGGGTCACTTCATGGCTCTGGTGATCTCTGCTGGTGATTCAGAAGGGAAACATCACTGCCCTTAGTCAGTACTTAAAATAACACCTGCATGGCGTTAGGGAAGCTGCACTAGAGGAGATCACAGGGCTGTGCTGTTCTGTCTGTGTGGGTGATTCATCGTGGTGTGGGCCAGCATTCACGTGATTCAGCAGTGATTCCAGGTCTCACTTGAGGGACAAAGGATTGTTTCAACTGATTCTACTGCTGTCCCTGTTGGTGTGCTGCAGGAAGGGCTCTTGTTCTTTCTCCTCATTTGTAGTTACTTGGCCACTATTCATAGTGAATGCTCTTCTCAGAGTGGCCACATTTCAGAGGTGGATAAAGCAAGCCCTTTCTTGTCTGTCTGGTTTTCTGCAGGATGAGCTGTCATTACTATCCCTGTTACCTCTTCTACCACCTCTGCTTATGGGGACAGCTGCCAGTTTGCTGCTTACGGAGTGTGTCTGGAGATATGCTTGGAATAATTTCTAAAGACTGTCTTTTAATTGCTTGTTCAGCACTCTGCTGTGTTGCACTGTGCCTCTCTGGGATGGCGGGGCAAAGCTGCTGTGTTACTGCATGGCATGGGTTTGATCCCATGCCCTGGGGATGTTTGTTTTCTCCTAGGAGGTTTTTAACTTTAATAACATCTCTTGGTGATTAAGAGCAGTAGTATGGAGGGACACAGCAATGACAGGATGTTTTTAACAGCTTTTCTGTGCTTCTTCATCTTCACAGACATTGCAAATCAGATTAGCATGGGTCTGAGGAAGGAAAGAGGGAAAGTGGGGGACAGTGTGATGGAGGGAGGGGAGAGGGAACCCATGTTCATTCTGTGGGCAGACTGATTGTCTGAGTCTCCGCCCACCCCTTCGCCACTGTGTCCTGTTGCCATCTATGGATGGAAACACTCGAGTCTTCCTCCAAGCAGTCTCACTCACCCCAGCAGCAATTTCCATGCCTCCCCTGTGAATGCATGTCTGCCACTATCTGCTGTCCCACTTTCCTCCTCATTACCAGAAACCCCAGTCCTACCCACAGGTACTATCTCTTTTTTATGCTAGACAAGTGTCTTTAAATAATCCATGATCCCACAAGCACCTTCATGGTGCTCCCTGCATGGATCCTTCCCTGAATGCCCTGGACCACCCTGCTGCCTCTAGATGCCAGCAGCCACCCTGTGCCTCCATCAGTGTGAGGAGCTGCAGGAGCTCTGCATGGGGGTATCAGCATGTACAGACCCTTGCTTCCTGGGTTGTCACACAGAGGCTGCCTCCCCTCCCCGGCAGGCACCCTACTGTGGGTGGCAGTGTGTGACCATCTCTTGTCTCTTCACAGATCTCTCGCAACTTGGGAAAGCTCTACAGTGAAATGATCTTTGTGAATGGCTTTGTGCACTGTGACCCACACCCAGGCAACGTGCTGGTGAAGAAGTGCCCAGCCTCTGGCAAGGCTCACATTATCCTCCTGGATCATGGGCTCTACCAGGTGTGTAGGTGTGAGGGGCTTCCAGGGCCTTGTGAGGCTGCCTTTGGGCATCAGACTGCAGCCTTGCCCCTTTAAGCACATATGAATACATTTTTCCTATTACTTCCATAACCCTCCAATGATATTTTTTGACTCTGAAATGGAGGATAGGACACAGGTAAGGGGTGTAAGACCTCTTCCCCTGTTTCCTGTCCTTTGTGGGCTTCTGGGGACCATGTCTCCGTTCCCAGGTGCTGAGCGAGTCATTCCGCATGGACTACTGCCACCTTTGGCAGGCCCTCATCAAGGCTGATATGAAGAGGGTGCAGAAGTACAGCCGGCGGCTTGGGGCAGGGGATTTGTATCCTCTCTTTGCCTGCATGCTGACTGCCAGATCTTGGGAATCTGTCAACAAGGGCATTGACCAGTCACCAGTCTCTGCCAGCGAGGTAGGTCTTGTGTGTCCTTCCCTAACATGTGCCCTTCCTTCTCTTCAGTACCTTTTTTCATTGAAATCATTTGACCACTGATAGTACAGCAGTGCTGGGCAACCCCTGGCAGCTTTGTAGCAATTCTCCATTGATAGCTGAGATAGAAAAAGCCAGGACTCCTTCTGCAATGTATTTTATAGTAGCTGAATTTAATTTCCCAGATTCACTTGTCATAGGCTGCTTAAATTTTGTATAATGTTTTAATACCTAAATGTTCACTGTTTCTGGCTGGGGAAACATTTGTAGATTGTCCTTTTCTTAAAAAAATGTTGAATGCAGCTGTGCAGGAAACCATCAAGGAGGTTAGAATAAGGTACAGGAGACATAAAGGTTTAGTGGGAAGACATGAGAAGGATAATGCATTATCCACTATTCATGTAAATGACTATCAGCACTGATATAAACTCCTAAAAACCCTTGGAAATTACCTCCCAATCAAAAACCCTATTAACTTGGAGTCAAGGTTGCTTAACTGCAGATTCTGTCAACTCAATCACTACAAATCTGGGAAATTGCCACTTACATTCTCCATCCTTTCATATCTACACGTGCTGGGATCCTTCTCACGCCTACTTGCACACCTGATACACACAATACCCCACCTTAAGAAGAGTAGCAGCCCTGCCAGCTGTGCTGTTTCTAGAGAAGAACATAAAGTGATGTGATTTAGCCAATGGATGACTGTAAGTAGAAGGGTGTTGTGTCCTATGGTTTGCTTTAAACTGCACACATCTGTAGTAGAGAGGATGAAATGCATTTAAGTAGCATTATAATATTGTCCTATGAAATTCTTTTCTAAAAGTTCCTTCATTTTGTGGATGTGGCAGAATTTGCTGTACTGGCTTGTCATTATCCATAGCAATGAGTAGGTCAGATACCTTGGGTAATGGACCCCCTCCCAATTATCTGAGTTAATTTTCTGCACATCAGAAATAATATAATGACTATCTAATAGATCTGTGCTTTTTCTGGTGAGTTCTGGAGCTAGTAGCTCCTGAAAAAAATTTAGAGGTGCCAAAGCAAATTGGCACAACACTGACTCCAATACTACAAGGCCAGTGTTGAATCTGAGTTAGTGAGCAATGTTTATTCCCAACTTGCTTGTGAAGGTTACGGCAGAGGTGTAGCTGCAGCTACATGGTACCCTGTGTGTGCTAATGAACTTTGTCATTGAGTTGAATTGCGTGTATGGAACCAGCTCTGTTGTCTTTGCCTACATAACACAATTAATGCTGAAACTATCCTGCAGCAGATAATGGGGAGCTGAGCAGATTTGCTGTGGCATTAGGAAATGAGCTGCTGCTTGCCCTTACTTTAGAGGTGAATTTGAAAGATTTTATCAGCAGCAAAAGCTGAGCGCTGTGTAGGCAGGTACCATCAGTGCAGAGCTCCAGAGAGTGTGCCTGAGGATGTATCAACATGACAGTAGCCTGTGAGACAAGGAAGCTACCTTCCTGAAGCAAAATCTTATCTGTAGTGCTGTACTCAGTCTGGGACACTGCATCTTGAGAAAGGTTTGATGAAACTGGGGCAAGTCCAGTAGGAGTCTACAAGGACTAGTGGCCAAGCAGATGCAACCCGTGAGGTAAGTCTGAGCAAGTTAAGTGAGAAAAAAATTTAGAAAAGGCAGATCAGGAAAAGTTGTAGAATTGATTTTCGAGTTTCTTAAAGAGTGATAAAAGCAGGACAAGCAGTCACGAGTTTAAATTCAGCTAAACATGAGGAAAGCCATATCTAGTGGCAAAGCAGTGCAATGCCAGTGCAGATGATCTGGGGAGGTTTTGATTTGCGTTACTGGAGAGTTTTAGGTGCAGGCTGGGAAAATGTAGGAGGATTGCCATAGGTATAGTTGTTCCTGCCTTAAGCCAGGGCCAGGCAGCTGATTGCTTACGGTGGCTGCTAGCCTCATCTCATCTGATTTTATGATATCTTTTGCTGCATCCTGCAGCAGCCTCAGCAGCTGCAGCCAAGGGGCTTTTCTCAGGTCCTGTGGCATAGCTTATTTCTTGCTCTGCACACAGGCTTTGCCCTTGACAGAAAATGACAGTTCTGATGACAGATCATGTGGTTGTTTTGTGATGTGGACAAGCAGCTGGAGCTAAAAATAAAAAGAAAAGAAATAGAAAAGAAAACCTATGTCTGGAAAATAATGTAGGCTCTGCAATGATGCTGGCTGGGAAAAGGGATAAGAGATAATCGCGGAGGAATTTTCTGCCAACAAATAATGGAACAAAACAACATTTAGGAGAGCTGAACATCTTCCTGCTGAAGCCTTGTGTATCTGGTCAGTGATGGAGGCAGGAGGACACAAAGATTCTGTTTGTCAGCAGCAAAGCAACCATGGTGGTGTGTGAGCTGTGTACATCTCTGACCATCATGACCTGCACACTCATTTTGTGCAGGTCTGTTCCTCTATAATAAGTTTGAAGTTCATAAAGAGTGAGTGTGAGATCCCACATCATGTAATATAGGCCATCCCTCATTCTAGAGAGAAGGCTTTAGAGCTGTCATTTCCCACAAAGGAGCCTCTTTCCTGTAAGAAGTTATTTACTGCCCCCCTGCATGTATCCTCCTGGATTTTGTAGATTTCAGATGTTCCAGAGATGTGTCTTTGGATTTCATGTAATGATTCATGTTATGTCCTCTGTAGGAAGAGGTAGGGACATGGTATGCATATAGGATCAGCTCCCAGCTACACTGTGCTACACTTACTGGGATGGTGAGGGAACCCTTGGATATAAAGACAGAAAGAAGAGGCAGGACTGACTGTCTTGCATGCTCTGGTGGCTGTATTTGGAGAGGAGCTCATCTTAAGTGGCTCAGGCTGTCGCCCCTAAATTATCACTGTATTATTACAGCAGGCAATGTGTTTGTTGGAATCTGGAGAACCAGAGAAAATGAAAGATTACTTCGGACTTACACTGTTTCCTTAATTATCTGCTATTGGCTGCTGTCATACAGGATATAGATCTCAATCTGACAGATGACAATTTGATGATTTTTGATCTTTTGGGTTAACATGATGCTTGAGTGCATAATTCTTTCTCACTTCTGCTGAATTGTGTTGAGAACAGGATTAAACTAGGCCTTGGAAACGGCTCCATCAGTATAGCATAGACTCATCAGTTGCATGGAGCAGCAAAGAGCAAGCAGCCTGGTTGTCTTTGCAGCATGCCCCCACCTTCCTGAGCAATTCTACTACCTGCAACTCTGCCAGTTTTGGGGCTGGTGAGGTGAGAAGTCTCCAAGGGCAGTAATGAGATCTGGTTGCTGCAGGCTGCCTAGGACCAGGAACCAAGATAACAGTGAGTGGATGTTCTCCTGAGAGGCTATTAATCCTGCCAGTGAGGGGATAGGTCCTCATCTCACCCTTATCTCACCAAGAGGCAGATGGGATATGGCAGGATTGATCTGTGCTGTGTGTCCAGTGTCTGCAGGAAAGCAGGACAGAGCTCTGTAGTTTCTGGCCTAGTGTCATGGTCTGTTAAAACACTGTCTCTTCCTGGCAAATCTCAGCTGCATCTGGACCTGGATTTCCTATGTACTCTCACCTTCTCTCTCCTTTCTCCCTGGCATGACCTGGCTGGCCACAGGACATGGAGATCCGGTCCAACGCTGCTGCTTACTTGCCCCAGATCACCCAGCTCCTCAACAACGTTCCCCGCCAGATGCTGCTTCTGCTGAAGACCAATGACTTGTTAAGGGGGATTGAGTCAGCCCTGCACACACGGGCCAGTGCCAGCTCCTTCCTCAACATGTCCCGCTGCTGCATCAGAGCTGTTGCCACGTGAGTCTCTTATCCAGGCATCAGAGGCCAGACAGGGAGCAGCAGGAGCTGACTGTCCCTGTGGTCTGGGAGATGAGGAAGATCCCAGGTACAGCAGGCCTGTCAGGGTCCAGTCCCACTGCAGGTGAGCAAGGCAAGCAGGACAGACCCTGAGATGGTGGTCAGATCCAGTCAAAAGTCCACATGAGAAGGCAGCATCCTGGTGATGGGGCAGGTCTAAGAACAAACCAGAAAAGTCAGTCTGTAGATTATGTCCAGTGGTTGTCAAGCAGGTCTGTGGTGACAAGACAGGTCTGAGGTCAAGCAAAGAGATTAATAAGTGAGTTGAGGTCCAGGCCATGGAGCTTCACAGAAGGGCATGAGTTGGGGACAATTACTCTTCCAGTGTAGCTCAGGAGGAACTGAAGATGCAGGTCTGAGATTAACTGAGGTCCATGTGCCTATGAGCAGAGGGGTTGGAGCTGGTTCCAGGCTAGTCAGGGCTGTTAAGTCTTATTAGGGCCCTACTCAGGGGTCCTGACAAGGCTCTGACTTAACCTCTTGACCTATTACTGTTAGCTGTGGATCTCTTCCCCTCATTGTGGTCCTACCCCTGCTCAGTTATATGTTTCAGCCTCTGTCTGTTCTGTTCTTACATCCATCAGCCTCTACAGAGGACGAACTGGTCACCCTGGGGCTGGGGACAAAGATAGAGTTGCAGGCCTTAGGTTAAACATTTAGGATTTGTCTCTCCAGAGGGGAAGGAGATTCCTGCCCATTACATGCATTACCACCAGGCAGTATTTGTGAGTAGCATAGATCTGAAAGTTCACTGCAGCCTGATTGAGGGGATTGGGCTGACTGACTGAAAATCGGACTGATTAAAAGCCAGGAACAGAAGTCGTGCAAGTGATTTCCTTCTGTGAGTCTTATGAAGCAGTGCACTTCTGCCTCAGATTCCTCCTCCTTGTAGATGAAATAACAGTTATTTCTTGGGCTGATGAGGGTCCTATGGATCCCAATTAGCCCCTGCTAAAGAAAGGTGGAGAAATACTTTTCCTGGAATCTGTGTGTCAGGATTGCTAGACTTTTACAAGTGTGCTACCAGGAAAAGCAATAAGAGTGTGCACCCGTTCCTGTGAGCTGAGGTGAAGCTGGGCATAGAAGCAGAGGAATCCGTAACCCAGGATCACTACACACAGTGGGAAGAGAACTGAGTTCTCAGGGGAGCAGGCTGTCTCTTCTGCCAGATTCATTCTAAGAAAGGCAGTCCCCAGTTCCTCAAAAGCACTGCTTAGAGAAAATCCCTGCTTCCTGGGGATTCTGCAGATGGGGGATAGTGCCCACTCCTGGGGAGGGTCAGTTGTGTGGAAGATGTAGGACAGGGCTCCTTCCTCCTGGGCTGTTTCCTGTAGGATCTAATGCAGCTGTTTCTCTCATTCTAGGTACCAGAGGAGCAAGAGTCACTCGTTTTACAGGAGGGCCCAGATCTCACTCACAGAAACCCTAAGCCTGTGGCAGATCAACTTATATGAACTCTTTCTGTGGCTGAAGGGGTCCCAGCTGGGGAACTGGGTCATTGCTCTCCTGAGACGGCTGCACCATTTCACGTACTGACATGAACTGGTGGGAGAGGCCCGGGTGCTCCCTCCCTCCCTTCTGCTCTCAATGGCACGTTTGCCTTTCTGACTATTTCTGTCTATTTTTGGGTCTTACTCCACATTACACACTGCACTGTCCTTTTCTTTTACAGCATTAGCTTCCTCTGTGGCACAGAGAGGTTGAGTTGGTACCAGAGCCCTACTGTTCTGTGGTTTAGGAAAAGTAGGTGCATGATACCTTGTGCAGGAAAGACAGGAAAGGATACCCTCTTTCCTCATTTGTGCAGGTTAAGTTTCACTCAGATTCTAGTGGGATTGTGGTGGAAGCAAATGCCTCTTTGACTTTTTCTGAAACAATCGTAATGAATTTAAGAGAATCCCAGTCCTACCTAGAATGCCTCAAAACATTTCTCAGACCCTCAGAGTGAGGTGGTAGGTCTTTTTAAAATGCAATAGAGTTTATATTAGTTTGTGCAATCTCCTTAGTCTGATTTCTGTTTAGGTGTGCAGAAGGTTTCTCAGAGGAGTGAGACCTTGTGGAGAGCTGTCACTAGGGTTTTCTCTTCCAGCACCAGAGAAAGAGGACTCAAATGGTGAGAGCGGTGGACTGGGAGTCCAACTTTTTCAGGTTCATCTCCAGTCCTCTCAGCAAGTGCCTCTGTTTTTGGACTTCTCCTGGCCTGTTTCCTTGCAGGTGAAATGGGGGAAGGGGGCAGTGATCTTGCCCCTCTTCTGAAATTCAAGGAAGAACTGAGAACAGGGAAGGCAGTAGGAATGATGACTCAGGGCTCTGAAACTGCTGGTAATGTATGTGTACTGTAAAATACTTCCACACAACAAAATAAATGTGTTATATCTAAGACCTTTGGGGGAGGGATGCTTGGCTGTGCACTAGATATGTTTGGGCCTCTAACCTAAGTCCTGTTTCCATTTCTCCACAAGGAAGTGATGCCAGGCAGTGCCGGCAATTCCTTGTAAGCCAAATGTTCACTTGGTCTTTTCTCTATCCAGGAGGTTTGTACCACATCTGAGTCCTGTGGTACTGCATCAGATGTGTGTTGGGATGGAATGGAGGAGGAGGCATCTTTCTGCTGGGAGGACACCTCATACCCTTCTGCCCAGATCTATGCTGAGCCTGCCTCCTCCTTTCCTGTGGGAGTGTGCTGCAGCACATCTGTCACCATCCCCATGCCACAGTGAGCATTTCACCTCGTCACTGCCTGTGACATTTTACTGCTCCAGTCTCGGACAAAAATCTGCCATTTGGTCGGTGGTGCAAGTGACAGGTCTGATGGCTTTGACTCTGCAGTTGTGGGGTAGTTACCAGAAAGTCCCACCTAGAGGCCTGCTTTATGTGAGACATATTTGAGATACTGGGAGACATCTCTGCTGCTTGTAAGAATTCCTTTAGCCAGGAAGGGTGGATGGAGGTGACTGCTCCCATCATCTCAGCTTTTCTCATAAACTGTCTTGGTGAAAGCGGACATGAAGGACAGGATAGGAATATCTGTCTACTGTCAGAAAGCTTGCTAAGCTGAGGGTTACTCAGGCACCAAACTGTGCCTGAGAGCAAGCCATAAGAAGGCCATTCACTCTCCCAGTTTCCATACAATTTCCCAACTTGCGCAGGTGCGAGACCTTACCTTGAAGTGAATTCATTTGCTTGGGAAGGGAAGCAAGGGACAGAGTGTGGATGTGTGTGTGAATCCCTGGCGAATCAATCATCTTGCTGGCTGTGTGGAAAAGGGAAGGAATGTCATCCAGAAAAGGTACCTGGCTGCTGGTGAGCTTGGGCATGATGGGTTAGGGACTGCAGATGTGCAGACAGTGGCTGTGTACATTCACAAGCATGTTGGCAGAACTGGCTGGCTCGGGACTGCCAAGAAGTGGTGTGTGATTGGCAGAGTTCAGGACAGGGTGTTACTGAATGTGGGTTTTAGGTCTCTTTGCGTAGTCAATCACCTGATCCTGGCATTAGCTCTCTGAGCCCTTCCTGCTTTGGGGGCAGCAGCAGGAGTGATGTGCTCTCTGATCTTTGCTAAGAGCAAAAAAGAAACCCTGGTAAGTCTGAATGTCCTTGCAGAACTTGTCCCCAACCTGTGCAATGACAGGTCAGAGATTCCCTTGACTTCTGGGTCATATGATGGCATCTGGGAATGGAGTGCTGGTAATTGCAGGATGAGACTCCTGAGTCGACAAAGAGTCACTGTGGCCTTGGAATACTGGTGCTGCAGCGTGTCTGTACATGACTAATCTTTGCTCATGTGAGCAGTCTGGCTGAATCAGTGCCTTGCCCAGGCACTTACAGCTGGTAGGCTGGCCAGTATGGGTGGCTTGTTCTGACTTGTTCTCATTACAAGTAGAGCTCCTGTCAGAAAGCTGGCCTGGTGTGCCTTGTTAAAATCTCAGAGATCCTCTAGTAATGGTCACCAACTTCACATCCTTATCTTGTAGCTGCCTCTGCAAATGCCTTTGCCTGTTCATGGCCGGATATACTGACCAGAGCACTGTTTGTGTTTCTCATTTGTGAGTGAAAGCTCATCCCTCATTTAGGCCTTCTTTTCTAGAGGATCCCATGTTGTGGAGAGGCTCCCTATAGCTATGATTTGCACTGGCTGTCAAGCTCACAGCATGCTCTCAGCCATACATGTTTCATTCCTTCAAAATCCCACTACATGACTGCTAGTTCTGGTAGCTGATGAAGGTCCTGACTCCTGGTAGGGAACCAGCAGCCCCTCAGACTGGTTTCTGGGAGTGTGCAGCAGGCAGAGAACAGGGAATATTTGGTAGAGCTTTGTCTATTGTCATTAGTCTCTGCTGGGAGGGTGTGTGTTGCAATCTTAGCAGAGGGGCTCTTCCATCAGTTGTGCCCAGCTCTCACCCTTCCCACAGTCAATCAATAAAGGATTGTCTTAAGAAAGATCAAGCAAACACATGGAGTTCGACCTTGTAACATTCCTGCCTTGTCTTTTTGCTGAAAGCTCTCAAAGGTGAACGCGTTAACAGGGTTTTGAAAAGACACTTTCTCATCCCAATTTGCAGTTGTCAAACATGGGTAACCTGGATCAGGTCTGTGCACTTGGCCTCTCCTTCCAACCTGCATTTAATGATGTTTTCACCACCAGCAATACAGCTTCTGCTGCTTTGCTTGCAGGCAGCACATGGGTTGCTGTCTGCCCAGCTTCAGCTGTGAGTGAACTGAAGTTTAGTGCACACACTAAATGTTGGCCTTGCAGCCCACCAGCTCTTTCTCAGGATTAACATGGGGGTTAGAGCTGTGGCCAGAGGTGCAAAACTGATGGACGTCGTTCAGCTCCTGTAATATGAAGTACTTTGTTGTAGCGTTATGGCATCACCAATCCTAGTGTTCTCAGTGCTCTCAGACGTGTTGGGAAACCAGTGGACATTTCATCTAGCATTTATATGTACCATCATTACATCTTCTGGAGATGGAAAATGGAGCAGTCAGGGAAAATGAAGTTGCTGTGCAAAACTTCAAGAATCTCGGGTATGAAGTGCTTTTGCACATCCAGCTGAAGAAAAGCCAGAGAGAGCATTAGTCCAGACTGAACAGTATAGCCTTTGCCTAGCCCATCTAGTGAATACTAATGATGACAAGTGGGTGGCATTTAGATTTGCAGATCAAGACTGCATGGTGCTGTCTGCCATCTTGCAGGGGTGTACAAACCTCATGTGGTTGCAGTGTAGAAGCTTAGGAATTAATCACACACTGCTTCTCACAGCATATGTCTTATGAACTGTGACTTGTGCACAGCTTGGCCAGTGTCAAAGTCATTCCCCTCACAATGACTCCTTCCAGTGCATCACTTGGCGAGGCTCTTCCCCCACCTTCACTGTGCATCCCTGTATCCCCCTGTACTATTTCCTCCACCCCCATGCCCTGTGTCCAAAGGAGTATGGGCAGCCGGCTGGGTCCTGGAGCATGCAAGAAGCTGTCACACCGCGGGCTGTGCCAAGATGCTCAGCATTCAGATGGGAGCAGAGAGGGATGCCTGGAGTGATACAGCCCTCAGGGTGGTCAGTGCCTTATTCCTTTCATCCCCCGACAACTGAATGGCTAGAAAGAGGAAACAGATGTTTCTTCCTCCTTGGCTCCTCTCTAGAAGTGAGAGGCTGGGGGGCCAGTTTCTGCTTCTGCAACCTGAGCTCTGTCCATGCCCATGTCACCCAGGGTTTGTGCTTGTCTGGGTGATGGCAAGAAGTCTGTATTGCAGCTTTCAAATGGCCCAGAGCAAACAAACAGCACCGAGATAAGAGGGGTATGGGCTGGGGCCATGCACTGTACTGAGAGGGAGAGTTTGCTGGTGCTGCTGAGATGAAAGGTGGGAGGAGTGCTTCAGAGGCTTCCAGTTCTCAGGATAAATCTAGGTCTGGCTGGGGCTGCTGATTCTCAAGTAACTTGGATAGGCATGCCATAAGGTGAAGCAGGGTGTGAAGAGAAGAAGCAGGTAGAGTCTTTGGGTTTGCTTATGACTTCCTTCCTTCAAAAAGCAGCAGAAGGGCTGCTCTCTGCATCAAAGAGCCATCTCCTGCCTGCAGGCTGAGATGAAGGTCTTGTTTGCTGCAGGAACACAGCAGCAGTCAAGGAATCCTGCTTTCCCCTGCTGCACCTGCTTTGGGCTCCTAAGCCACATAACTGCAGCTCTGCCCTTTGGGCAAGGCTGCAAGCAGTGCTGGGGGCCAGGACCTCCAAAGTTTCCTAGGGGCCACCCTGGGCAGCGAGGTGCCAGCAGCTGTTATCTCTGGGGGCAAGCTGCTGCCACAACTCCATTTTCACTGCGTCCTGCCATGTTGTGTGGAGAGAGCCTGCAAGACCCAAAGGCTTTCTGCTCCTTCCCCTTGGCAGTCCTCAGTTTTGCCGGTTGGTGACTGGGGGGTGATTGCTATTCTGCCCCTGTTGATGTAAGAGGACTTGGCCTCAGCTGCTTTGCTGCAGCGTGGCAGTGGCCAGTGGCTAGCACAGTGTTGGCGCTCCAGCCAGGCAGCAAACTGCTCTTCACAGAGCAGTGGGAGGATGCACATGATTCTGAGTGTTTGCAGCTATTAATTTTGCTCGTTAGTCCTGGGAGTTTGGAGATGGGAGGGGAGGGGAGGTGAGGAAGGAGAAGGGGAAGGGAAAGGGGAAAGGGAAAGAAAGGAATGGAAAAAGGAAAGGGAAAGGGAAGGGCTGGCCCTCTATCAGCCCTGCTGAGGTGCCTGCAGGATGTGGGTTGTCCTCCTTCCTTCAGCATCTGCTCAGGTGTTGGCCAGGACTGTAAAAGAGCTGGACAGTAAGAGACTGACATTTATTTATTTAATTAATTATCTGCCTAAGAAAAATTACCCTTTCCAAGAATCATACAGGTGATGGTGACATCACCTCACATGTTACTCTATGAGGTTATCACTAGAACTAGGAAAGCCTACTAGTGGACTAGCAGCCCTCCAGGAAGGGGTTGTGGGGGACCCCAGGTAAACACAAACTTAACAGTGGAAATCATGTCCAGGGCTACCTGTTGTCCTCCTCAGCTTGGTGCTACTGAGTCCACATCTGAAACTATGTCCTCTTTCAGTTCTCTCAGTTGAAGACGGATGTTGGAAAACTGTATTGGGTCTGGTGGAGGGCACACAACATGGCCAGGACCTATTCCTATAGCCTGTAAGAGAGATGGACTTGTTTAGTCCTGGAAGGAAGAAGTAAAGGGATGAGTTGATAATGGCTGGAGGCTCTGGAGGCAACTAGAGCCAATCTCCTTCTGGCAGTACCAGATGAGTAAACAAGGGCTGATGGCCACAAGTCAGAGTTCGCAAAGTTAGGAATGAACTTCACCAGGAAGGGGATGCAGAACTGGGACATGTCACCCAGAAAGGGTCTCCATCCTGGCTGCCCAGCAGAGTGGCTCAGCTGGTCTGCTGGCAAGAGTCTCCCTCACAGCAGGAGAGGAGTCAGATGCCCAGTGGCCCCTCTCAGCCAGTCTGTTGGTGAAGCCATTCAGCCATGGCTTGGAGCAGGCAGGGAGCTGGCTCACATAACCATTGAGTCAGTGCTGTGGGATGAGGTTGGATCTGGATTTCAGCTTTCCCAGCTCTCCTTCTGTGTCACTGTCTGTGCACAGACGCGAGATATCATCCCTGACCAGGTCTTGTTTTTGTTTTGAAGTCTAGGCCAGGGCTTACCAACTGTTTTTGTTTGGTTCAGTTGCGGAGCTGGGTGTGCCAGCCTGGGTAGCTTGGCTTGCAGTTTTTATCAGCCAGCTGCCTCTTGTTCCTTCTTTCTTGGGCAAAACCTGCACGTTGCAGTGCCTTCCAGAGAAGAGGCAGTGGGTGCCTTCCCACGACCCTGTTGTGGTTAACACAGGCTTTAAATAGGTTTTAAACCAGGAGTAAATTGTATGCACATCCAGCTGAAGGCTTCCTGAGTGGGCTGGAAAGACTCTCAGTGATCCCTGTATGATGATAATCAGGTCCCATCAAGACAGTTCAAAGTTTCCCTGACAGGGCATTTGGAGTGCCCTGACAGGCATTACACCTGTCCAGGGTAGGGATCAGTGCCTCTGTCCCTTGCAGAGAACATGGCTGTGTGTCCATCCACAGCAGTGCCTGAGGGAGCCCTGAGCAGGACGTTGACTGTACTCTTACCCACACACCTTCTGCCGACCCTGTGCAGCTCATGGTGACCTTGTCAAATGCTAACAACCTTTTTGGGTTGACTTGTGTGATCCAGAGAGCATCATTCTGTGCCATCCTCCATGTCACTGCAGATCAGCCACGGTGTCAGAACTCATGATGCTCTGTGCACAGCTTCACCTTGAGCTGCTTGCTGTAACCAGGTAGTTGTGAATTCTGGTAGTTTGGTAAAGACTGTTCACCTAGACTGCATGAACAGTGGAGTAGAGAGGAGACTTGGCATTTTACTATTATTTTATTTTGTTTTACTTACTATTTATTTCCATTTGATTCAGAGTATTTTTTTGCTGAGGCTACTTTTCCATACTCTGATACATACAAGCATAAAAACCACTCATAAAATCTCTTCCTGTAACAGAAGCTGTGCTAAGAAGGTTACAGGACTTGGGTCTGGCATAGCAGGACAAGTCTGCATGTAAAATGCACATTAGCTGCTGGTGGTTTGCAGGCTTGCAGCTTCAAGCTCAGCATTGATGTACACAAGCAAGCATCTCCCCAGGGTGGCTACCCCATGAGCGCTTGCTCTCCTCTCAACCCTCAGCCTAACATTACATCCAGCTTTAATAAAGCAAAGATGGAAGAAGTTACTAAATGGTAGCTAATAAACAAAATGACATGCATGAAGCCTGATAATAACATATTGCTCTTAAAGAATACGTGAAAAAAATAAAAATAAAAATCATGGGCATTGTTATTGCTGTCTTGTACTTCAGCAAGGCAAAACTATCCATCATGCCGATAAGGCTGAAAGGAAAACTTGGCAATATAAGATGCATACATCACAGGGCAGTGAGTCCCATGGCCGCCTGCATTGCATCCAGTCTGTGCTGGGACTGCAGCAGCTTCTCTGCATCATCAGATTAACTGGAGCAGGGCAAACCTGTCACTGTAGTCTCTGTGAGCAAAAGGTCAGTAGGCAAATAGCTGTTCTGCAACAGCTGGTTTGGAGACCTAAGCAATGAGGTGATGTAGACTGATGATTTACTTTGGGATATCAATGGGCTTAAAACACATTGGTATGAACTGGAGAGAGCACCAGAGGAAGACAAAGGGAAGAAAGCAGACTGATGTGGTGTGGGAGTCAGCTAAGTGTGGTACCACTGATAACTTTGCACAACAGGCTGAACAATCCATTTTGTGGGAGAAGAGTCTTACCCTGGAGAAACCATACTTGGCTGTTCAATTGTGTTGCCAGGGAATGAGAGCTCCTGAAGCCAGTGAATGTGATGAAGAGCTGCGCAGGCTGTGTAAGGTTGCCCTTGCAGCTCTTGCTGGCTGAGGGCTGTTCCCTGCAGTTTGCACTTCAGTCTTCATCCTGCCCAGGTTATGTGGTTGATGGAACTCCTTCATTTTTGAGACTGCTCCATGGTCTTACTCAAGGGAGCTGTGTCCAAAGTTTTCTTCCCATGGTTTCCTTTGGTTGCTGCATTTGCTCTCTCTGCCAAGCAGTGGCTGCGCAAGAAACAGATCCTGTAGGGGTTTCCATGGGAGGGTATGGAGTTGCAAAGCTGCTTGGGTGCTCTTGTGCTATGTGCACTGTCCTTGATAGCACCCAAATTTTGCTATGGGAGCAGGTGCTGTCATGGCCCCATGTGCCGGAGTCTTCTGCAAAGCCTGGGCTGGGGAGTCCTACCCTGATGATGTGGATGGCTCTGAGTGCACTGCATAAGCTCTCTCCACAACCTGTCTTCTGCTGGGAGTGGGGAAGGATTATTTGCCATACTGTGCTATGGGGGAAAAAAAAATCAGAACTACATGTATAGCAGGCAGGCGGCAAAGCACAGAGCTGGCTGTTATCATTGGCAGTTTCCTTCTTCACTTGCTCAGGGGCCTGCAGATGTCAGAGCATGGCTGCTGAAATGAAATGCTCCTAAACCTGGGACATAAATCATGGGCAGGCCACAGTGCTGTGTGAAGGCTGCCCCTGGCATTTAGCTCGGCCTTGTCACATCAGCACCATAGTAGGGATGGTCTTCTGCAAATCCTGCTGGGCTGGGTCATGATCTGTGTCCATGCAAATGCATCCTATGGCAGTAGCAGCTCAGGGAAACACGGCTCTCTGCCTCTTTCCCTTCCTTGTTGCTTTCCCTCTGGGCTGGGCTCCCATGCTGCCTGCAGCCAGCCCCATCTCTGGCCATTGGGGCAGATTTCAGGAGAAGATGGAGCACCCCCTGGGAGAGAGGTGCTTTGTACTGCAGTGGCATACCTTGGTAGAGCACAAGGAAGATGTAAAGAAAAGCCTTGGGAATGGCCCAAAGCAAACTGCTCTCAGACAGTGGCACAGTGGTGTTATGTGATGCCAGGGTCATCCCCAACTTACACCAGGACGATTACCAGGTCCCTCCAGGACATTGCCAGGGCATGAGTGTTGGCAGGGAGCACAGTATGACCAAGTTGCCTTCTGACCTCTCAATTGAGGCATGGGGATGGGGTGGCAGAGGTAGGGGAATAGGGAGAGAGGCTGGCCAAACTGCTCAGCTCTGGAAATCAGCTACACTTCTGTCTCCTTCAGGGCTGCTGGTCATGAAAACTAACAATGTGACAAATGCCAAGGATTGGGACTATCCCTGAACAGTTCAGGCTATGCTGTGTACTCACACTCCCCACACCTCACACATCCCTATATCCCCCTTTATTGTCTTGCTCCTATTCTTACAAACTTCCATCAGGCCAGCAGAGCCACAGCTGCAGCAGACATAGGGACCCCACTGCCATTCACGCAGCCTCAAACCCCTCACAGGTACCTGCCAGGATGGGACACATTGTGATCCACTGGAGCCAGCCTCATGGAGGTAGGTCCCCACCAGCTGCCATCAGCCAGTCCAGGACGTGCTCTCCTTTCCCATACAGTGAGGTTTTGGCACTGGCTGCCATTGGGGACACCCAGCTGCTCCCTCTGAGGTAGTGACAAAGGCAATTACCTCACTGCTGAGCTCTCCGGCTGGCTGCTGAGACACTTACCTGAAATTAGCTGTGGCCAGTGCGTCGCAGAGGTGAATGCAGTTGTGATTATGAATGCACTTCTTGTTTGTCTTTTCAGTGCTGAAATCCTGTCAGCGAGGAGAAGCGATAATAGCATGCTATTAAGTTCTTTCTGGATAATGTAATTCAGGAGTCAGGAGGCAGTTTGGTCATTTATGCCTTTGAAAAGCTCAGAATAATTTTCAGTGTCATTATCTTCCATTTTAAAGAGACCGTTTCAAACATCAATACCAAGAGCCCCTCTCCTCACTGCCTCCCTCCTGCTTATGTGGTTTTCTTCCACTTTTTGTTCCTGTTTTCTCTGAGCTTTCAGGGATCTGGGGTTTGTTTCCAGTAATTCATTCCCCCTGAAACAGACCACACCCAACCCTCTCTTTCACCTTTTCTCTTTCTTTAGTGGATTTTGGAATACACTGCTATTTTATTCAGCATCTTTAAGTTTTGGTTGGTGAAACATCCCTTTGTGAGGCAGGGGAGCACTGCTTGGGCCTCGGTAGCAGTGAGAGGAGGGTGGATGTGATGTGGATTCAGGTCTGCAGGACTGCAAGGATTTGAAGCAGTGTGTGTCCCCCCCGGGGCCAGTGAGCAAGTGGGCAGAGCTGCCATGAGAGTCTGACTGCCCTTGGGAACGGTGGCTCTCTGGGGGCACTGCTCATGCTGAAGGTTTTGGTTGCATTGGGATGCCCAGGAGCAAGTCCTGCTGCCAAGGCCATGGGACAGGCATGGTGCTGGGGAGCCCATGCATCCTCGCCACCTGCTCATGACCACTCCCTCACCATCTCTTCAGACATGGCCATAGCCAATGACTTATATGCGGAGCTTGAGCCTTATGTTTTTTGCTCATGCTTTTGTTAAATGTGTGCTTCAGAGTAAGCAGTTAATGGATACTTTTGCCCTGAAATAGCCCCCAGGATAGGGAGCTGAGATGCTCCTTAGCAGATGCAACTTCAACACCAGCTTACACTGCAGGCATGAAAACAAACAGATGTCACTGAGTGAATGCAGCAAAAATTACTAATCAGAACTGGGGCAGAAAAACAATCTAGCTCCTCTCCAGCATGCGCAGAGCATGGCTGAAGAAGAGAATTTTATTCATTAAGTTAACTGGCAATGATCCCTGAAATGTCAGCCTTGGCCTTAAGTTTGTCTCTAAGCTTGGAAAGCATCCTACCCTTTCTGTTTTTAAAAGAGGAAGGTATATGGCTCCTTCCATTTTTTATGTGCTGGCTCTGCCAAAGTTTCAGTGCAAATAGGAGGGATAATGCCCTTCCATTTGCCGCCTACTTCCTTCAGAGGGGAAATGGGATCTCCCAAGCAGAGTACAGAAAATCCGCAGGGAGCGTGCAAGAGTCGCATCCATCATTAAGCCTGGTTCGTATTGTTCAGCAACTTCTGAAGGAACTGTCAGGCACTCATGTGCCAGCAAAGTCAGCGCTGGAGTCAGGCTGTGACCTGGCATGAGCTTATTTGCGGAGAGGGTGTGGGAAGAGAGCAGGCTCATTGGCCTCGCTCTGCCTAGAGGATGCGGGAGCATTAGCGGCACAGTGTGGCTTCATTACAAAGCTGGCCCAGGATCGTTAGCATAGAGGATACAGTCTCCTTGGGACAGATGTAAAAAGGGATGAGAATGCCCTTTACTTTGTGAGAGATGGAGAGGCCTTTTAAACACTTTTGGCAGTCCCAGACATGAATGCACAGTTCAGGGCTGGCCAATGATGCCGGGAAGGGAACCCACATGATAAACTGGGTGCAGTGGATGCATGTGCTCACAGATGCTGTGCCTACTGTCTGCAGAGAGGCCACAGAAACAGAGACCTGCTGCTGCTCCAACATTATGGGCTGTGCCTGCCTTCATTGCCTGCTGACTCCCTGCTCCATGTCCAGCTGCAAGTGCCCTTCTGAGTGCAGTGACAAATTAAATGTGTTTCCTATGGCCTGAGGTAGTTACGGGATTTCTCCCACAAAGGTTTGCTGGTACTTGGTGTTTTAGCTCACACTGCAGTCTCTTGCAGTGGGGGTGCTCAGAGAGTCCTCTCCCCTCTCCACCTACCTATTTTCATTACATCTAAAAGACTTAATTATCTCTGGGATCTGCATGCCTCTCTTGGTTGAAACTGGAGAAGGATTTGAATAGATGCTTGTCTGTAGGAAACTGGTAGAGGTTCAGGCAGCCCAGTCCCTCCTCTCAGGGCAGCTTGATGGGATAAGTTGTCTGCCCTTAAAAGAATGACTAATAAGGGAAGCACAAAGGAAAAAAGAGAAGAAATGGTGAAAAGTAGAGGAAAATGGATTTCTTAAATGGCTTGTTACATCAGCCAGATGCCCATTCACTCTGCCAGCAGCCTGGCCAGCTTAGTCCCACTCCCATCAAGGAGCTTGTGTCTTGCACTTTGCCTCTCTTCTTGTATATTTGTTCCACTTGCAAGGGGTTTTCTGAGCCTGATTTCTCCCCAGTTTCTGCTACTCTGAAAGGCAGCGTGCCTGACTTCATGGCACTGCTGGCTGGTGCTATAGGCACAGCAAACAAGGCACAGGGAGGGACTTAGAGCACAGGGCACAGCTTCCCTTCAGTCCTTGCTTTAGCCACAAGGCAGATGTTGCCCCATCTTGGGTGCATGAAGCTGGTAGGGCTGTGCCCACCTACCCAAAGCTGTCTGCATGGTAGACCCATGTGCCAAGTCATTACCCTGTTACTTTTCTTGCTGCACCCTTCCTTCTTAGCCCACTCTGTAGTGATGTTTCTCTCATACTTGGTTTGCCTCTCCAGGCTGAAAGAGACCTGGCTGTGGTTTGGGCTGTATTGTAAAGATGCTGATGTTGCTTATCAATCGTCCTTGTTGTGGAGGGATGTTGGGTGTGGTTTAGATGACTTCAATGACCAATAGTTTAGTCTTTAATAGTGGTGTAACTCAGATCTCTGCTCAGCCTGGGCAGTTGCGACAGGCACAGCAATCATGCTGGAGGCATTTTGGCAAGGCTATGAGGAAAGCCAAGTCTGCAATGGCATCACCAGGCCAGGAGTTTGTCAACCATCCAATAGAAGCACCAGCTCTGGCAGGAAAGTCTTAGCGTGTTGCAAGAACAGGGCTCAGGGAACCCTGTGTGCTCACAGGATGTAGGCTCGGCATGGGCAGGATGTTCAGCTCCAGCTCACTTCCATATTTGCTTTAGATAATAACACTATTCAGGTTCCACAAGGCATCTGAAACCTATCTCACTCTTAGCAAGGAGAGTTTCCCCTCCTGATTTAATGGAGGTAACTGCAGAGTGAGAGCAGGCAAGTTGTCTCCTTATAGCTAATTCATTCCTGTATTCCTCTTCCAGCCATATTCTGGGATGTGAGGCTGTGGAGCTGCTAGTATGAGTGTGCATATGTGTGCTGATTTTTGTATGTGCACATGCTGTCTGGAACACTGAACTCCAGCCTGTGCTGGTCTTGCTCCCGGTGTGCTGCCTTCTCCACGCTCCAGAGGTTGTGCAGTCAGAGACCTTCTAGCAGTAGTGCCAAAGGACTGCGACAGACCCCTGGGTGGCAGCAGGCCATTTGCTTGATGGATTATCTACTCCAAGCATGAGACAGTAATCTTCAGAGGAACAGGCCCAGAGAAAGGGGCAGAGTTAATCACTTTGAGCATGGACAACAGTTGGAGAAGGAGGGGGTGAGCAATTCTAAGAGAAAACAGTGTGGTTTGGAGGGGAAGAGGAAGCAAAAGGGAAATTAAAAGCATACAGCAAAAAGTCAAGGGCTCTTGCTTGGTCAGGAGAGACAGAAGACGATGGGGTTTATTACAGCAGGATGGGACTCAGCCTCCACCAGCACCCTCATTTTGTCATTGATTTCTCACGTGTTCAATGGAAAACAGCTGCCCACTGATCTCTCCACAGTGGGACACTGCAGCCTCTGCCCATAAATGCACACATGCTGCATGGTTACATGTGGGAGAGGCTGAGGAGCAGAGTGCTGTTTAATCTCTGACCTCATTGCCTGTATTGGGATGGCAGTGAGAAGTGCTCAGGCAGGTATATTATGCCTTATGGATTCAAACAACAGATTCTGCTTGAGACTATATTAAGAAATGGCGAATTTAGATTACAAAGGCAGCTCTATGTTACTTCAATGTTCACATAAAGATGTTTTTGAACTCTGTACTACATTACTCCAGGGAAGCCATTCTGGGCTTCAAACCAAACCAGCTGTATGTTGGGCAGAGGGTTTTTTCACTTTTTTGATCTGCAGCTGGATCAGTGAGTATATTAGCCACTATTTCTAAATCTTAACAGGTTATCTCTAGGCTTCTAGCAGCCTACACAGCATCTCTCATTTCACAGAAGGGCTTTGATATATAGGGGTTAAAAGCATTGCAAGTCCTGAGTATCAATGCCTGAGCTTAAAATTGAATAACCAGTGTCAAGAGACAGGATATGTTTATATTGTCATGGTATGTGCCAATGGGTCATCCCACTACACACAGTCTTTCAATTGATTTTTCTTTTGTTTGGCCACGTAAGGCTATGATATGGCACAGAGATTTTGAAAGGTTTGGGACAGAGTCAAGAGACCTAAAGTGAGAATCTCGTAAGCACCAGTGTTCTGTTGTATGTTTTCATCGATGTCAATTCAAAGGGAAATCCACACCAGTCCCTGGACTGAGGTCCCTGAGAGCACTTCAGGCTCTTCACCAACTCTGCTCCAGGGCTGCATGTATAAAGCAAATGTGTACCACTATTCTCAGGCACAAATCTTCTAGTTCTCTTTTGCTGGAAGGACAAATCACATGCTCTAAACATCTGGCCTTACACAGACTAAGGGATAATGGATGGAAAAAAGTAATTAAAAATATTAGTGCTAGTTACAATTAAAAAACACAATTTGTAACATAAGACTGGAATTTTAATGGCCAGATTAGACCAATGCTCCATCAGCCTGCAGCCTCTAAAAGTAGTTCTTTCTGGCTGGTGCAGAGGGTGGTAGAAAAGCCACACAAATGGACAACATTTAAAACTTGACAAGTGGAGCAGCTTCTTCCTGCTTTTTACTTCTGATTATAACAGGTCTAAATTTTTAACAAGAAAGTTTGTATCTCTTAACATTTATGAATATATATGTATATATTTACATATATTGCAGCTGTGCCTGAGTACTTTGAAACTGTCATAACCAATGCAGGGCACAGTGACAAACAAACTGACTTTGTCTTTCTGGGTCCAGCCATTCCTTGTGATGCAACAGTGGCAAAGACTGAGTCACAGTGGTCACCAAGGTGTCCTGTCTGAGCCTTCCTAGTCATATGAATCACCTGGCTCCATCACGTCACCAGATCATCTTAGGCACTTAAGTTTTGTGGGCTGGAGTTGAATCACCAAGACCATATGAGGCATCTCAGTTCCCAGGATCAGTTCAGTTGCTCCAGTCAACTGCATGTAAATTCCAGAGTGTCTTCAAAAATACAGTTAAGGTATTGTAGAAGCCCAGAAGATAAGGGACTAATATGCATGTCTGAAACACCAACAGCCAGATAGTCATGGAGCCAACCAAGCACTGCTGGTGAGAACATGCTGTGCAAATAAGCAAGAACACTATGTGGCTGGAGAAGGGGCCCCTGTGCAGGTAGGGCAGTGCTTTTCTGGGACAAATATCCTTGTTCTGACTCCTGGAGATAAGCACAACACAGTACAGTGCAAGTACAAGTATGAGGTCAAGAAGTGGTCATGGACTGTTAAGCCAAGGTCAGTCTGTAGGGAAAGATTAAGACCACCAAAGACCTCCAAAAACTTCTGACCCATTTTCAGAAAGAAAAGATCTGTGCACTGTAACTAATTTGCATAGAAAGAGAAACATAGCTCCAGAGTGAGGAAAACTTACCTATACAGAGGTACCCCCACAAAGCCCAGGTGTGTGCCCCCAGAACCTGGACACTTCATCAGCTGGATCAATGCTTCAATGCTGGAGCCAAGACTGAGTTCCTTCCTTCCTTCCTTCCTTCCTTCCTTCCTTCCTTCCTTCCTTCCTTTTACAAAATCTACCTCTGTGTATTTATAAGGGACTAACTTAAACCAATTTCCACACCCAGTGCATCAATTGTGTTATAAAGTAATTTGGGTTTGGAGAACCTCCACTCTCCTGTCCCCCCCCACTCATTGGCCTGGTGTTTGGGATGTTGGGGAGCCAGAGAAAAGATGCTGCTGGTCCCCGTGGAAGAAGGAATCACTTGAAAAGAAGAACTGCTGTCTGTCATGGCTTTTGGAGAGAATGTCAAGAGTGCAGGCTGCAAGGGTTTTGTCTGAAGAATTTGGAGGAGGAGGAGTTGAGAGCCTTGAATTGGAGACACTGGACAGGAGATGAAGGTGGAGGACTCTTCATATATAAAGTCCCAGACTTTAAATATGGGGTGGAGAGGGGCTGGCCTCTAATGATTGTCACTGCCTAGTGGGCCTGCAGTGCTGGGGAAATGTGGGGGCTATGGAGGGACAAGGTCTTGTGGGGACATCTGTAGTTCCAAGCTGAAAGAAGACAAGAAAACCCTTGATGTGATTCAGAGAACAGCCTTGCAGATGCACCACAACCCACCTTGCAGGGATCCCCCTTGGGATGATGGAACATTTACTGCTATGGCCTCTCTGGCTCCTCCTGAAGCTGCCAGCAAGGAAGATACCTGAGGAAAGTATGATAGTTCCTGAGCTGCATTTCAGCCTTGGGAGTCCCCAGCCCTGTGGTTATCATTCAATATTGAGTGCATCTTTTTTTGTAGATACCTATTTTTCCTTTGCAAGTGGAATTACTCAACAGTACTCATTGCAAACAATTTTTAATTGGTACAATACAAGGGAAAAAGACCATCTTGGTTCCAAGCACTTGTTAAAGGGTCTTAAAACCCCCAACCGCAGCACATTCTCTGGTGCAACATGACTCAGTGTCTTTGGCTGATATCTTTGGTGACATTGCTGATGACTGAAGGTTTTTCCCAAGCAGCAGAAAGTTTAATCCTGATTTACAGCAAGGGCTGATATATTAATACCAGCAGTATTTTTCTTTTGCTGTTGTCAGGGTGTGGCACAGAAGGGGAAGAGTGAGTATACCTCTTCCTGCTGGGCTGAGGGTAAGAGATATATGCAGTATACTAGAAGCTGTCGTGCAATTATGGCTGGGATAAAAGAGCAGACCAGCTGTATTCCACTCAAAATAATCAGGAGTTTGCTAAAGATTCTAATCAGGTAGAAATATTTTCCCATCAACTCATTACAAATTATAAAGAGGTTGCAGCTCTGGATTCTGGTTGCCTTTTCTCTTGCTGAAGTTAACGAGTGCATCTGCTGAAGTCTTTGGTAGCTCATTTGGTGTGACACGTGGGCAATGTGAAGAAGGAAAGGAAGAAGGGGCAGGGGGGAGAGCCTAGAGCAGGGAGGATGTCCCAAGAAGCAGGTTTGTTTTGTCTGGTGACCTGGAGAAAGGTGAGTATCTGCCTGCTTCTTAGTCTGGGAAAAAACAAGGCAAGGGTGGCTAGTGGAAGTGCTGCTCCTGGAGATGGTGGTGGCTTTTAAATACAATAGTATATCTCTTCTTGAACTTCTTTGTGAGCCTGACAATGACTACATGAGGGGACCTTCATCCTGTCTTGTATGTTGGTTGTGGGCATGGGATGGTGTGTGATGGCATCTGAGAACAAATATGAGAAAGTGTGAGAAAAGCAAAGCAGTGCAGAGACTTTTGGAGGGAGCTGTGTTTTGTGGAGGTATTCCTCCTTACCCCATGTCACTGAGGAGAATTTTGATTGAGTGCATCAATGCATTGCTTACACAGACAAAAAACATTGCTGCCTGTTGGGTCACCAGCATCTCTGTTTTCCTCCCTGGTCTTCTAAAGAATTTGGCCACGTGAGGAGAAGGTTGCAGTAGAAACATCTCTGGGAGACTCAAAACATAAACCATGTTTTATTAAGCAGTATCTGACACTTTTGCTGAGACTAGTACTAGGTCTTATTGACTGACCAAAGCTACCAAGCCTACTGACCCTGAGAGGCTGCTCTTAAATATGGAGGTCTGTGGCAGGCTGTATTTGTTATGAAGATAACCCATACTCTTGTTAATCCCCCTTGTGTCAGCTACTCAATAACCTCCTTCACAGATTCCTATGTATCTGTGAAGCCATTTATCTGCTGAGACAATGTCCTCGTCTCCTACCACCAGAGGCAAGGTCATCAAGGTGGAAGCAAAGAGCTTCTGTGAAGTGATAGGAATCTGTGGCAAAATAGGTTTTGGATATATAGTTCTGTAAATTCACCATCTACTTTGATGTCAAGATGCTAAATAACAACTTTTGGTTTTGCAGACTCTACAAAGCAATCTTGACTTTTAAATCTTATCTTAGCCACAAGGACTCTCTGGAAACTTGAGGAATGAACAATGTCAGAGGAGCAATATCCAAGATGGAAGGAATATAAGCAAGGCTCTGAGGCTTCCTATCCAAGAAGAGTTTGTAAATAGATAGGAATTTAAAAGGGTAAGCTAGAAATGCACCCTTGAGCTCTGTGGCTGGCTCTCCCTTCTTGCAGGGTCAGGAAATGAACCTGAGAAGCATCTATTGGATGCTGTTAACATGTTGTGATGTATCTCTTTGGGCTCTGTTACCCTCCCAGTAGCTTTTGTTGAAGGGTAGATAGCTATGTCTAGTTGACAGACATGACTGAAGGCCCATTCTTTACCTGTGACACAATTTAATGTCTTCACAATATGAGAACAAAAGCTACATAAGAGTTAAAATTATACTATTTCTCCTATGGTATCTAGGTGCTGTCTAGCAGCAAAAGCTCTCAAGAAAAAAGAAGCTTGGAGTCTCTGTAGGGGCATTAAATTAGATTTACTTTAATTTGGACAGAAGAATGTTAAGTACAAAAATTAAAACACACAAATAATTAGCATCTGAGGTTGCAGGAAGCAATTCATTTAGTAATTCCACTGTGAGCTTGCTGGGCTTAAGGTTCTGGGGTGTGTTCTTGGTTTTTTGCTTCTGGCACTCTTTCAGCTGCTATCTCTATGCTACATTGCTTCACACCTGGATTGACCTGCCTTTATAATGTGTCCTTGACATCCAGTCAAGGTGGTTTTGAAGCAGAAACAGTCCTATTAAAATGCTGGTGAGAAACCTGGGGCTTTTTTTCTAGTGCTATTAATAGTGGGTTTGTATCCTCCTCTAATGTGGCTGTGCTTTCATGCTCCTGTCTGAGCCCCTCTAAGGATTCCTAGATGTGTCTGCCAGAGATCCTTGTTCATAGTACTGGGTGCATGTGTTGGAGCAAATGCAGGGAAGGACCACTAACAGGGCTGCTGTCCAGTCTGAATGTGGTAAAGTACCTGAAGACTAAGGACCAAACCAGACTATGTAGCTCTCCTGCTGATTGCCCTCTTTCTCTGGCTAGAGATCCCTGTGAGTAGTGCCATATCTCCACAAGAGTACAAGCAAGCAGCAAGCTTGGTGTGGTGACTATGAAGGCCTCATGCACATGATTGGATTTAGTCAGGAAACTTCTAGGTACTTGTGTGAATTCCTCTCTGCCTGATTGGGATGGTATCCAAGGAGTGTCACGGCCAAGCCGTGTTGAAGCGGCTACAGAGTACAGCAATTGACAAGTCGTGTCCCTTGGGAGTCTATATTGGGACCAGTGTTATTTAATAACCTCATTAATTACATAGATGAAGGAATCAAGTGCACCCTCAGCAAATTTGCAGGTGACAGCAAGCTGAGTGGTGTAGTTGGTACACCTGAAGGATGGGATGGAATCCAGAGGGATGTGGATAAAGTTGAGAAGTGGGGCCATGGGAACATCATGAGGTTTAACGTGGTTAAGTACAAGGGGCTGTACCCAGATTGGGGTAACCTTCAATATCAACACAGACTGGGGATGAACAGAATGGGAGCAGCCCTGTTGGGACTTGGGGGTGGTGGTGGGTGAGAGGCTGGACATGACCAAAGTCTTGGAGCCCAGAGAGACAGTTTATATCCTGGGCTGCATCCAAAGCAGTGTGGCCAACAGGGTGAGGAAGGGGATTCTGCCCCTCTGCTCTGGTGAGGCCCCACCTGCACTGCTGTGTACAGCTCTGGGGTCCCCAACGCGGAAGAATGTGGACCTGTTGGAGTACATCCAGTGATGGGCCAAGTTCTTTATAGGGATGGAGCACCTTCCCTATGAGGAAAGGCTGAGAGAACTGGATTTGTTCAGCCTGGAAAAGAAAAGGCATCAGGGTGACCTAATTGCAGCCTTCCAGTACCTAAAGGGAGCCTACAAGACCGATGGGGAGATCGTGTAGTGACAGGACAAGGGGGAATGGCTTCAAACTGAAAGATTTAGGTATTAAAATGCATTATATGACAGTGGTGAGACACTGGAATAGGTTGCCCAGAGAAGTAGTGGATGCCCCATCCCTGGAAGTGTTCAAGGCCAGGTTGGATGAGGCTCTGAGTGACCTGGTCTAGTGGAAGGTGTCCCTGTCCACATGGTAAGAGAGTTGAAACTAGGTGATCTTTAGGGTCCTTTCCAGCCCAAACCTGTGATTTCTGTGATTCTGAATTCCAGCCGGCAGCCTCTGCATGATGAGTAATTATGCATTGTGTTGCAACACAGCTACACAGGGAGGATTAAATGCCTCTTTCCAGCTATTGCCTTATTGCTGCTGTGTTAACAGGAGCAAGGATTCTCTCTCTTTTGGCATTCAAACCCTGCACGTACAGTACTTTTGTAGCAGGGACTTCACCTTTCAGCTAATTTTGCTGCTACTTTTGCAATCTTCTACCTTCATTGTAATCTCTATCCTTCTTTTCTAAAACTGTCATGGCTGCTATCCATCCATCTATCACAGCTCCTTGCCAGCTGCTTTAACACCCCATTGGGGTGTTAAAAAGCAGACACGTTGCTTGGCATGTACAGTTTTTGTAGTAACAGATACAACAAGTGCAAGCCTTAGAAAAGGCATTTTGGCTAAGTTTCGTTAATGCCCTTGGCTTTAGCAAAGAAAAGACCTACCTTGAAGCAAAGGGCCTAAATCAAATGTTTCAAATGCATAAAGATCTTCAAAATCAGAACTTTGGAACAGCTACTACTGCAGATTTTATTGTTGTTGTGTTGTTTTGTTTTAATTTTTGTTTTTGTTTTCTGTATGATTTAGGATGCTAACCAAAAAGGACTTGAAGAAAAAAGTAGGGCGTCACTTTGGACTATAACCTCATCCCACCAATATACTTAGTGTTTCCTTTTACTTCTGTATCAGCTGGGAAAAGTGAGGGGGAAATGAAGCAAGTTGGTAAGATAGCCTGGGTTGGTTTCTTCATCAAGATCTTCTGTTTCCTGATATATTACAGTCACCTCTTCCAGCATAAGTCACTGAATGAGGGTAGTGCATGTCCACCAAATAACCTGTGAATGGCTGCCCATCCCAGTGTCTTTAGCTGAGCCACCTGTCCAGCCTTTGCTTCAGATGTAGATTCTGTGGAGGGGACAAATAACCTAGAATTGACCTGCTTACTAGGTTCTAGGGCCCAGACCTGGAAAGAAAGACCAGATTAATGTTACAAAAAGTGAAAGAACAGCCACTGAACAGTTAACATAGAGCCTGGAGTTTTGGCACTGGGCTGGGATGACGGACGCAGGGAAGAATTGGTGCAGTTTTGAACATGGTAAATCCATCCTAACACAAGTCTAAGAAAGTGAAGTTGGGTTGGGATTTTTTTTTTTCTTGTGAACTAATGGAGAATGCTAAGCCTTAGAGAGGGCCAAGACCATATGGTGTGGACGTAAACACCTATTTTTGTTAGAAAAAGTCAGAACTGTTCATCCTAGCCTTCTAGTCTCCTGGCAACAGTGAAGAACAGACCATGCTGGGACCACTATTTTAATCAACCTAATTGTAGGTCCTCTCTCTCCTCCCCCAGCAATCAGCCCCCTGGGAGATAGAAAACCCTTTTGAGCATGTCACCTAAAGGAGGCCCTTTAGTTTCCCATGCTGGAGTTACATGTTTTGCAGTGTAGTATTCATTTCATATTTCTTGCTTGGAAACAAGGCATTACTTTGAGGGGTTTGCATTTTGCTGTCTGTTACATTAAAATTGATTTGTTGCTTTCATTTCACCAAAAATATTCCAGTTGGATATTAACTGCAAATAGAAATGCTTTACAGTTCCAATGTTTCCCTGACTACCTCTCTTCCTGTCCATGATGTTCAGAAGGCCTTTCTACCTCCTGCTCCTGTCCAGAGACGTGTTCTCTTGCCTGTGCAGATATGCAAAACAATAAATACTTTGTGTACAAAGCATACAGTGATAAGAAACATTTACTCTGGTAATGAGAATCATCAACTATTTTCTTAAATATTTCTAGTATTTTATCAGGGAATTGGTTTATCCTAACCTTCTCAGCCTCCTGGACTTCTGCAGCATGGTCAATGAGAGAAAGAAGCCCTGGTACTGAAGTGTCACCACACAGTGGGAAATTCTGGCATCTGGGATGATACTGTGAACAAGCTCAGAAGTGTGTGGCTGCACAGAACAACTGGTGTAATGGCTGGTGTGAAAATGCTTCAGTGCATTTAATGCACTGAAGTGAAAATGCAGTGAAAATGCTCCAGTGTAATTAAATTGCTACACTTAGTGCAAAGGAACCAGGCTGTTCCTTTGCCTCTCACTCTCTTTCACTGTATCTATTGGCAGTAAAAGGCAAAAATAACAGTTTTGTATTTTTCTTTTTAAAACCATATACACAGTACTGAGTGACAAAACCCATCTGCTCTCCTTTGCTGCCTGGCAGCAATATAACACTGGTCCCAGTGTCAGCTGGCAGGGCATATCACAGCTTCCTCTTCTTGCTTTCTCTTCTTCTTCAGAGCACCTGCAAACAATTAGGAAGCCATTTCTGCCCATTTTTTTTCTGGTTACACTTTTTCCCCTCTGTGTTCAAAGGACTGACCTCAAATCTATCCTTATCAGAGAGGTGACCTAAAGTACATGCTTCTAGCCACAGCTCTTCCAGGGTCAATGCTGGAGAGCCTCCCAGGCATGAAAAGAAATTTCTGTTTCCACAGCTGATCCTGCAGCACCCCTTGTACACATAAAACCTTCCCAAGAAATGAGTAGGACCCACACCAAGCAGAGTGGTTGCTAGGAGTTCATGATGCCTGTGCCCATGTGGGCATCCTGCTGTGCTGGGAACACTGGATGCTCAGGAAGATCTCCTGCCTTTTTGCAAGTGACCTCTCAAGCACCAGGCAGTATCTTGAGGCAATTTGGTAGGCACTGGGGGAGGCTGATGCAATTCTTTCTTTATTCTCCACTCTGTTCTAGTGCTGTAACCCAGCAAAGGCCTATGTCTATCAGAACTGGGAGTAGTGTGCAGCCCTCACAGGGTCACTAAATAAAACTCCATGTGCTCCTCAATGGTGCCTCAATTTCTGCGGTATTGTTGCAGGAATCATACATTCTTTTTTCATTTGTATCCTTGCTCTCCCTACCACTTTTTCTTCTGAAAAAATCCACGGAGTGATTAGATTTGCAAATGAATGGGCAGGGAAGTGACAACAGAAGTGAGCTGGAGCTGAAGAGCACAGGTATAATTACTGTAATTAACTCAAGCAGCAGGGGCACAGCCAGTGTTGGGAGCATCGCTGGGAGTTGCCGTGGGCGAGAGATGGGAGAGGAAGAATGGCCAGCTGCAGAGAAAGTCTGCCCCAGGGGTCCCCATTCCCCCCTTGAGTGCGTTGATAAGAAAAGCGGAGTTGTGCTCTGTCCCTGTGGTGCATCCGCTTAGGCTGCAGAGACCCACATCTCCCCAGATGAGGTGCAGAGGAGCTCATTCAGTTTTGTACCAAAACTATTCAATGTCCTGCTTGAGCAGCCACTTAAGGAGATGCCCTTATTTCTTTTAAGTCCCCAGGAGGTGGGGACACCCAGTGTACAACAGCAATAGCCCCCTGCCAGACAGAGCAGCAGGGAGGCAAAACCCCTCAGCCACAGCTGGAGGAGCTGGGACAGCTGGGGTCAGCTGGCAGCTTATCTCAGAAGCTCTTCAGCATTAAAATATGTTATTCATTGGCTTTGCTGAATGCTGGTCTGTGACTTTATGGTTCACCTAAGAAATGGTCATAATGATCTTTATTGCTGGCAGACTGAATAGGAACCTTGACCTCAGTTTGGAGAGAAGCACATGGGACCATATGGAGACACATGTATGGCATGGGAGATGGTGTTTCATGCACTCCTGATCATAACACCAGAAAAGTTTTATGATCACTAAAGAAGGAAGCAGTATGTCTTTGTCTGCCCTAATTCCACTAGTTACAGTCCTGTGGTAATTTTTCTCGTTTTGGTAGTAAACACTTCTATAACCCATGTCATGTTCCTCCAGGAGCACTGCAGGCCATGATGCTCCCAGCACATGCTCCCTGCCCATTTCCACGAGTACACTGCCCTCCAGCAGAACACTGTGACATGTTTGCCTGCACGACAGGTCCTGCAACAGCTCTAGCTCTTGGCAGGACTTCTCTTTTTGTAAAAGTATGGGGGGCTGACTTCAACTACAGGTGTTAAAAACATTAGTTGCCATTGGTCCTATTCTTGGAATCTGAGACTGACACTGGTTTTAGGGTTTTATAATCTTTCTAGATGTGACCGTAATTTGTTGGGTGGGTGCATTAGATTTAGGGTGTGAGAAGTTCACACAGTGTCCTGGGTTGTAGTATGGGATGTACACAAAGTATTCTATCACCATCTTCATGAACTGTTGAATTCAATTGTTGGAGTAGTCTTTCCCNGAAGATGTAAACAAAAAAAAACCCCCAAACTCTCCATTTTTGGAATATACACAGACCAGCGAGCCTGGGATGTAAACAGTTTTCCTAGCTGGGGCTATGGAGTGAGGGAGGTGTGTGCAGGCAACCGCGGAGGTGTGAGGCTCTGCAGTCACCCCTAGGAACAGTTACACAGGCTTGTTGGAAGAGGACTATGGTTCTGTTGCTGAAAGATTAATGTTCCAGGTTCTGCTCCACATAACGTTGAGAGCACATAAATATGTGTCTGGCATATTTAGAAAAGAGATTTGCTGAAGCTGTCTAGGAAATGGTGTGTGTGTTTTGCTGTACTGTAAAAACTTCAAAACTCTCCCTTTTCATTGTGGAAAGTATCTGATGTGAGGGTTGGGGAATGCAGAGGTCTGTGAACAGCTTTGGTTTAAACTTGCTACTACTGATCAAAAAAGCTATAGGAAATAGGATTGGAAGGGGCTTTGAGAGATCATCTAGTCTGTCTCCTTGCCCACGGCATATCCAGCTGCACCTCCTTTGCCTTTGTCAATATTTTGACTGAGCTCTGGGCAATTTATTCCAGTGCTTCCCTATTCTTAACAGATTAGCCCAAATCTTCCATGCTGAAGTTGAATTTATTGCCTCTTATTCACCATAGGCATGGAAAACTGATTACCTTTTTCCTTCTAGCAGCTGTTCAGATATTTGAAAACTGTTATGGTGTGCTTCCCCAGTCATAATTTCTTTATCTGGACATCCTCTGTCTGTTCTGTCTACTTTTGTTGGCCATGGATCCTAAACATTTGACCATTCCCCTTCTCTCCTGGACTCTCTCCAACTGGCCTCTGTCTCAGAGTGGGACACCTAACACTGGACATAATCCTTCAGGGAAAAATCTACAGGTCTGTCAGACTGACATTAGAGTCCCAATATGGTACTTGTTTGTCCTGTGGTGGTGAGGCATGCTTTTTACTGCTTTCCAGACTGTGGTGTGTAGTAACTTCCAGACTCTTTTTTGTAGAATTGCCACCTAGGCAGCTGTTCCTTTTTCTGTATTAATGAAGTTGACTATTCTTGCTTAAGTCTAATTACATGAATATGTCCTGGTTGAATTTTATCCTGTGTTTTTAGATCATTTGTCCAATTTGGTGTGATTGTCTTGTATTCTGTTTCTGTCCTCTAGTGTATTCAGTCCCACTCAGCTTGATGTCGTTTGCAGATTTAATAAGTATACTCTTTTCTCCATTATCCAAGTCATTAATGGAAACACTGTCTAGTGCTGGACCCTCCAATGAATACCTGTAGGATCCACTCAATACACCTTTCATTTGGCAATGTAATAATGATAACTGTTTTAAAGAAATGTTTTTCTAACCAAATGTTATTATCCCACAGCACATTCACCTAGACAATCTTCTCTTGACTATCTTGAGTCACATGTCAAAATGTCGAGACATTGCACTTGCTGCCTCCCAAGCCCTGTTACTCTTTTGGAAGGGGAGACTAGATCACTGTGGCTAGAGATGCTCTTGTAAATCCTTATTGCTTGAGATGCTGCTCTTAAGGAATAATTTCTACTTTAGGTTCAGGGTGCTCCTGTTTAAAGGATACAGCTCAGCACTTTATACCAATGGCTCTCAGCAGCTTCATGAATACTTATAAAGTCCACTTCATGCTTGGAGGTAGTTACATATTACTTAGTGGTATTTATACTGAAGGGAAGGCTGAGTCCCAAGAAACTCAGAAACTGATGATTGGTCACGTAAAGAAGGTTGAAACTAAGAACCAACCCAAGGAAACTTGCCCCTAGATCCTGGTCCAAAAAACATAACTCATGTAAGCCAGGTTACAATGGGCAGCACAATTCTGCAGCAGCATCAGTAGCCTTCCTCAGAGATGCAGGCACCAAGCAGGGCTGTCTATGACAACCAAGCTCCCCCAGGCTGTGAATGCTCCCAGTTTAGGTCTTCAGCTGCACTGGGCACTGAGTTGCCTAACAAGCACCATGCTGGGGCAATGCTTAAAAGAAAGAAAGTAAGCATAGTCCCACATTCCCTGAAGAAATAACTTGCATCCTAATCCAGGAATGGGGATAGATTGTGTATCCCAGTTGCTCAGAGTTGTCCTGGGATGAGAGAGCAAGGCAGGCACCTTGCTCCAGGCATGTCCCCTCTCCTTGTGCACATCCTGTTGCTGTCTTTGGTGGCTTGTGGTCCCATTCACTGTGCCTTGCTCAAGGGGAATGAGGGCACTATCTCCCAGCCTCAGGTGAGGAGTGGCACTGATATCCTGCCTGCTGGCTCTCTAGGCTGAGCCTTGACACAGCTGTGTGCGCTGCCAAGCACCTCAGTCGTGCACTAACTGGATTCTGTTCCCTGACATGTTCTGCAAACGGGCATTTAAATGCTCTATGTTCAACTGACAACTGTCAGGGAATATCAAATTGCAATTGTCTGCCTCTCTTTTTGCTTGGATAATTGGATGGTAAAAAGCAGAATACTGATTCCCCCACCACAACAATAGGTAATACCATTTAGGTATTTTTAGCAAGCAAATGGGCCAAAGTTTAGAAGCTACTAAATATAGAAAGTCTCTGTGATTTTTTCCTTTTTATTTGTCTTTTCTTGAAATCTTATTGACAAGAAATCTCTCTCATGTATTTTGGGAAGAAATTAAGCAATCAACAGCAATATACTTTTTTTCCAGAATGAGGAAAATTTTTTGTTCTGACCTGTTAATTCCGAGCTGTGTTCCAACATTACACTGAATGGTGTTATCATGACTGAAGGGAATCTTCCTGAAGTTCTAAAATTAAGGTTTTTAGTTTCTCAGCTCTGCCAAAGGAAAGACTCACCTGCCACTGCACTGTGCTATGAATGGGTGAGAACTGGACGAAAATCTCAGGAGAAAGGGAAGAAAAACAGTAAAAATCACAGCAACCAACATGTTGAATGCTCTCTTAGTCATTCTGGGGCTTGCCCCCTTTCTGCCTGTTCCTTGTCCATATTCATATATAAAGCCCTGATGCTGAAGTCAAGTCTATGTGTAGGATCAAGGGGCACAGATTGGAGCTTTTCAGGACATTAACCCCTAATTATCTGCTTGAAAAACTCATATTACACTTTTAGAAATAATTTTAAAAATAAGGACTGATCCAAATTTGTAATAAAGTGGTGTGACTCATCAAAATGTCATCAAGTTACATTAAAAATTGCTTCTTAAAGTGACTTTAAGCTCAGTAAATATACTGTAAGTTGTAGATGCTACTGAAGCATGTAAGAGTGTCAGCAGAATTGGGATACATGTTTGCTGGTACAATAGGTCAGGTGACCAGAGTGGATCTAGTTTTCTTGTGGCTTATACTGTTAGAAATTGAGAGTACTTGTGAAGTATAAAAACTTCTGCTATAAAAAGGAGAGCATGTGGCCCAGATACCAAAGACCTGCTTCCACATGACTTATACTTTTTTTTTTTTTTCAGGTATTTCTGATGTTGGTATGTTGTTTACTTTAGCCAGAGCCCTTAAGGCAAGACTGGAGAATGGTATTTGAAAAGCATAAACGTTGCTCTTTTTGAAGCTACCTGCTCGTAGAAAAGGAATGTCTAAAGGTGCTTAAACAGAACATGCTTTCCCAGCTTGCTGGAGAAGTGGGAGCTGGATCAAGCCTTGTTTCCCTTTTGTCCTGAGAACTTCTTCCCAGATGGGCATAGGTCTAGCAGCAGAAATCATGAGATTACACTGGGAAAAGTGGAATGCAGTAGAGCCTTCTCTTCCCTCTCTGGTGTGCAGCACCCTGGCCACATACAACCTCTTGGGCCATACTTCTGCCACAGTTTATTGGTGCAATCCAAGTCAGTGCAGTAAAGGCCCTGCTGCCTGGGAAGATCTGCACAGCTCTCTGTAGAGATCCTCTGTAGGATGTAGCCATCCTCTGGCAGTGTGTGTGGGGGCTCAGACTTGCAGGGCAGGGAGAGTTTCTTTAAAGATGATTGCTGAGCACTTGCGTTTACACTTGTTCTTAGCAGGTTCAGCTCAGAACAGAGAAGGGGACATCTCTAGGGCATGAGCTCAAACAAAATTAGAAGGTGAGCAAGTATCAGCATAGAGCAGAGCATGGGGATCCAGCTTACTCAGATCACTGGGGTTTTGCTGGCTGAAAAGATATTTTTCAGATAGTTAGAGTTTGAACTTCATGACACATTCATCGAAGGACTCTTCTATGTGGGTTTTCTCTGCTGGTGTTGAATTCACATTTCACATCTCTTCATAGAAATTTGGTTTCTCTTGTGTTGTTGGTTTGCCTGTTTCCATGAATCTTCTCAGACAGACATGTATCTGTGTCATAGATTTAGCTGAAATTTGTCCACAAATTAAAAAGCTCTGGGGAGGTGGAGGAGGCAGGAGGAATGGTATGCTGCTGCAGGTGCACACAGTATGTACGCATGAGCAAGCCTCCCTACAAGCAGGCTGGTGCATTTACCATCAAGTCCCAAACAGGTTCTTCCTCACTCTTGCTCTTAGTACCCAGAGGGTTTTTACAGCTTGCCTGCTTGGAAGGCCTTGGGGATGGAATTGTCCTTTGATGCAACTCTTGCAGGAACTCCTGCCTTGACATACTTCCACAACCTCCACCTACCTGCTTCCCTAGATAGTCCTCTGCCCTTCCCTGCATTGCTTTCATCTCTCTTTTCAAAACCCCCTTGTTCTTCTTTTCCTCTCTGCCCTCTCTTGCCACTCTTCCACCCCTCTTACAAAAAGCTGCCTTGGGGAGCAGCAGAGAGGGTTAAACCTGCAAGGTTTTGTGGCTGGAGAAGCGTTGGTTGCCTCATGCATGGTAAAGTGCCTTTTTGGCATGCAGAGCTGTGAGCAACCACCCTCTCCCTATTCCCCTCCTCGGGCTCTGTGCCAGTGGGCAAGCATTTGCAAAGCAAAATTACAGAGCTCTCTGGGTAATGATCTGCCCATTCGTTCTGTACAGCAGTGGCTGGAGGCTGAATCCACGCCACTCCCTCTCAGCTCAATTCCCATGCACATCGGGAAGAGATGGCTATTCCTCCCTTACAGCTGCTTCCAGGGAAGAGAGGCCAGGGGAGTCACCCTTCCAGCAGAAGGATGCCATGGGGGTGGATCTCTTTCTTGCCACCAGAAAGGCAAGATTCAAATGCCAGACATGTGCATGGGCAGAGAGGAGATGGCATCTTTACTCCAATCATACAATGTGGCTATGCAAGAGAGCAGCACCATTTCCCAATCTGCCAATTCTTCTCAGGGCATCAGGGTCAGAGAGCTGGGATGCATCAGGCATGCCCCTTCTAAAATCTCTGTTCCTCTGTCTAAAACCTCTGATCCTGTGAGTCACAGACTTGCTGCCGGGATCTACCAAACTGCTATCATGACTGGGGAGGAGTTGTGAGGTTGTTCTGACTTTCTTGCAAAGCTCCAGGATAGCCACAGTGTTCACTTCTAATCCTAACTTGCATCCCTCTTGCATTAAACCAGGTTGGATAAGGCCTTGAGCAACCTGGTCTAGTGGGAGGTGTCCCTGACCATGGCAGGGGGATGTTGGGACTAGATGATCTTTAAGGTCCATTTCATCCCCTTAACATTCTATGCTTTATTGGTATTTCTCCTCTGCCATTTGCATACTCAAAGAAAGGCTCAGCAGGTGTGTACAGAGTCTGCAAGACTACCAGGGAACAAGCTAATCCTGGCTGTGATACATCTATGTGATTTTCCCCTCTTCCCTTCCCTTCATATTTTTTCCTATACCAGTGCCATCCTGTTTTCCCCTCCTGCCCTGCAAAATCCTTCTTGGACCAATCAGCCTGTAGGATTCCCTTTCACTGTATTGGCAAGCACAGTCTTTTTACATCAAAAGGAGGGAAGGAGTGTCAGGCCACAGACAAAGATGAGCAAAAGACCCGCAAGCATGTAATATCCACATCCTTTTGAGCAATAAACTCTGAGAATTAGGAAGTTGAAACTTTTTATCTTTTACACTGTTAAAAAGGATGGGTGATGTGTCCTGTTTTAGGTAAGAGCTCAACCTGTATCTCTGTACCCATTTTATCCTCTGTGACTCTTAGTGCACTCTCCTTCCAGAAGGAATCCTGTTAGGAGTCTCTTATCTGCATTTATCTTGCAAAATAAATATTTAATAAACAAAGACAAATACTGTTAAAGGGCATTCTGAGACATTAACTTATTCCCCTAAGCAATAGAACAAACAAAGCAACTTCATTAGTAGTAATATAGCATAATGCCTGAGTGTCTTGCTTTGACTGGAAGAGCTGGGCTTGCTCAGGTAAACCAGGATCTCTGGGGACTAGGATGGACCAACATACATGCACAAGGATGGAGGCTCTTCCATGACACAAAAGTGAAGCTCTCCTGCTTGGGGAGTTCAGTTTGGTCTGGCAGTAAAGTCTGTGTGGTCACAGAAGTGACATACAAAGGTAGGAGAGTCACAGATTCCTATTCTGTTGCAGCTCCTGAAGGCAGCCAGAGCATCCAGAGGAAAAGATGTGAATGCTGCCGTCCCGGTGTGGTTGCCTCTGGGGCCCCATGTTATTTCTTACGCTTTTTGGCTTCTGTGTGAAAAGAAAACCCAGTGAGCAATAACTTCACAACAGCAGACAGAGGAAGACAGGGTGAAATGGGGGATAGCAGAAATGTGGATTGTAGTGAAAGAGGAAGTGAAGGCAAAAAAAGACCATATGGAGAGGATGAGTCCAGGGGACAGAAATGTGAATAATGACCTCTTCCAAGCCCTCCAGAACTTTAGATTTTTTCAATGCAATGCAGGTTCTGTAAGAAATGATCTATGATAGAGCACATGTTACATATAAAGATTGATACCTGAAGTACTTTAAAATTTGTTATAATCTGATATAGTGTTACATGTATTGTAATATTTTTCCTGTCTCTTGTATCTTCTCCCTTGTGAACTTAAAGCACATTACAAGCTTTCCATTCATAAGTTTCTCAGCATCTTTGTAGGGCAGGCTTATCTCTGGACTACAGATAGTAAAATTTAAACTAAAAGTTCAAAATATTAAGCTGAGAAATGACCCAGCATCCCAGGCCCCAGCAATGCTGGTAAACTTGTAGCCTGTCCATCAACATAGTCACCCATACAGCTGCACAGGAGGGGCAGTGACTTGTGCAGAGCCCATGGAAGCTCTGAGGAAGAGGAGGTTCTCTACCTTGTATTTTTACTGGCACCTCATGGGAAAGCTTCATTCATTGGCATGGGGCTGACTACAGCACACATGCAGCCATGTGAGCAGTCCCCAGAGGGAGTTGTTAAGTGCCTAGGACACAGCCACTTTGGGCTTTGAAGTCTGTGGCTGTGCTCAGGGCACGTCCCTCATCACCAGGGCCGCCTAAACTAGCTCTGGCTCCTCCAGCCTTTCTCCAGTGCATTTCTTCCTGTCATCTCTGCATCACTCAGCCCAGAAATAAATGCTGCTGCCAGGGATTGGGCGCCTACATGTGCTGCCTTGTTGGTGGCAGCCTTGGCCAGTGCTCATTTTGCTCTTAGCACTATCACCCTGTGGAGAAAATATTGCAGCACAGGCGTAGAGAGGTCTGTCTCTCTTGACACGTGGTGTACCTCCAGCAGATGAAAATTTGGTACTTTCAACACAAGAAAAGGCAAAGCTGGGGATGGGCAATTCAGTCTCTTTAGACCTCTCCCCTATCTGTATTTTTTTTTTTTCCAAGAGTGGTGGTTTCTCTGCCTCTCTTCGCTGCTGGACAGCTCTGTCACAGCCTGTTAAGTCAGTGGCATCTCTCAGCACCACCCTGGTGCTCCCTCCTGCCAGCAGTCTGTGTGTGTGTATGCTGGAAAAGGACTGAGGATACTCATACCTGTCCCGGGCACGAGTACCCTCCTGACTAGCTTGGCCAGGCTGGGCCAGCAGTGGTAGTTTGGTAGTGACCCCTGTGGGCACTGAGTGGGTTGTTTGCAGTCCTGTTCCTGGGACGCTTCATCTCAGAGATTGCCACCTACAGGAATGTGCACTCTTGCCTGAATGATTCCCTTCATTGCTAAGATATTAATAGAGAGCAACAAAGTGAGGCTTGCTGCAATGTTGCTCCAAGACACAAGAGCTTCCTCCTCCTAGGCAGGTCCTACTGCTGACTCGGGGCTTGGATCATTTCTGTGCCCAAAGAGAAAAGACAGGGTTGGATTTAGACCTTGGATGCAGCTGCACTAAGCCAGGAACATTAGTCTGGTAAACCAGAGCTGGCACAGACCCTTAGGGCTATCAAAACTATGCAATTTTACCAATGTCAAATCCTCTTGAAAATTAAACATGTTCCCACCCGTTGGGAGGATCTGTTGTGGAGTCAAGTAAGTCTGGCCTGGAAATGTGTACTCAGTTTAGATCTTGGTCCTCTCCTCTGACTGCTCTGCAGCACACACTCCTGAAAGTGATTCTTCTCAATCCCTTGCACTTGTGCCACTGAATAAGGAACAGAAGATGCTGCCAGAGTTCACACTGAGTGCCACAGGGATCTAAAATAAATACTGCCATGTAATAGATTTTTATCCACTGCCTTGCTGTAATCCCCATCTGAATCCCTTCCAAATTGCAGTCAGGCAGCTGTTTGTACAAGTCAAACATTGATTCAGCTGCTCTCAAAAGGGATTCAGGAGGTACAGACTGGAGGGAGTGCTAACCAGGATGCTGGAACAATGGGATTTTTTTGTTATGAGCTGAAGGGTTAAACTCTTCCCACACCACCCAGCACCAGAGTATCTCCCCTTTCCACACACGAGGAGGAGGTACCTACACAAGGGGGAGGTACCCACAGAAAGGATAATTGCTGAAGCAGTGAGCCTGGCACCTTGAGCAGCTCTCCTGCCCTTTTTGGCAGGGCTCACAGTTGCCCATGGCTGGCTTGTAGGGCCTATAGGCTGGGAGACCTCCTTGCAGTGTTAGGCAATCATCTGCTCCTCTGGGGTTGGAGCAAACCATAGTTTCCTCAGCATCCCAGATATTGTATGTGTCAGGCTTTGCTTCCTGGCTGTATCTGAAGTTTCAAATAGTCCCTGTTGAAACCCTTGGCAATGATTACTCTTCCTCCTAGGGGTGCGTGGTATCAGGGGCATGGCCTGGTGTCCAGCACATGGGGTCCCTCCCAGGTCTCTTTAGCCCATCTCAGCACCTGTGTGAAGGGAAGGACCCCAGAAAGAGTCCTGGCATCCTGGGCAGTGGCTACCAGCAGCACTCTGCTCACACTTTGTGGCTTCCTTAATGTATGCAATGTTTATTTTTAGGGACAGACCTTTCAGGTCCTCACTGTTATATTTCTACTTCCTTTCATGCCTCCTCAATGAACTTCAGCACTGTGCTTTTTCTCTTTGCCCATCACTTCCCTGGCATCACTGGGGTTAAAGCACAGGGCTCTCACAGACATGGAAAACCTTGGTCCTTGGCATTCCGAAAGTTTCAGGCTCATACAAGGGAACATGTGCTCTGGTTCAGGCCAGCTCCTCACACCAGCCTTTCAGCTTCCAGAATATGACATTAATGCCTACCAGTCAGGATCAGGACTGTTTTGCTTTACCAGTGGTGACTTCTTCAGCCTCTTGCAGACTTCTATCCCTATGCCGTGCTAGAGCATGGGAGGAAATCCAGCAGAGCCAGTTGCAGATTGAGTAAGTGTGGCTCACTTCCAGAGATGGGGAGAGGCTGGAAGGAAGCGTTGGGGTTGATTAGGGGTCATTGCAGTAGAGACCACTTATTTGCCTGTGCTTTGTACAGCACTGAGCCCAGAACTGAGTCTTCAGTGAGTACTTTTACAAATCCTCTGTCCTTTCTGCTTGATCTTACAAGGGTTCTGCTGGTGCTGGGTTAGCTATGCAACATCTCCAGCAGGTTAAGAGCTTGCTAGAGGCGTTCTCCATAGTTCTCATGGTTCATGCATGATTTGTGAGCACAAAGATCTTGGGAACCATGCTGAACCATGCTGAGCTGTGCTGTCCTAGGCACTAGTTCTGGCTACTTCAACCTCTGCTCAGCAGCCATTGCTGCTGTCTGCAGCAGGGCAAAATGAAAAAGACAGAAGTAATCAGGAGCAAAGGATGCAAAGTCCATGAGTGACTGGTGAGTGTTGTTACAGAGACAGGGGCTAGATAACTGGGGAAAGATATTCCCTTGGCAGTTGATCACCAATAGATGAATCAGAAAAGTTCAGTCTAACCAAAAAAGATCTAAGCAAAATCTCACGTTTAGCCTAAGAGGAGTGTTGAACTATCAGTGAAATGGCTTAAGAGTTTCTGTGTGGGGTATTTAGGTTCATTTCCACAATTGCAGCAAACAAACAGGATTATGGTGTGAGCCAGAGTGGCTGCAGCTTAGGGGCTGGGGCAACCATGCGTAGGGGAACAAGGGGATTGCTGGCAGCATTTGTCTCCCACTTGACTTGGAACTTTGCAGATCAAGTCAAAATTTGTTGAGGGAGAGGAAACAATTTAATCACCTGATTCACAGAGAATCCTGCTGCAACCACACTGGCCACAGACTCAGGTCATCTCAGGTTGGGGAGGGAGAAGAATGGAGCTGCCCACTCTCCAGGAGAGTGAGAGCAAGAGGCTTAAGGCTCCTCAGTGCTAGAGAAAGTAACGGAGTGCCCTGCAGCTCACAGCCCTGCTTGAAAATGATGGAGGCTGACAGATCTGGGATTAATCTAAAGGTTTCAGCTCTCTGAGCACTGAGTGGAAATTCGCCTGGAAACCACAGCACAGGAGCTCAACATGATGAAAGCACTAACTGGAAGCAGGGAGGCAGAGGCAAGTGTGGGTCAGATAGCTCGCCCCACCTGATTATGCACAAAGCTAAAGCCCTCGTCTCTTGCTCTCTCTGCCATGTGTCTGGGTAGAAAGAGAAGGTATTTAGTGCTAATAAGAGCATTAAGAAATAGGCCACTTTTATTTTGTACGTTAGGCAGGCTCTGCTGCGGGTGCAACTTTGCATTGCTAATTAGATTCAAAGGCAAAGCTATACTCTCAGTGCTCAGCACTCCTGGTTGTACCTGCTCATGCTCTCGGAGGAGCCAGGTTGGGCAGCCTGCACAAATACTGCAAGCTGTGGTTTTCCCTATGAAGGTATTTGTAGGTGCTATGCTGCTTGTGTGGGATGAAAAGACAGAGTGGGAGGCTGACTAAGAGCTGGAGCCAAGGTGTGCTCTGCTGATGCATACTTGGACTTCTCTTGCTCATTTTTTCTAGCACCATATGGGAAGGGCTACATCCTGCTCTGTCTGTAGCTTTCCTGTGAGACTAGGATGCTGACCTAGTCCTGAATGTGGAAGGCCAGGATTTATCTCATTCGATGTCCATTAAAACTGCTGATTTAGCCCATAAAGTTATGGGGACACACCAACTTTTTTCCTAATACACCCTGATGCAGTTTGCAAGGAAGGATGCATATGTCCCCCCTTGCCCTCAGAGACCAATAACCTTGAGCTGAGTCTGATGAAAGTCTTTTCTCAGTGCAAGAAAATCACATATTCTGTACATTCTGTACTACGTGAGTCTCCAAGTATTAGCACAGCTGTCACACTTAGCCATGTCTGCACGTTCATGCCTTCATATCCAATTCCAATACAACACTGCCATCACCCCTGTTGCTCACATCAAAGGACTGAATGCATCACAGTGCACAGTTTTAACTCCTTTCAGTTTAGCTTGCTCTATAGATACATAACCCACAGTGAGTGGGCATGTGTAATATATCCTTGTGTATGGTTCTGCTTAGTGCTGTGGATGGGGCTGCTGACCTGATTATTTTAAAGTCACTGGGCTACATCTGCTGTAGGTATAAATTGGTACAGCACAGTGGTGTTGCCAGTTTATGCAAGGTGAAGGTCTGGCCTATAAAGTGAATCTATAATAGAAACTTGCTTGTGTTCCTGAAAAGAGGAGATATTTTGAGTGTATAACCAAATTGGCATTCTTATGCAGGCTTCTACATGGTATAATTGTAATTCCAAAATTATAAGTGTTATTAAATTCTTAAATAATGTAGCAGTGGAAGGTTAGTTCAAGGTTGTGCATTTTATCTATTTGAAGTGATACTGTTGAACTGAAATCAGCATGGTGATATGTCCCAGCACACAAACTGGATATGTACCAGAGATGGATGAACACAGGCACAGTTTCAGACCAACCAGCCAAATCTGAACACATGTCCTTTTCTAAGAAAGAAGTTTAGGAGAAATAATTTTCAGCTCCATGATCCACACACCCAGTCATTATCACAGACATTATGATGGTCTCTCCCTGCTTACATTTTAGAAAAGCTCAAAGCCTGAATTGCAATACAGTCGTTGCTAATTCAGAGTAAGTGGGTTACTCTGCAGCTGGTATCTGTTTGCCCATCTGATGTATGAATAGCAATCGATTTGGATTTTTTCTCTAAGCATGGTGTGATAGTGAGCATGAGATCATTGCTAAATCTCCATGAGGAATTATGCTTGGTTTGGCTAGAAGACTGATGCAGATTGGCCACCCTATTAATGAGTGAAGCACACAGTCCTCTCCAGCCTGGGGAGTTGTTTTTCCACGGCATCTTCCTCTGTATTTAGTCTCAGAAACTATAACAACTTACAGCAAATAGAGGAAATAAGTGCTCCAGTTCTGAGTCCTGTACTAAATGAATTTCCAATAAATGTATGCTAATACTCATGCTGGGTTTCCTTTTTTACCTTCTTTTTGTTATTTTCTATTAGATTTACCCTCCTATAACACCTTACCTCTTCTTCTGAGAGACTGCCAATATTTGAAGATGATTGTCTTTTTATTCTGCTATTATATGATTATTATGTATAATAATAGAATCATAGAATATCCTAAGTTGGAAGAAGCCCACAGGGATCATCAAAGTCCAACTCCTGGCCCTGTACAGGACAGCCCCAAGAATAACACATGAACTGAGAGTGTTGTCCAAACGCTCTTTGCACTCTGGCAGCCTTGGTGCCATCACCACTTTCCTGGGGAGCCTGTTACAATGCTCAACCACTGTCTGGGTGAAGAACCTTCTCCTAATACCCATTCTAAACCTCCCCTGGCACAACTTCATGCCACTCCCTTGGGTCCTGTCACTGGTCACCAGAGAGAAGAGATTAGTGCTTGCATCTCTGCTTTCCCTCATGAGGAAGCTGTAACTACAGTGAGGTCTCCCCTTGGTCTCCTCCTCCCCAGGCTAAGTAGACCAAGTGACCATAATCCTCAGACAGCTTCCCCTCCAGTCCCTTCACCATTTTCTTAGCTCTCCTTTGGATACTCTCTAGTAGCTCTATGTCCTTCTTATATTTGATGCCCAAAACTGCACACAGCATTTGAGGTGAGGCCACACCAGCGCACAGTAGAGCGGTTACTCAGTGGTACTATTGTTAATTGCTACCATAAACATAGATACACCCATCAGAGCTTTACAGCTATTTCAAGCTCTTTTTAACTTTTCTGAAGTCTGTTCTAGGCTGTTAATTTCATTCTAGGTCTGAGGTGTGGGGAGAGGCCCTTTTCCTGATCAAGTTGACAGCAAGTCTGCTGCTTTGAGATCTTAGGAGACAAAGCACCAGGCAAGCTCTGTTGGGAACATCAGAGAAGTAACTCTATGAAACAGAACTGTGGTTTGTGTTTATTCTCCCTGGGTGATATCTACATTAAGGCACTTCATTTACAAGTGAGGACAAAGTTGTTCTCTGCTGTAAGGTGAGCCTGAAGGCAGGAGGCCAGTGTGTGATGGAAAAGATGGAGTTTCTCAGAATGATACATTGCCTTTGCTTTCTCATAGCACAGTTTTGAGGAGGAAATTCTTTGGCTTGGTGTGTAAGTACTAGAGGCAGAATCAGTGATGCTGGGAAGAATTCAGGGGCGGGAGGGAGGTAAATAGGCTTGGATGAATTGATAACAACAAACTTGAATCTTTGATCAAAACATGAAGTGACATGCCTGCCTCCTTCCCCTTCCTGCTGCTGTCTGTTCCTGACTTGGATAAAGCTCGGGGAAGTTGGGGAGTTAACAAATCTTTTTTAGTAAGTGACCTTGCATCTCCACGCAATATCCACATATGGGGATATATTGTGCCAGTCTCTAGGATGATGGAACATGACAAGTGAAGAGACAAAAGATATATGAACCTCATTCAAAAGACCATGTGCAATTTCTGTCTTTGTGGAGCAAGCTATACTGCAGATAGGCTCTCCAGCAGGGGAATGTTAGAGCTCAGGTTTGTCTGGGTTCTGTTTTCTTCTGTGCTTGTTGAACATCAGTTTGGAAAAAAGCTAAGCTGCTGAGACTTGAGTTTTAGTGCTTTCCCTCACCCCATTGCTGCGGTTTCAATACTGGCCTTCCTTGCTTAGCTTTTGTGTGTCTCACCATGGGTGGTTGGAGCACACTGCTGCTTCCCTGCCCTCTGCCAAGCCTGATGCTCCCTGGCACAACTTCTGGTGCTGCCATTTCCAGGTGGATATGGAGATAACCAGCAATGTGTTGGCTCTTTCCCAGCCAGTCCCTGCCAGGAAGACAAAAGCAGCACTTAGAACAAACATTATCTTTAGTAGTACATAAAGCTGTGATAAGTTGGGATGGTACTCGTGAGAAAAAAAGCAATGTGTGTTGAAAGCAAAAAGGACTGTCACTTCAGACCCTGGCCAGCTGAGTGTCTGTTTGCTGGCATGAGATCACTGCTGAATTTTGAAGACATGTTTTTCCACACAGATTTGAGAGCTGCTAATGCCATGACTTTGCATCATCAGTATGGCAGAAATTAATTTGTGACATTGCAATGGAATTAAAACAGAGAAGAAAGCAGTGGATACTAGCCCAGTATCCCCAACTTTTGAAAGCAAGCTTCAGTTCCTGCAAGGACCTGCCTCCAGTGGAAACTCCCCTAAGCTTACACCTTCCTCTGAGGGCAAGTTTGGAAAATATTCCACTGAGGCACTTTAATACAGAGGTGCTGCTTACAAAGTGGATTGCTCCAACATGTAATATTGTTGGCATGATTTTGGCCACTCTGTATGCTACAGTCTCTGCACAGTCTACAGTACAGAAGCTTATGGTCTTGTGTTAAAGATGACAGTGCTGGTTTATGGTCCATTTTATACCACTGTGTGCTGCCCCAAGCCAGGGTTGCAGACTTGCAATGGTGTAAGTAAAGTTGGTCATGCCTTGGGGCGGGGCATGGAATATATAACCCTTGAAGTCTCCCTTCCAGACCTATTTTCTGGGATTGCAATGCACATGAACCTTGGAGGAAAAACTAACCTGCAGTGTCATTGGCACTTTTTCCACCAACTCTTCATTTGATGGCTCCTTCCTAGATACAAATCCTTCACCCATTCTTTCCCTTTGTCTGCAGTTCTCTAATTCTCCATAAGTGACTCGCTAAGTGCAAAACCACCTCCATGGGAATAACTGATGCCTTATTCCTTAGCATCAGTTTAGCTGTGTCCCCTGCCCCAAGGTGGGGCACCCTGCAGCCAGAAGAAGATGCTCCAGAAGCAGTGTCAGCTTTCTTCTGCCACTGAGTTGTTTGTTCCAGTCCTTCTTCCCCAGTTTTGCCGACAAGGTAGCAATTATGCTCCCATCGATCCCTCCTCTTCAGGAATCACCCTGTGCACACTGGCACACTGTCACAATCAATAGCCCAGCCCTTGTGCAGAGACAGCAAAGGGGCCAAAGAGGCAATCTGCTCACTGGACAGGTTATGATGAAATAATATTGTGTCAGAAGGTGAAGTGGCAGAGTGGCTGGCACTAAATATTTCCCTCTGTATTGCCACAGGGAAAGCTAGGGCTTTAGGAGATTTAAAGTCAGGCTCAATACCTGCTGCTTAGATCCTGTTGGAGATAAAGTGTAACTGAAAGAATGTGGGGAAACAATTGTTTAGGAGACAAAATTGATGTGGGCCCTTAAAGCTATCACTTCAAAATTATTCTTACTAGGACTGAGAGGAGGAGATTAAATACCTTTCATTTTTGACCACTAGCTGATGGGTATTAAACACATACAGGGTTCATTGTGGATAAAACTCATGGCTTCCAACAGCCACGCTCAATCAATTAGCTTATTGGTAAAAGACAAATATTGCAGGCAAAACCAGGAATTTCATGCCTTGACAGTCACCACTGTCATCGCATCTTAGAGGCATATTACAAATTAGGCAATCAAAGGTATCACTTTCAGCCAATTTTTAACAGGCAAAGTAGGGGGAATTTCAAGACGTCTCTGAAATATTTTTATTTTGTTTTCAGTAGCTGCTTGATGTTGTATGTCCAATGAAATGAATAAAGAGCTTTATGCCTGGTACTCCCTGGGTCAAAGCTTATGCCTGATACATGGTAGTCATCTCTCCTGAGTGAAATATATTACAGTCTTCAGCTTTGCTGGGCATAAGCAGAGGACACTCTGGATGCTGCTTAGCTCAAGGGTCTTGGTGACCATACTACCCATTTGCACCCACTGCTGTCCTCCCAACATAGATCAAATACTTAGAAATACGTATAATTACTTAGAAACACAATACTGATTTCTGTCATGGAATCTGTGTTAATTTACACAGGATAACTGTGGAGCACTATTAATCTGGAAGCTGCAGAGTCAGCATGAGTCATCCAGGGGCCCTGTGAGCAACCTGCATTTAGACTGGCCACAGGCTGCTTTTCAACACACAGGGACCTTATCAATGGCAGTACTGGGGTCCATCTCTGTGTTGTGCTGTGCCTGAGAGCACTGCCCCAGAGAAACCGTGGGATGGCTGGACGCTGCAGGAAACTCCAAAGGGCTTAAAACTCTGTTTAAACAGAGGTTAGTGTACACATGGAAGCCAGTGATAACAAGGTATTCAGTCAAATGTGGTTCACAGAAAAAGAAGGCCTAGTGTTTAGACCTGGCAAACTGTCTGAAGACTGCTGCTGCTCCCAGCTATGCCTCACACACACTTCACCACCCCAGATGCATCATTTAGGCCAGATTTTTCAGAAGTGCCTGGTTATTTGGAGTGCTTCATTAGTGCTAACCCAAGTGTGGAGCACCTGCAGATGCCCCTCCATCAGCAGGACCTAGCATGTCTCTGTACATCTGTTCATCAAGTCAGCCAGCATTTAGGCATCTTGCAGTTTAAACAGAGGCTTTCTGCTTTTAGCATCTCTTAGTTTCCATCTTTGTGTAATGGAGGCAATGCTGCAGGAGATAAACAGCTTACTGGGAAGCCCACAGGCCAAAATAGGCTTTACACACTACATGGCAGCAGGTAAACTTTGGGTAACTTGGCACTCCTAAGAAAACCTAGGTCTTAAAGTGCCATCACAGGCTGCTCACCCCATCTAAGCCTTTGGAGTTTCCTGCAGCGTCCAGCCATCCCACGGTTTCTCTGGGGCAGTGCTCTCAGGCACAGCACAACACAGAGATGGACCCCAGTACTGCCATTGATAAGGTCCCTGTGTGTTGAAAAGCAGCCTGTGGCCAGTCTAAATGCAGGTTGCTCACAGGGCCCCTGGATGACTCATGCTGACTCTGCAGCTTCCAGATTAATAGTGCTCCACAGTTATCCTGTGCAAATGCAATACAGGCCCTTTTGTGAATAAAAGTGAGCAGCAATGTTTGAGCCAGGCCTGGCAAGGTAAGGAGCAATTCCCTGGCAAGCAGAGAGCATCTGGCTTCCCCCAGCCCTGCAGAGGCAAAGGGCAAGGCATGACCCACCCTCTCCGTGCTGTAGGGCTCCCATCTCTGCCAGATGAATAGTGCTTATTTGTCATCACAGAAAGGAAAAGCCAGCCATGTGCAAGCACAACATCTGCTCGGCGGGGGCGGCCGCTGCTTGGCACTTGCCGGCATGAGGCTCAGCGCTGTTTGCTGGACCCCACACCATGCTCCCTGGGGGCTCTGCAGCAGTACTGGCTGCAGTGCAGGAAGGGTCAGGGGTGCATGTGCCTCCCGCCAGCAGGCTCAGAACTGCTGCATCAGAGCCTGAAGTGAAGATTTTGTGGCTGTGCAGGGATGTGAGCAGGGACTGGCAAGCTGAGGCCAGTGGGCTCTGCCAGGGCACACTGCCTGCCCATCCCTAGGGATTAGGAGGAGCTGGGCAGAGTGGGCTGGTAGCTGATAAGTGCTTGGCTATATTGGCATTTCCAAGGGTTTGCCATGAGTATTTGGATGATGCCTCCCTCTTTCTGTGGGGTTTCCTACCTGGAAATGCATTTAACAAAACATTTGAAGATTTTTTTTTT